>CM049850.1:11649453-12076953 GCA_027422415.1 Schizothorax lantsangensis | reverse complement strand
TTATCTAGTGACAGTCACCCCACAGCAATCTAAGTAGGTATAACACACTCTAATCAAATGTATTTTATCTTTATGAACAGGTTTATAAAGATATGCATGTGATTGTATTCTAGACCCACATGTTCATTCTAGGTGAAGTTAGCTGTGCATTTTAGGGTTAACATTTTTATAATCAGTTGCATGTATTAATATTTGTGACACTGTTACACTGTAATAGAAACTTTCTTTATTAATAGTTATGATTTAGTACTGTTTAGTGCATTTAAAATGAGGAGTACCAAAGTACATGGGTTATATCTTTCATGTGCTAGCTATATTGCATTATGCTCTTTAACAGTGTAGCAGGTCAGTAGATAGATTATACCTGTAATCTTAAATAGCATTGTTCATTTTAAAGCATACAGTATATAAAACAAATAGCTTTATAACTCGCCAACAATACTTTTATAATGCATTATACATACAGGCTTGATTAAAAGTGCTATTCAAATGCTGGAAATGTTTATTTATGTATAAATCTGCACAAGTAAAAATGGACTTTTATCTAAGGTTATTTTAAGTCCAAGAAAGTCACCTTTATTAATGCACTAAAGAATACATGTGGGAGCGATTACTGCCTGACTGCGTTCTTTGTGTTCAGTTTACACTGTGGGAATAATTGTCTCTGTGCAGTAGGAGCTGGTCTGATGGCAGGTCATTGTGTACGGTTGCTCTTAGTTTGTTGTTTGGTCTGGTGTTGAGCGTCAGGGTACCGGGGTCAATGAAGTGTATGTGTACCCATGCTGGTGGACGGAAAACTTTGTTATTGAGTGTGAACCCTGTCCTGGGAGCTTAGACCAGCAGCTGTAGTCTAACTTGGTCTTTAATGAGTGTTTACCCATGTAAATAAACCTTGCTAAGCAGGTTAATTTGTTTGTGATGGCCATTGAACTATGAAAGGTACATAATGTGATGTCCCTCAAATGTGGTATATACTGTATGTGGTATATATGTTCAGTGGGGTTTTTAGTTGTCTCCATTACATTTGTAATCCATAACAACATGGCATTTATACTGTCAGTCAAACATTTAAATTCTTTAATTTAATTCATGCTCATTCTTTCTTTACATTGGCTGTTTTTGAATAATAGGAATTGTCTAAATATGTTAAAACATTTATAAATATATAAAATATTATTTATCGTCCTTATATTATTTTTTATTTTTTGATTACATAGCTTTCTCCAAAATAGCCAACCATTTAAAAAATAAATAAATTATTTATTATAATATTTTTTCTTAAAGAAATTAATGCTTTTTATTCAGCAAGGATGCATTAAATTGATCAAAACTGACAGTAAAGACATTTGCAATGTTACAAAAGATATCTATTACAAATAAATGCAAAAAAAAAAAACCTTAATAATGCTTTCCACAAAAACATTTAGCATCACTACTGTTTTAAACATTAATGTTGAGAATTAATGTTGAAAATTCAGCTGTTCCATCACAGGAGTTAATTATGTTTTAAAACAGTTACTTTAAATTGTAATAATATTTCACAATATTGTTTCACAAAAACTCTTTTTACTGTAGTTTTGATCAAATAGCATCCCCAAACTTTTGAACAGTAGTGTATGTTTTATGAAATTAAATACCATTTATTTTATAAACCATTTATTTTCTAAAAGTAATTTGAAGCATTTAAGCTTTAAGCCACTAGGTCAAATGGTCTTTAAAATCATGAGAAAAATGATCATTTAAGTGACCTTTCTATCTGATATTTAGTTAGTATGGAAAGCTTAAGTGAGACTATGGCTTAGCTTAAGCCAGGACTAGGACTTAATTAAATTAAGACATTTAAGCAGCTTTTATAAAAATGCCTTAGAAGAAAACGTTACAGGTGTGTATCTTGAGACAGAACAATGTCACTGATGTGTTTTAAGATATGTCAGAGCAAGATATTTTAAGTTGAGACCGCTCAAACATGCATTTTAGTCTAGGACTAGCCTTAAAGGGATAGTTCACCCAAAAATGAAAATTCTGTCATCATTTACTCACCCTCAAGTAGTTCCAAACCTGTATGAATGTCTTTGTTCTGCTGAACACAAAGGAAGATATTCTGAAGAATGTGGGAAACAGAGCAGTTCTGGGGCACCATTGACTTCCATAGTATTTTTTTTTCCTACTATGGAAGTCAATGGTGCCCCAAAACAGCCTGGTTACAAACTTTCTTCAAAATATCTTCATACAGACATACAGGTTTGGAACTACTTGAGGGTGAGGAAATGATGACATAATTTTAATTTTTGGGTGAACTATCCCTTTAATTAATTTCCCCCTATGATTAATCCCCCTATGATTTTTTTATATTGATTTTGGTGGTTGAATTATTAAACACTATTGGAAGCTGGCCTCCAACCTTTAGGACTTTGTTCTATTTTCATTTGTTCGCAGGAACAATAAGAATTGTTCTGAAATGAGAATATTATCACACAGCAATACCATTGCTGTACTTTGAGATGCATTGGGTGGGTTTGTTAGGTTTACCATTCAGCCGTATCCTATCAGCCATTGTTGTAGTGTGACTCACAGTTCATAACAACATCTGCAGTTCTAAGTTTATCCTACAGTACAATATAATGAAACCACGCGTCAAACTATAGCTCAAATAATAGATCACCTATAGATCAAATAATAACACAGAAAATGTTCTGTATTATTGCCTGAGTTGATTGTTTCAGGAGAAGAATACAGTATGGAGCTGATGTGTGTTTAAATGAGTCCTGCTCCAGGAATGTTTCTGTGAGGTTTATATCTGGGTGTTGCTGGCAGGTCAATATCTGGGTGTTGTATTCAGGTGCTGGGTAGAGTCTGTACTTTCTCTGGACTGAGTGTGACGCAGATGGAAATGTCTGCTTTGCATTTGATTCTTTAACACCATACTTATCTCAAAGAGTTCTTTTTTTACTTTTTGAACAGTTGGAAGCATTATCATGTTGTCTAGTGTCCTTCTCACCAGCAGTACAGCGATTATGTAAATGTAGTGTTTACTGTGTATTGTTTATTGCCCTAATGAAAAAGTGTTTAATTGGCAAAAAAAATATATTTTCTATATTTAATATATTATAAATTAATTTAAAAAATAGCTATAAGTTAAGCCATTTGAGTTAGATTCCCTTGAAAGTGTAAACACTGAGGCTTCTTAACACACAAAGAAACAAAAAATTAAAATAATAATGGGAGTTCCCATTATGCATATTTAGTTTATGATTGCTCAGTGTTATCTGTAAAACTGGTCATTTCATCTTTGGACCACATTATTGCACGATAATATTTTAAAGGTTGCAATTGTATTATATTGTACTAAATAGGCTTTGCTTTGAACACGCAGGCAGGGTGGATCTGTTGGATATGACTATAATAAATCCACTGAGATATTTATAAGCTGGAAAATGCTGACCTGTTGATAATGAGAAAATATGATGGTGGTAATGGTAGTGTTTTATCTCCATTGTGATAAAATAGAAGTTTTCCCTGGAGATGAGATCTATTATAGCAAAGATTAGATTCTGGAAGAAAGTTAGTTAGACCACGGGAACAATATGACCTGGAAAAGAGCAAAATATTGGTTTAATATAAATCAGTTTATAAATCATTTTATTTTATTTTATTTTATTTTATTCGTCCTTTGTGAAAAAAAGAAAGATGTGCACTTTATTGTATTGAATGTATTAAATGTATTCAAATTCTAAAAGTATATTTTAAAAAACTACTTTGTAAAAAATCTGTCCTACTTAAGTGGGTCAGAAAAGCACACTAAAGTTCAGCTAATTGCATTTAATATAAATTTGAACTATAATGTATTTTCATTTGCTGACAACATTCAGTAATGTTATATTAATTTAAAGTATATTATTTCCATAAGTACTCTTTTTAGAAGTTCAGGTTGTTCAAGTTCATTTCTTTTTCACAAGTAATAAATATTCAGATGTGTCTAGCTGAGTATGTAGGCACCTCTTATGTTACATACTGGTACTTTTGTGTTTCAAACACAGTTTTCAGTTTGTCATTGAGTATCTCATAATCATTTTTTTATTCCTCTGTTCCCACAGTTCTATGTGCTGATCGAGTGGGCCAGATGACTAAGACATATAATGACATAGATGCTGTGACACGTCTCCTGGAGGAGGTAAGCCGTGGAAATGGGAGGATAGATCATAGCAGTCATTTAAAAATAAAAAATAGAATGGAGGTATTTTTTGGTGTAAAGCGTGGCCTACATGTTGTGATGTAGGTCTTTCAGTGTACCATAATAGTTCATGATTACAAAGGTATCATCCACAGTCTTGATGATGTTCCCATACATTTTTGAGAGATTGTAATTATTGTGAACTAGATATAATATCCATTATGTTTCTTCAGGAACCAGGATTATGTAAAACATAGTAATAAAGTCTCTGAAAGTCTCAAGCTATCCAAATTAACACAGACTAAGGAATTGTTTGATTGTGAATCTGAGCTAAACAGAAAACATATAGGGTCACTTTGTGTTCCTCAATTCAGAAAGAGCGGGATTTGGAGTTGTCGGCTCGTATTGGCCAGTCTCTGCTGAAAAAGAACAAAACCCTCAGCGAGAGGAACACCTTCCTGGAGGAGCAGGTGGAGCACATACGAGAAGAGGTAAGAGAAGAATACCCAAAACTGAGACAAGCCTGTTGGCTAATGTCATTTTTTTTCTTTATAAATTTAGTGCCACTAGTGGTGCCGAAATTACACGGGAATAAATAACTTTAACTCAAAGAACCATGTCAGCATAATTCTTCAGGACAATATGGTTCTAAAGTATTACTATGTGTAAAACAGATTTTAACATTCTTTTAACATTTTAACAGAAGAAAACATTCTTATACAAAACAACACAGACTATGTGAGTATACAGTTATTGTTGCATGCATACAGTGAGTGTTTGTATGCATCCATGCAGGTGTCTCAGCTGCGTCATAATCTCTCAATGAAGGATGAGCTCCTGCAGTTCTACACAAGTGCAGCTGAGGAGAGCGATGGAGAATCTGCTTCTTCCACACCGTGAGTCCATGTATTAAGTTTGAACGATACCTCAAACTGTGGACTTGTATAATTTTTGCTGGTTGAATGTTTTATTTTCAGTGAGGAAATTTCTATGTTCTGAAGTAGGCACATTTTGTCTGTGACTTTTCTTTGCAGTATTCGCAGAAATGACTTGTCTTTCACGGTCCCGAATTACCTCCCTCTGGATTCACTACAGAAGAAACTCAAAGACCTGGAGGAAGAGAACATCGTCCTGCGATCAGAGGTGAGAGAGTGAGGCCTGACCTCACATCCTTCAGCTGCTCATAAGAATGCTTTGCATAATATTATTCAAAACAGCCTCCAATCAAACTTATCAGAGTTTCAGGCATATCACATTTCCAAGACAAACACATATGTAACCGCTTCATTCTCGGAGAAAGCTATTTGCCAGTTATCTGTGCGCTTTAGTGAAATAAAACTTGGAAATACTGTAATAATAAGCAAATATACACACATCCACATAGATATGTTGTTAGCTGAAATAGAACTTAAAGGGATAGTTCACCCAAAAATGAAAATTCTGTCATTAATTACTCACCCTCATGTCGTTCCAAACCCATAAGACCTTTGTTCATCTCCGGAACACACATTAAGATATTTTTGATGAAATCTGAGAGCTCTCTGATCCTCCATAGACAGCAAGGATAGTATCATGATCAAAGCACAGAAAGCTAGTAAGAACATCGTTAAAATAATCCATGTGACATCAGTGGTTCAACCGTAATTTTACAAAGCTACGAGAATACTTTTTGTGCGCAAAGAAAACAATAGTGACATAACACGAGTTACCATCTTCTGCCATTTTGGAGAGTACCGCAGAACGTAATCAACGTAATCTCGTAGCTTCTAAAATATTCTCGTAGCTTCGTAAAATTACGGTTGAACCCCTGATGTCACATGGACTATTTTACATATGTCCTTACTACATTTCTGTGCGTTGATCGTGATAGTATCCTTGCCGTCTATGGGAGCTCTCAGATTTCATCAAAAATATCTTAATTTGTGTTCCGAAGATGAACAAAGGTCTTACAGGTTTGGAACGACATGAGGGTGAGTAATTAAAGGGTTACTCCACCCCAAAATGAAAATTTTGTCATTAATTTGTCACACCGTCATATCCGCTGGACGCAAATAGCGTATGCTGTTCTGTGTCAGCCGTACCGCACGGATACGTCTTCTACGTGTGTTTACGCTTTGATTTGAACGAAAACAGCGTATCCGGTATACGCTATTTGCGTCCAGCGGATATTCTCCAAAATGGCGCTACGCTGACGCAGAGGAGACGTATTGTTGAATAAAGTCGTTATTTTTGTTTTTTTGCATACAAAAAGTATTCTCGTAACTTCATAACGTTACAGTTGAACCACAGATGGCAGATGGACTATTCTGATGATGTCTTTCATACTTTTCTGGGCCTTGACATTGTTTGGCAGTCAATGGGACAGTCACAAGCCTCCCGGTTTTCATCCAAAATATCTTAAATTGTGTTCCGAAGATGAACCAAGCTTTTACGGGTATGGAACGACATGGGGGTCAGTGATTAATGACAAAATTTTCATTTTGGGGTGGAGTAACCCTTTAATGACAGAATTTTCATTTTTGGGTGAACTAACCCTTTAACCTTTAAAAGTTGTAGATTGAGTCAGAAGGAAATTCATACAGAAAATTCACCAGCACATCAGAATGTCTCATTTTCTCGATGTATTGCCCCCCTCACTGTAACTGTAGATCTGCAGTGACGTGTGTCGGGCATCTGACCCCAGCAGACAGGTGGAATTCCATTCCTCACTGACTATGAAATCTACATCCACACCTACACAAGATCTATTCACAACAAAACATTTTAGAAACTTCAGTAACAGTAGATGAATGCAAATCATGAGCACATCACAGTATAACATTTCTCAGTTTATGTTAACTATATTAAACTGGGCCATGACATGAAAACAACAAGCTTGTGTAACAACTCCATAGCTTTGCTTTTTGCTGTAGATTAAATTCAGCCTAGATCGTTTTGTTCTAAAACATGGGCACTTTAGACACAACCTGTTCTTCTGACAAGAACACTGAAACAAAGGACGAGTCAAGTAAAATGATGCCTCCATTGTTTATTCAGATCACGTGTGTTTGTGTGTTCATAGGCAAATCACTTGGAGACAGAGACCATCTCGTATGAAGAAAAGGAACAACAGCTTGTAAATGACTGTGTTAAAGAGCTCAGTGAGTAGATTCACCTATTACACCATCAACGATCATATTCCCTCAAATGTAAGCTGATATTACATAATCATCCTACACTTGTTAAATTCATGTATGCTATTCATTACCTTATTGTTCCATCCTTGTAGTATAACCGTTTAGTTATTAATGACATGAACTGCACATACTGAGGGGCTAATCTATAACTTACTTTGAATGAGGATTTGGGACTTTCCATGTTTTTTGTTGTTTACCAAGGGTGCGTTTGACACATGAAGTCTATCTCTTCCCCCTTAGGAGATGCTAATATACAGATCTCCACGATTGCAGAGGAGCTGGCTAAGAAAACCGAGGATGCCTCTCGCCAGCAAGAGGAAATCACATACCTTCTCTCTCAGATCGTCGACCTGCAGAAAAAAGCCAAATCTGTGAGTTCTCCTCACTGTACAGCAGACGTGATTAATACACGGATCTCTGCTTTCAAATTAGTCATATAACACAAAATTGGGCAATATAACACAAAATACAATGTTATAAATATAAAACTATATTAAAAGGTTACTTTAGAAATGTAATAAGTTACACATTGCAAGTTACCCTATTTAAAATGTAATAAGTAGTGTAACTATTTCAATTACTTTATTAAAGTAATGTAACTGGTTATTGATTGCATTTCTATTGAATGTTCTCAACTGTTAATCATTTTAAAACATTTAAAGCAAGCAGGGTTAACCTTACAGTAGTACTCAACACTGATTACTGTCAGACTTTCTAAATCCTTCATCACTTGAATTAAGATTATAATAATTTAATTTTAAAGCACAGCCACCACAAAATCAGACTTTAGAACCTCTTTATACTTTGAGATGCTTCTGAGGTTAAATACAGATTTAAAATTATTACAAGAAATAATTTAATAGCTATGATACTGTTTTAAAAAAATCTAATCTCTGCTTAGCTATGTCAGGAAACACTGGCATCTATCAATGCCTTGAAAAAAACCAGTTAATCTTAAAAATAATAAAACAAGATTTAAAATAGCAGAAAAAAAGCCTTAAAATAAATAAAACAAGACTTTAAATAGCAGAAGGCATCGTGCACAGCAAAAACAGGCAAAGCAACAAATTAATATTATTCAACATATCCTACCTTCTTACAGAAAATATTAATGTAACCCTTTGTAATCGTTATCATTTTCGTAAGTAACTGTAATTTAATTACATTTTTCCTCAGTAACTGTAACAGATTACAGTTACTTTTATTTTGTAATTAAATTACGTAACGGTGTTACATGTAACTAGTTACTCCCCAACACCGTTTGCAAGATACAATCATTTAACACAGCCTGCTAAAAGAGACTGTTATGTTTTTGAGGAATTCATCACCTGCTATATTATTATTTTTATTGTTATTGTTGTTGTTGTTGTTGGTACATTTTAGTAAGAATAATATTAAGATTGTTTTAATATCAGTATGATTGATTGATTGATTGATTGAGCTTGACAAGTTTTCTTTAGTGTGATATAAGAACCAAAATTAATGCTGTTGTGTTCAATATTTATTGCTGCTAAGAAATGTATTAGTGAAGCATAATCTTGACTGTTTTGTCTTTGGTTCTAATTTCCGTTAGTTTGTTGTACTGTCAGTTATAGGAAGCATAGTTCTGTCATAGTAATCAAGTGTAATATTTGTTATTTTTTCAGTATGCAGTAGAAAACGAAGAGCTCACTCAGCATCTGGGAGCTGCTAAAGATGCCCAAAGAGCACTAACAGCAGAGGTAACACATGCACTCAAACGCACCAGCATATTCACATACTGCAATTCAACTAAAATGCCACCATATAACAATTAATGATAAACATAGGCGTGTATTATCCTTTGAATTGTTTGATTTGAGTTGAAACCCTGATCTGACTGATTAAATGAATTTTACTGCTGTTTTCACCTGCTATCAGTCTCTTTATCTCAGTCTTTATCTGTTTCTTTCTGTAGCTGAGGGAGCTGGAGGATAAGTATGCTGAATGTATGGAGATGCTTCATGAAGCTCAGGAGGAACTGAAGAACTTCAGGAATAAAACGCTGCCTCTCAGTACACCGCGACGATTCCACTCGCTCGGCCTCTTCCCCATGGTGAGAAATGGAGAACAACAAAATAATTTAATGTATTATTAATTTGTATTATTTTCACAAATTGTTCACTTAGTATGTACTAAACGGTAAACAGTACACTAGTATGCTAAATATACTAATACACATACAATATCACGGTGATTCCCTGTCTAATGGTGTGTTTGTGCTTTGTGTGTAACAGGACTCTTTAGCTGCTGAAATTGAAGGCACCATGAAGAAAGAGATTCAGATGTCTGATCCAGACATAGAGGAACAAAGGTGTGTTAGTGTGTCATTTCCTGTGTCCTGCCTGTGTCTCATATCCTGCATGAATTGTTATGAATTTGCATGCTGAGTCAGTTTCAGAGGAATATAAAATATATTCTAATCTCTGTTACAAGGCATTTTATGTTTAATTTTTTTTAGTTTACTGTTTAATGATCTGAGCTGATAACTTAATGGTTGTAGGTTCAAATCATCTAAGTATGACACTGACCTCTGTACATGCTTGTCTTCTCCTTTTGTTCAGGTTGCACCCTAAACGTGTCTTTTCGACAGTGCGTAACATCAACCAGACTGTTCGGCAGCGCTCCATGGGCCCGTCCCCTATGAACATCCCGGGGTCCAATCAGACATCCTGTGTGAATTCCAGGCGTTCTAGTTGTCTGAGCACACCCCGATCGAGCATGTACGGAGGAGATGGTGTTGAAATGGACAACCGCACTAACAGTATGCTGATGGAAACCCAGTCAAATCAGGATGGGTAAGAGCATCAAACGTGGTTTTAAACATAAATGTTTAAGCAGTATGATAGAAATCCGTTGTGTGTGTTTGCTTAAAGGGATAGTTCACCCCAAAATTTAAATTTGATGTTTATCTGCTTATCCCCAGGGCATCCAAGATGTAGGTGACTTTGTTTCTTCAGCAGAACACAAACGAAGATTTTTAACTCAAACTGTTGCAGTCTGTCAGTCATATAATGGCAGTCAATGGGACCCACAGCTTTGAGAGTCAAAAAAACACACACAGACAAAACCAAATTAAACCCTGCGGCTCGTGACGATACATTGAGGTCTTAAGACACGAAACAATCGGTCTGTGCAAGAAACTGAACAGTATTTATGTAATTTTTTACCTCTGATCCACCACAATGTCCAACTGTCCTGAGCGCGTTCACAACAGCCGGCACGTGACGCGTCACCATGCTCTGGCATAGAAGACACATGCGCGGAAGCGATCTGTCGCGTGTATACATCACTCATTGTTTACACCGTCACAATGAGTGACGTATATGAGTGAATGAGTGACCTCAATGTATCATCACGAGCCGCAAGGTTTAATTTGGTTTTGTCTGTGTATGTTTTTTTTGACTCTCAAAGCTGTGGGTCCCATTGACTGCCATTATATGACTGACTGACTGCAACGATCTGAGTTAAAAATCTTCATTTGTGTTCTACTGAAGAAACAAAGTCACCTACATCTTGGATGCCCTGGGGGTAAGCAGATAAACATCAAATTTAATTTTTGGGTGAACTATCCCTTTAACTACTGTTTGTTGACAAACTTTTGTTTGGGGCTTAGTAAATGCACCAAGGCTGCATTTATTTGATCAAAAAACATATTGTTATATCGTGAAATATTGTTATAATTTAAAATAACAGTTTTCTATTTTAACATATTTTAAAATATATGAACATCATTTACTGTGTGAACTTTTTAGTAGATGTCCTTTTTTGTCAATTTAATGCATAAAAGTAATATGTTTTTTCTTTGGAGAAAAAAAAAAAGAAAAAAAGCTTTTGAACTGTAGTGTATATGCACTACCGGTAAAAAGTTTGGAATAATTACAAATTTAATAATTTAGCACCAAATCAGCACATTAGATTGGTTTCTGAATAATAATGTCACTGAAGATTGGCATGATGGCTGCTGAAAATTCAGTTTTGCCATCACAGAAATAAATTGCATTTTTAAAATATATTACAGTAGAAAACCCTTCTTTTAAGTTTTTGCAGTATTCCTGTTTTTTTATTTATTTATTTATTTTTAGATTCTATAAATTCAGCCTTGGTGAGCATAAGAGACTTCTTTCAAAAACATTCAACTATCTTTAAATTATATACAAGTAAAAAAATAATAATCTGTAGGTCTGTTAATCTGCAGTAACTATAACTACTATATTGATTATTGATTCGTCTTTAAAAACTCTAATAACTCAAAATGGATATCCATTTTTCCAAACTTGTAGATTGACTTTAGTGTAACTAGTGTTCTATTTATTTAGAAAAACATATTTGGAATATCAGCTTTTTGTCATATATTGCAGTTATACTGTAACATGAACATAATTATCAGCTGACTCTCTTTGTATAGGCAAGAACATTAATATAGATTTATTGGTTCTATTTATATTAAAACAATAGAAATTGTTACATTTAGGTATGTGTGTGGGTGTACGTTTTTTATTAGTGGACATTGGACCACACTGTATTGTTTGATTGTTTTATCTGTAATATTTGTTCCAGCTCTGATGACTCCAACAGAAAGCCTGGCACGCCTGGCACACCCGGCTCCCATGACCTGGAGGCTGCACTGCGTCGTCTTTCCCTTCGACGGGACAACTACCTTAGCGAGCGGCGTTTCTTTGAGGAGGAGAGAGAGCGTAAACTCAACACCCTGGCAGGAGAGAAGAGCGACTTGTACGAGAGAGATGGTGGGAGTGGCAGTGAAGACGGCGGCCCCCTCACTCCGGCAGACAGCATCATGTCTCTGGGAACCCTGCACTCGGTTTACTCCATCTACAGCACCCGATCCTACCTGCCGGAGAAACTCCAGATCGTCAAGCCTCTGGAAGGTGACCGAGCCAAATCCAGGCCTTTCACCCTCTTATTGTTTGATGCTCTGTGGGCGTTAATGCACCACAGTGCTGAGGACCTTTCTACACAGCACTCCTTCTATTTCAGACACACACAACCTCGCTGCTGGTTTGAGATTTAGACACGTCACACTATATATACACACTACTGGTCAAAAGTTTGGAATGAAGAAGATTTTTTATGTTTTTAAAAGAAGTCTCTTATGCTTGCCAAGGCTGTGTTTATCAGAAATGCAGTATAGTGACCAATTCTCACCATTAACTAGTTGCTTATTAGCATGCCTATTATTAACATGTTGGCTGTTTATTAGTACTTCTAAAGCACATATACTGTATGACCATATTCTACATCCCTAATCCTACCCAATACCTAAACTTAACAACTACCTTGCTGACTATAAATAAGCAGCACATTAGGAGTTCATTGAGGCAAAAGTCATAGTTAATGGTTTGTTAATAGCGAGAATTTGACCTTAAAATAATGTGTGACCCTATGTTTTAATATATTTTAAAATTTAATTTATTCCTTTAATTTTCAGCAGCCATTACTCTAATCATCAGTGTCACATGATCCTTCATAAATTATTCTTATATGCTGATTTGGTGCTTAAAAAATTTATTATCATCAATGTTGAAAATATTTTTTTGCTGCTTAATATTTTTGTGGAAACCATGATGCACTGCCATTCAAATGTTTTGGCAAAGTAAGATTAGGAAAAAAAAAAAAACTTATAAAAATGACATTAATACATTTATAATGTTAAAAAAGATTTCTATAACAATAGAAAACACGTCTAACGTAATCAATTTTCACAATATTTCTGGTTTTACTGTATATTTACTGGTTTTACTGATCATATAAATGCAGTCTTGCTGAGCATAAGAGACTTTTCAAAAACATATAAAAAAATAGTAATTTATATATATATACTGTGTATATACTGTATATACATACACACACACATTCACATAGAACGGCATTTGAAAATTAGGATTTGGTGTGAAAAGCACAACTCTATCCATGATGCACTTTATGGTATATATATATTTTTTTTTCATAGAGGTACTTAGGCGTATTTTAAAATGGTGTTTTTCATTCACTAAATGTTAGAAACATGCTTGCTTCTTCAAAGCATATCTTTCACTTATTGCTTTTTGTGGAGTCTGTTATAACGTCAACAACAGGGTCATTGAATTCATTTAGTTTCAAATAGCACTGCTGCAACAGATTGTCCTGTTCTTTAATTTTAGATAAGTGTTAACTGTGAATCAGTCACAGCCTTGTGATTCATAATCATATCTCTAGCGACCTCTGCTGGTTATAGTTAAAAGTTAAACTAAGCAGTGTGACATAGCCTACCCAATGCAACGCTTATTATGAATTGCAGAAAACTCAAAAGCATGTTAACAAATTATCAATGCTCTGAACATATTTGAGTATGTTTTAAAAGGTACTAACAGGATATCTGATAGATTAGCTCCAGAGAAAGGATTTTGAGGGATAGTTGGCTCAAAAATGTTAATTCTATCATTCACTCACCCTTATGACATTCCAAACCTGTATGACTTTCTTTCTTCTGCGGAGCACAAAAGACATTATTTTAAATTCATTTTGGTTACCATTGATGTGGGGGGAAAAAACACAGAAGCATTTCTTTCAGAATATTATTTTTTTAATTCCACTGAAAAAAAGAAAGTCCGACAGGTTTGGAACAACATGAATTTTAGTTTTTGGGTGAACTATGCATTGTTATATCTGTTTACTCCCATATTTTCTGTCAATTTTAAGTTTGTGTGTTTGCTTCCTTCTTTTGTTTTCTTATCTTTTCATTTTCTTACCTGTCTGTTTTTAGCTCTCTAATAAACACAACTTTAATTTCCCCCTCCTTTTTTCTCTTTCTTTGCTTTAGTCTGTCCACAGCAAGTATGTATCATTAAATCTATTTCTGAGCATTTTTCAAGGGCACAGATTGTATTTACAAAAAAATGGACTAAGTTGAATGAACTAAAATGGTGACCACATGCAAAATTAATTTAATCCAAGACTACATACTATATAATCTGAAAGGAACCCCTAATTAAAATTACTCAATTATTAATATTAAATAGTTTATTATGTACTGAATGTATTTATTTATGGTCATGTTATCTGTTAAATATGTATCTGCTGAACATCTGGACACATAATATACTATAAACACATATTGAATAATCTGTTTTATCTACATTTTATCCCTAAAATGTAGAACATAGGTATACCCTGCATTACAAAGACTCTGATATACCATGCATTAAAAAGACTGTGGTTTTATCGATTAACATTACCGAGTCATCTTAAAATTTCTCTACATTCAGCAAGAGTCTAATCTCTTTTTGCATCTTATAAACTTTTATATCACACTCGATGCACGTCACATTGCGTTCATGATCTTAGTGTGTTCTGTATGTTGTGTGGTATTTGTTACCGTGCATCTGATCTTATTTCCTCCACCCCTCAGGTTCAGCCACCCTGCACGCATGGCAGCAGCTCGCTCAGCCCCACCTGGGCGGCATCCTGGACACGCGGCCGGGCGTCGTGACCAAGGGCTTTCGACCACTGGAGCTGGACCTGGAGGAGGTGTACCAATTCACTGACCTGGAGGAAGATGAGCCAGGACAGCATTCCCAATTCGCCATCTCTACCTCTTGCCTGGGCTCTCTGCCTTGTTCACCTGCTTTGCGACGACCTCGTGCCAACAATCCTGATAACAAGGAAGAGCAGCCCAGAGAAAATGGAGGGACCCCTGGAGTGGGGCCAGATCGAATGGAGGCTGGAGAGGAGGAGGTCTCATCTGGTGAGGGACCCTCGTAACCCCACTAACCCTCCGGACAGGCTTAGGGGGGAGGGAACATAAAGCCTCACTATAAAACAGACGATGCCCTAGTGGAGTACCTATAAACCCCAGTTGTATTGTGCCTGTGAGGGCCTAGGATGAGCTGGTTCTCTCCTTGTTCAGCTGCAGGCACACACCCACTGCACATCATCCACTCACCCTGAAGACAGCTGCCATATTCTTTTGAGTATAGTCATTTTTTTTTACATTTTACTGTCATTCCACCTTTCAGTCATCTTTCTGGCTCCTTGTGCTGAAAAAATGAAAATTGAGCCTTTGGAAACTCTGGAATGAAGAAAAATGTTTAAAATATTAATAATAATAAATTTAAATAAATAATAAATTTTGAATCAAAATTAATTGAAATGTTTTGCAATTAAATTTTAATTTAATTAATTACTAAATACAATTTAATACCATAGTTCAATAACAACATAATTTAATAATTATAATTATATATGATTTACATATTAAATTATAATATATAATATACTGCATATATTGAATTGTAGTAATGGGCAATCTGAATTATCCTAAAATATGCTTTATTTCTATGTGTATTCATTCATTTATTTATTTATATAATTTTATACATTTATTAACTTTTTTGCAGACCCAGACATGGTCTTGACAGGCTTTCATTCATCCTTTAAGAATTCACACCAAATCATTGATATTATATAAAATTGGTAGATCTACTCTACTTACAAATATGAGTATGATAATATGTGATAATTAGTACGAGCTTCTAGACTCAATTCTCATTTTCAGCACTAGTTCATTTCTGAAAGACTCTTCTCAATCTCTCTTCTTACCTGCATTACCAGAACACAACACTGTGTCAGAGAGTTTAAGGCCTGGGGGGAAAACAACATTTATTTGCTCACTCTCTCCACACACTAGTCCCCCGATAAACCTGTATGTGAGATTTAGGCTGGCGTCCATCCTGAGGGCACAGAGTGTGATGTTTGATACTAAACTGTACAACACACATACACATCCCTGGATGCATTTAACACACATCATCACACATTCCCAACAGGAGCCCCAGCATGTAACTAACATCCAGCTAGAGTTCTGAGTGTGTTTAAAGGATAATGTTACAGAGTTCTATTAAAAACGTGGAAGTGTGAGCCACAGTCATGTGAGTGAACAGACTCTAACGTCACTGGAAAGAGGTCACATTGACACCACATGTACACAAACGCACTCCACGTGCTTTCAAAGTCAGGCTTGTCGGCTACACTAACACACCGAAAGCCACAATTTAGAGTGTTATACACAATACTCTTATACCTTCTGTGAATATCAAATGGCTTGAATTCACTTGTAAATATCTAAGATCATACAGACAATTGTTTTTTGTTTTTTTTGTTTGTTTTTGTTTGTTTTTGTTCATTTTATTTTGTTTTTTTGTCTTGTTTTTGCTTTTGTTTTTATTTTGTTTGTTTGTTTTGTTTGTTCATTTTATTTTTTTTTTGTTTGGTTTTGTTTTGCTTTGTTTTTATTTTGTTGTTTTGTTTTTGGTTTTGGTTTTGTTTGGTTTTGTTTTTTTGGATGAAGTATCCCTTTAATGACAACTGACAACTTTTTGCAGAGAATTATTGAAACAAAATACCAGCTGCTATATATAATATGTTCTGGCTTGTCTGTAATAATTAAATTCATCATTTGATCTTCCCTCTTTCCCACTGTTATCTCCTGCTGTGTGAAGCTATTTAAAACTGCATCAGGATGAGTCATACAATTAAAACTTCATGATTTGTATGTAAATTTAAAGATCCTAATTCTGCAGTTGTTTTAAGGCCAATAATAGCTTGCATTATGCCACATTACGTTGCATTAGCTCTCCTTACGTAGATCCTGAAGCAGTTTTAACTTCCTCTGTGTGTTTCTAATAGTGTGTTTGTGGGGTTTTGTGCTGATGTTTGTCTCTCCTCTCTTGCTCTCCCCAGTGCATTTCCCTGGTAAATGTATGTCTCACACCAGCTCCACGTACACCTTCACCACCTGCAGGATCATGCACCCTACAGATGAACTCACCAGAGTCACACCCAGGTAAATACTGTGTGGTCTTTTCATAATACCATCTTAAGAACTTGTTACAGTAGTATACATTATTTTATGGATCATATCAGGCATTATTGGCAAATACATTGTCAGAAATATATGCAAAAATTGTACCTTTAGGATTACAGCTCGTCACTGGAGCAGTACCCTTATATCTACCCCTGAAAGGTACTACTATGAACCTTTTAGGGGTAAATAAGATACAGCGTTATCCCTTTAATGGTACTGCACCAAGTAAAAAAAAAAAAAAAATCTAGTCCTCTATGAAATCTGCTGACTTTCAAATGAGGGCGCATAGAAGGAACATCGCAGGGAGAAGCAACTTTTGGAACCGTAAAGCAACAAATAGGACAACCTATGGTTTATTGGACTGTCTTAAATCTGTATTAAGGGTTCCAGACAAATAGCTTGTCTCTGTAGCAACCATACTGTACAGCTGTGTGACTGGCTCTCTGCAGGTCATATGACGAGGATGATGACGCAGCTCTCTATCATGTTGTTCTGGTGGCGGGCTTAGAGCAGACTCACTGAGCAGAGTCCCCTGGGGGTGAGGAGGAATAGCATGACCAGCCTAGTGCTGATTAGACCTTGTGTCATGGGAGTGTGCTGTTCTCTAACCAAACTCTAACTGACCTGAAGGATTTTCTCAACCTAACAACAGAACTTTTTTGTGGAAGACTTTATGCAGTATGACTTAGCAAATGTTTGTGTAAATAACACACACTGTGTATGAATCTATGATTATATCTGTGTGTATTGTAAATGAAAATTATAATAATAAAAATACTACGTTTTTAATACTTTAAATTGAATGCATGAAGGAACAGAATGATAACAGACCATAATATGTCTAATCAAACAACTTAATATATAAATACTGTGAGGTTGATGTCAGCAGGATGTTCATTTATAATCAAAGGAATTTGCATCCAAAATAATAATAATGTATGAATAGCATTGCATTAAATATTAGCTTAAACATTATTTTAAAATAGTAAAGCAAGGTGCTAACAACGTCAAGGTTATAGGTTTGATTTCCAGGAAGTGAGAAAAAAATTATACTTTTAATGTAATGCAAGTCACTTTGGATTAAAATATTTGCCAAATGCATAAAAAAAATATATTTAATTATTTGTTTGTTTGTTTATAGTTATTAATCAAAATAAAACAATATTGTGCAACAACATATTGTGCCTAATTCATATAGTATTAAAAAGTTTTTTTTTTTATTTGCAGCCACTATATATTGTTTAGAAATTCAAATCAAAGCCTTCACAATCAAAAACAGATTTATCCCAATCAAACTGCAAACACACTAACCACATTAGCGAAGAAAATTTCCTGCATTTGGATTGACTTTATTGACTGGATTGATTGACTTACTCACAATTGTTTAATTGTGTTCACAGTTATCAGTGCACGGTTTGGATAACTCAAACTAATAAAGCTTCACTTTTTCAGTCTCTTGTCAGGTCCATCACTGGCTTCCTGTGTGATGTCCAGCAGCAGTCTGCGCTCAACCCCTGTGTCCACCCCCTGCACGCCTCGTCGCCTCAGCCTGGCGGAGAGTTTCACCAACCTCCGCGACTCAACCAAGACCACCAGTACCTCTCTGGGACTAGTGCGCCTCCTACAGGAGAGAGGTATATCTGCTGCTGTCTATAACCCTCTCAGCTGGGACAGGGCGGATCGAGCCCCTCCACCAGACCCCTGTTCATCATACACTGCCACCCCTACGCACACCGGCCCGGACACACTCCCCTTCACCCCTCCAAACTCCCCCAGCAAGTCCAAACCCACTAGTCCTGTGCTCCCTGTAGACTACAGCCCCTCGGACCACCCCTACGAAACCTTCCTGGCTTCACGGCCAGCCAGCTCGATTCTGAAGGAAGTGCGCGAGGCGGACGAAAGGGCTCGGACAGATACGCAGTGTCAGACTGAAGTCAGTGTGCAGAACTTGAGACTGGTGGACAAGGTGAAGAAGTTTAGCCTGGCTCCCAGAACTTTGACCCCAGGGATCGGAAGGCCGGGACCGCCGTTCGGGGCCCACGATGTTGTGACTTCCCCTATCGGGGGACTGCCAGTGCTGAACTCAGGGATGAGAAGAAACCGCAGTTACCCAGCTATGGTTGGGGCTAGTATGGCTATGAAGGGCCTGGGGCCTCCCAGCGAGGACCTGCTGTTGGCCCATGGGCCACCCAGACAAACTAGCCTCAATGAAAAGTGAATGTTGCCTCTCTGTCGTCCCCTTCTGCCTTTATTTCAATTTGCATTGATACAGTATATCATCCCTGCGACAACTCGAGTGCCTGTTAAGATGATATTTGTATAGATTATTTTGTTATAACAGTTGCTAACAACCTATTTTTGTCTATTTCTCTGTCCGTCTGACCAACATATGTAGAGTACAATTCATTCAGCATTGTCACATATCTTGGTATATTCCAAGCTTTTGCCATTGTGTGTAAAAAAAAAAGAAAAAAAAAGTGGACAATTCGCACTTGCTAGCTGTGAGAAAATGTAGCATATGATCAAAGCAGAAAATGAATGCCCTAAAATGACTTTTAATTTAAGCACTTTTTGAATTTAAAAACTACTCAAGGATAACCAAGAAAACGTCTTTTTTTGTTACTGTTGTAAATCTGGTCTTCCGATGTGACATTTCAAAATTGGTTACTTTCATGATGCTAGCAAGAGCACTGATAGCACTTTAATGCTAATGGTAGCCCAGACATTGGTGAACAATGAAGTTTTGTCATTTATTATTGACTTTTAGGTCAGCGTTTACTTTTTAATGGCCATTGATTAGTGCTTTAAATCAGCCCCTAGTGTTCCGAAAATCTGTAAAACATGCTTTTATAAGTACAAATACCTTCACATAAGCCTTTTCCATCGAGTCCATCCAATTAAATAAATGCAGTGTAATGTTAATTGTCTAAAATGGCTTATTAATGGGTAATATAATAGTAATTACAGTGTAATAACAGAGTTCAATGATATGACTTTCAATAGAGGGCACTGTTGACATGAATTGGTGATAATTTGCACATTAGCACAACTCTCTGCGCTTTACATCCTCAAAAGTCGACTGACTGAAATACTTCAGAGAGAAGCCGAGAACACGGGGCTGTGAAGGTGCTGCATAAAGAATTGCAGCAGGTTTGAACTTGAAACACAATCGTGCTCATGTTAAGTCATCCTTTGATGTCCTTTTTTGAGACCAACATTATTTATAAGTGTATGTGTGGAATTGCAGTATCGAAGACTTGATGGGAAAATTGCACAACTACAATTTCTTTGGTCAAAAGGATGTCAGGTTCAACTGAAAATATATACTGTACATCTGCTGTGGTTTTGGAACCTACTGACTGATGTGTGTCGTATGTAAAGCAAGTGAAGTGTGTATTGTAAGCTTTAAAGATATCAAGGGTGCAATAGGAAATTATAGTGCCTGTTTTTTTTTTTTTTTTTTTTTTTTTGGACAGACTGTATCATAATGGCTTTGCCTGCCACAGTATGCACTGACATAAATACTGTAACTATGTGTGATGTTGACTTCCCAATGCAGATATTTGAAGGATATCTTATATTTGATGTATTGCAGAGGAAGCACATACAGTTGAAAGTGCATGAGTCGTTCTAAAGAAAAAGGTCTGTGTTTTCTTTTAGTTGAGGCAAGTTTAATTTGTCAGGTGTAAATGTGTGTGTACTGTATGTGTGTGTGTGTGCGCATTTAATCAGCATGACATTTGTTGAATGTGTTTCAGAACCATAGAGGTATCTGCCATGACTGAACATTGATTTCAATGGTGTGTTTATTTCATCAGATTATTGAAGGGACGTTTTACTTGTACATTGTAAATGATAAATATGCAAAGGATTCAAACATGCTAACTTTTATATATAAAAAGCAAAAAAAAAAAACTAAACTTGAGGTAAAAAAAAGAAAAAAGGAAAAGCAATGACACTGGTGAAAAGTGGAGTTTTGGTTCATGAATTTTTGAAGCTACCCTTTGCAGAGGATCAATAAACCAGTTGTGATAATTTTGTGTCGGTTGTCTTATTTTGCACTATTAACTAGGTGTTTGTTCAAGTATATGTCCATGAATATCCAAAGACATTTTGAACATTCATGATACACTAGCCTTGTTGACCACAAGAGGGCATGCTTCACCAACACTGAGCTTGCAGAAGAGCTTTACGTTTGTGTTTGCAACACCAAATCAATTCAATTCTCATATCCATCTAGATTCAGTAGCATATCTGATTCTGTTACAAATTCTGGTTCCTACAATCTAAATAACCCAGCAACTCCATATCAATCTAGTGTAATTCAAACAGAACATGTCCAAAAGAAACCTCCAGAGCCGTCACAACAAGGGGGTCCATAATATGCCAGTTCACGTTTCTGAATTTGTCATTGTTTGATCTTGAGCTGACAGTAACACTTTAGGGCCCTTATCTTGTAAATTTGCATGGAGTGAGTAGATGCTTGACTGATCAACAGGCCACTTCGTGTGAAGAGCACCAGCTATTTACTAACAATGTGATGATATTCAGATGACATTCTCTAGCTGAAGAGGGTTTCCATAGAAACACTGCAAGTTATTGTGAACACAAATACAAAACACTTTGTTGCTGCAAGATTGTACTGAGTGGGCCTATTTTCTCCTCAAACTTTATATACAGTAGTTCTAAGGTTCTTTGGGGGATATCTATCCATCCATCCATCCATAACGTAAGCAATGGCGTACGTGCAAGTCCACTTGATGAAGGGAAGTTAGCAAAGAAAGGGCTCAAAAATAGACTAGAACACAACCACGGCCGAACGGGAGCGACACCACAAGCTCATTCACAGATGTTCTGCTTTGTTGAGCAGAAAGGTACAGGATACAGAAAAGAATATCAGGCAAAAAATACAGACACAATTAGGCAACGTTTGGTTAATTTTAATATTTTTAACTTTCACTTACATGCAACATAATACAATATTTATACAGTAATCGCCTAAGATTCAGTATATTTCTACTTGATATATATTACCATGGCAGCCATTTAAGCTTCTGTGCTCCACACTGCATTTAAATATTATTTAGTAAAAACATTTTGTTGCAAAAGCAACTTTCCAAATATTGCATCATTGTCATAGTATCTCAGGAACTGTATAAATAGGGAAGACTTGGTCAAGTTGTTGAGAAAGTCTATATCTAAATAAATATGAAGTTTAAAATCAGTTAGGGAAAACATCCAAAATTATTGTGGGGAAAATAATTATGTTGAACTGAATTCTGAACAGAAACTCAAAAACTGTTTCGTAGAAAATAGCTAATTACACTACAAGCTATGTTTAAAGGGGTAATGAACTGCAGTTTTCTATTTTATGTTTCCTGAGGTGCACCTATAATGTTAGTAGGATTTTTACATCAAAAACTGTCATAATTTAGAAATAAAAGGACATTTTCTACCCTGTTTTAGTCATCTGATTTCAACTGTTTAAGGGTCATTCTTGGGATTCGGTGCCTTTTGTGTCCCCAGTAAAGATCGTGATATTATTACCAACAACATCAATTTTAAAGTTGTCTCTGACATAAATAACACCTATTGAACTTTAAGCATATTTAAGTTATTTTTTTAAATAATTCTAAACATTTTACAGCATTTTAACCCACCAAATATCACCAATTTTCCTATATGTCCCCAGGCCTGTGTCTGCCATTTTGATGATGAATACAACACTTATTATGAGTGATTTTTTTTTTTTTTTTTTTTTTTTTCACAATGTTTGGTATATCAGTAATAGTTTTCTCTATAATGTATATATATTTTCCAAGTATTAAATTAATTAAAAAAAATAAAGGTTTTAGTTTGACCCTCAAAATATTGTCCACCCTGTTATACTCAACTACTGGCCCTTTAAATGAAAGTTGGAAAAAGGGAATTACATCATATTGAATGGCTGACATCATTTAATTAGAGGGAAAGCAACTGGGGAAGGTGAGTGAGAGCCTCTGTTTTGTTAATTGACTGTTTTTACTTATTTACTTTTATTTATTTTTACTTTCCAATTTGATGTGGTCAACTTCAACATGTCCACCCTGATAAGGGGAATATGAAAAATATAAATATAAATTGTTTTTAAAGTAGCAAAAAAATATTTTTTGCTAGAGTACTGGCTGATTTTAGGTCAAAATGTCCTCTCTGTTAGTGTCCACCATGTTAAGTCAGAAAACCAAGCTGTGTGGACACATTTAGTAAATGGGTCCTTAAATGTATATACCTTAAATATGCTTAAAGTTCAATAGGTGTTATTTATGTCAAAGACAACTTTAAAATTGAGGTTGTTGAAAAATGGACAGGTCTCTTTTAAGACTTGTAAATACTCAATGCTTATGATTGGGTGATCTTTGCATATGAAATAAGTATTAATGTGGAACTGTTTTGAAAACTTTTGCAACATTTTTACTATAGCTGCTGTGAAAAAAAAATAGAAAATGCTGATTACAGCATTATATTTAGATTTACTATATAACAGATACAAAGATGGTGCACATTACTTCCTTGCAATGCTCAATATGGCTAACAAAAGTTGTGTATGTTCTCATTAGCTCATGCAATATGAGCTAACAAACTACTGTGTTTGTGGCCAACTGGCCATTGAAATTAAACATGATTAATATGATTTCAAATATTTCTCACCATGATACCTTATGCATGTATAAATTGAAAATTGACCTTTTTTTTTAAATATTGTCATTTAATATTGTAGAGAGCAGTCCAATCAAATTGCATGTGAAAATTGCTTATCTAATAAAAGTTAGAATTAACGCATTACATGTTCCTGCAAAACTGTCATATTGTAGAAATCTGTTTGCAATCTGTTGAAATGTGACTAGAATCCACAGCGAAATGAACTAAACAAAGAAATCATCCTCTACTGAGTCATATTTGAAAATAAACATCCACTTTCCCAACATTAAGAAAGTATATACTAATACTTACAAAAGTATTATATAAAATTACAACACAGGTTAGCAAGTTAAAATTAACTTTTGATCAAATTAATTGATGCAACATTAATTAAAAACAAGCAGACCTAATGCAATGTCTTTTTGAACATTCCTAGGCTTTTTTAAATAGTTATAATAAGTGAAGATGTTCATAAACTATTGTGAGGAATGTTGGCTATTTTTAGAATGTTCGTAGACATTATGATGTAGTGGAAACACATCTTAGTATAACAGTGGTGGAAAACTCTAATTCTGTGTAGTGTGTGAGGAGTTGATCAAGAGCTAATAGACTGAAGAGTGGAAAGTCTAATACACTCACGGTGATTACTATTTGCCCGACTTTTATCCAGCAATGGTTAAAATTGCAAGGGACGTTGAAAGGAACTGTTCTCTGTTTCGAGAAAAATTGAAGAACTGGTTTCCAAATTTTCATGGTAAGAGCATCAAAAATAAGTAATCATGGATCATGTGTGGACATTTGACAACATTTTAAAGTACATTTTATTTAGACAGTATAGAAGGACTCTTGAAGTGGCACCATTTAAAGAAGTAATAATTTTTTTTTTTCCATTAGTCCTTTTAATAAAACCATTAGCTAAAGGGAAGGATGAGTTCCCCAAGAAGTGTCAGGTCTGGTTTCCAAACCTGCAAGATGAGGTTATTTTTCAAACATTCTCATAAAATGCACTGGGTAGCAAAACACAACATGGGAGTAGGACTGACTTCATATATCCATCAAAAACATAATAGAGACCAGCACGGTACATTTTTTTTTTAATCTAGAACAAGTTCAGAAAAGAAAAGTTACTTTAATTTGTTTACAGATGCCAGCTTTTTGATATATTTATATCTAAAGCAAATACATTATTACATTTGTTTTAATGTGAAATGTGGCGTTTTAGTCCAAAATTGTCCAAATCATTTTTAGACCACTGAGTCTGTATATATAGATTTAGTTAATATTAATATTCAGAATACTGATAGGACCCCAATAGTCTTCAATAACTTGTTACACATTAAAGTAACTGATTTAGGCTATCTTAAGGAACTGTCTCAAAGATTTTTTATTTTATCATTTCTGCCAATAGCCGACTCTAAGCCAAGTGCAGAAGAGAAGGCTGAGTTTGGAAATCAGCTCCAGACCTGGTTTCCTGACCTTCAAGATAAGACTTTCAGGAAAGGTCATGACAACCATCACGAATTCACAGAATCTTAATTTATTTTTATTTATTTTTTTCTTAATCTAATTTAGTTACACCAATAATGTCATAACAATGGATTAAATAAATAAAAATTTTGTCTTAATGTTTTTTGTTGTTTTTTGTCCACCAGTAGCTGACTCTAAACCACCTGAGGAAGAGAAGGCTCAGTTCATGACAAAGCTCCAGGTCTGGTTTCCTGAATTCCAAGGTACAAACTTCATCCAGGGCCACAATAAATAGTTTTCTTTGATTTTGATTCAAATCTTGAATATGTGGTTACATACACAACATGTTAGGTAGTAAATTATTGTCACTATTTGTCAAACAATGATATTTGTACTTCACCTGTAGCTGACTCTAAACCAGCAGAGGATGAGAAGGCTGAGTTTGATAAAAAGCTCCAGGTCTGGTTTCCTGACTTCCAAGGCAAGAACATCAGCAAAGGTATTGGAATAATAGTTGATCAATATGGAATTTTCAGTAAATTATTTTTTTTGTTTGTTTGTTTACTTTACCTATAGCCAACTCTATACCCAAATATACCCACTCTCTTAATGTACATGACATCAACACATATTAAGTAAGAACATCAGCAAAGGTCATGACCACCTGACAAAGTGGGACACACATTCACCCAAGATATAATTCCTTTTTACTGGTATTATTATTATTTTTTTTTCCCACCAGTAGCCGAGTTTAAACCCACTGAGAAGACTGAGTTCAGGACAAAGCTCCAGATCTGGTTTCCTGAACTCCAAGGTAAGACCTTTAGCCAAGGCTGCAGCCACCTATAGATGCTGAGAGGGACAGATGGTTTCTCAGATATTCAGAAAAAATGGTTGAGAATTGTCCAAATGACTTTTTTAATTGTTTCACCAGTAGCCAATTTTAAATCGACTGAGGAAGAGAAGGAGAAGTTTACGAAAAAGCTCAAGATCTGGTTTCCTGAAATTAGAGGCAAGAATTTCAATCAGCGCCACAACTAACAATACTGTTTTCTCCAAATCTTGAATATGTGGTTACATCCACAACATGTTAAGACAGTAGATTATTGCCACTAATTGTCTCTTAATGATTTTATCTTTTTTTTTATAGCACAAGTATCTGACCCTAATCCCACTGAAATGAAGAAGGCTGACTTCAAGAAAAAGCTCCAGGTCTGGTTTCCTGAGCTCCAAGGTAAGAGGCTGCAATCACCATAGACATTGAGAGGGATGTGCTTTTCCTCAAGACATTCAGAGTAATGGTTGATATTTAGAAAGATGGTTGATAATTGACTTGATATTAAAAGACTTTGTAATTTGTATTATTTCACCAGTAGTAAACTCTAAACTGACTAAGAAAGAGAAGGCAAAGTTCAAGACAAAGCTCCAGGTCTGGTATCCAGACCCCCAAAGTAAGAACTTCAGCCAGTGCCGCAACCACAATTACTTTTCTCTAAATCTTAAATATGTGTATAGATCGGCAACATGTTACACAGTAGATTTTTTCCACCAATTGTATCCTTAATTTTTTATTTTATTTTTTATTTTATTTTTATTTAAGGAGTATCCAACTCCAAACCAACTAAAGAAGAAAATACTGACTTCAAGAAGAAGACGCTCCAGACTTGGTTTCCTGAGCTCCAAGATAAGAACTTTATCTAAGAGATTGGAACAACCATAGACATGGCCTATGTTTCCCCCAGATATAAATAATAATAATAATAATAATAACCGTCTCTTAATGAGTTTGTCTGTTTTTCATCAGTAGCCGACTCTAAACCCACTGAAGAAGAAAAGGCTAAGTTCAGGCCAAAACTCCACTGATGTAAACCACAGGGATACCACAGAGGGTTGTCATACGTAGCCATGCTAGACCAGGGATGCCCAATCCTGTCCCTGGAGATCTGCCTTCCTGCAAAGTTGAGCTCCAACCCAATCAAGCACACCTAAACCAGCTAATTAGGATATTCAGCAACACTTAATAATTACAGACAGGTGTGTTGGAGCAGGGCTGGAAACAGGATTTTGTACCCCTGCACTAGACTGTCTAATCCTAGCATTCAGTCCTGTGGATTCTATCTTAAAACAGAATATGAACACATTGACAGCATCTAAAACATTATATATATATATATAAAAAAATTCAGCAGTGCTTGCTGAGACAAACTATTCAACATTATTATTGCTCATACTTTAGATCAGGGATTTGAACAAACTCCTAAACCCTAAGTAGAAAATCCATTTCTGCCAAATAATATGTCAGTTCATTGCATACAGTCATCATAATCCATCGTGCCAGTCATCATAATTCATTAAATTAAATTAAGTAAATGTTTCAAAATAGTAGGTGAATTGTAAGTTAATTATGTCAGGTCTCTCCTTAGTTATGACTAATGTGTTGTTAAATAATCCAGGAAATTTGGGTACAATGGAGTAAGTGTCATTTTAGTGCTAGTCTAGTTGCTAAACAACCATTCTGCATTATAGGACTTAAAGTTGTCTTACCCGTGTTCAATAAAGCAAAACCAAACTGTTTAGTATCAGTCAGTGAAAAACACTTCAAAGATGCATTTGTCTATGTGTGAAGAAGCAGGAGGGAATAAGGGAATTGGCTAGTTGGCTCAGACAATGTATCTACATTGCCAGAGCACATTTAATTGCCCTGGTTGCAAACCTTTTCATGTTTGGCACTGTGTGTAAGCGTGCATTTATTGGTTCACTTTATATTGTCTAACAGAATTAAATCTCTTTCACTAAGGCACACCTGTGGCATAATGGCTCTTTTTGTTTGGTGTAGCCCTTCATTCGCCCGCAATCATCAGCCTACGATTCATCCATTATGTGCTAACTCAAGTGTTTTGCGCAATAAACCATGGAGCGTCGTCTCCCTGTCTAACCGCCTGCATGTGTTTCTCTCTCCGTCTCTCACCCTGTTCTCTCCGGTAAAGCAGAATCGAGTATTATTGCCTGAACTCTAATCTGTCCCTCAGGCAATGGGAAGAGAATTGGATTTGAAGGCTACTCGTGGCACTAGTGCTGTAATGCTAGCCATTCAGCTTCAGGGGGCAAATAAGAGAAAGCTTTCATAATAAGATCATTAACTGTAATCTGTTAGCTTGGTCCCTCAACACCACACAAATGGCTTCGCTGAGCTGTGGTGGATTCAGCTAAGATAATAAATCAAAGCTACATGCCAAGAAAAGCTAAAAGCTAAATGGCCTGTTGATTTAGTTTTTCTTAATCTACCGGTTTTCTTCTTGTTTTTTTTTCTGTATTGTAATTTGTTAGTGTTGATTAATGGTCCAAAATGCACATTATACTGGTCAAACTTGGATATTTCTATGCCACACGATTTTTCCTTCTGCATTTCAAGTGCACAATGAATTACGATAGCCATGAGACTTCGGATGAGTGAGTTAAGGCAATGATTTATTCGTAGACACCTGTGATATATCTAAAGTGAGGACACAAATCATATATACATGAGTTATGAGAATAAAAGCAGTTGAGACTACATTCTCACTCGTTTTTTTTCTGCAAAATAAATATATATTGATGGACACATATATTTATATATTGCATTATCTCCATTGTACAAACAAATTTACATCAGACCGAGCTCTCAGACTGTGATTTGATTGACATTAAAATGGGTGACTCTGTACAGATGATTGGCTAATCTGGTTGATTAACATGATTTGTTGAAGAGATCTTATGAGGAGTATTCATACTCCTCTGCGCTCCGTCGGCCAAAATCCATCCATCCCAAGTAATCTCTGTCCTTTATTCTGTGATTGTTGCCCATGGACCTGCTATTTGGAGAGGGGCTTCTGCGATATGTACCTGCATGAAATGCACAAAGACATATTAATTAATTTATTTAAGCACAGGAACCTTTGGAAATTGCTTACATGTCTATCATTTATATAGAAATCTAGAAATAAATCATAAGTAGAAGTATTGTTTATTATATTATTATTATTATGTAATTCCTGTTGCTGTAGTAGAGGTTCAATAGAAATCTCAAATAGGAAAAAATTACTCTAATTGACCAAAGTTAATGTGATTGAAATGCTATTGAAATAGCATGATCATAGTTTATATAGGGTATAGCATAATATGCATTAGGGACAATTTAGAAAAGTTCAGTAAATATAAAATATTCATTTGAAAGGTGAATTCCACCTTTGGTGGAGATGATTCTGGCCAGTAGTTCAGTCAAGCTGCTGCGGGGTTCTTCATCATCCTCTGCTTTGGACAGCAGGCTGAGTTGTCCACTGGAGGGTGCTGCACGGGTGTGGCGTGTGTGTTCCACTACGGTCCCGAGATCAGACTGACCCCCATCTTCTGAGTGTGTGGGGAGAGAAAGGCAACTGCTGGTGGAGAGGGCAGCCAGCAGCACACACACACAGATTCCAGCGTTCATGGCTGAAATAAACACACACACATGTTAGAGCTTCAATATTGCTTCATTAAAATCATATTCATATGAGCTTTTGCAAAATGCACTTTAATGAGTAAAAAAGGTTCTAGAGTTCATGTTAAGTCTAGTGAACTGATTTTACCTGATTTTACATCAAACTTAAAAATATTAAAATGTTAAATTCCATTAAAAGTTCCTCCATCAAAATAAATAAAAAAAGATTGCTAAAAGAAAGAGGACTGAGACTTCCCTGCCTCCATTCAAGACACGAAACCCAGCACAGTTACAGAGAAAAAGTGTAAATACGTTTGAATTAAACACCAGATATACAAACTAATTGGGCTGCAATGTGTAACATTGGTAGATCCCAACTATTGTTTTTTTTTCTGTTTATTTCACCAGTTTCAGATAAAAACCCATTTGCCAAAGAGGTCCATCTAACTCATTTCTGTGTTCCAAATTTCGACTTAACGACAGTTTCTTTCTTTCAAATTATGATTTTTTTTTTTTTGGGGGTGTAGAGATATTAAAAAACTAATAACCCTAAATAACTCTTGGATTCAAGCCAAGAAACAACAGCAATGTAATTTCTGTCGAAACTGCATCACTAGCGCATCTCATTCACTCACTTCATATCTTCTTTGTGTTATTTAAAATCTACAAACTAATATTCAAAACCATGGGACATATTGCATATTACACAATATACAATATTACACCATATTTTACACAACTGTAGCCTGTGCAAAAAAAGTGATTTTACACAGAAGCATGCAACACTATAAGCATGCAACACTCCACATTCAAATATAAGAAAAATTGAGATCATACCTTCAGGTGAAACTCTGGCAGAGAGGAGGAGGAGAGAGAGAGATGGAGAACACACGCTGACTGCTGGAGAAACTTCGCTGCACTGTGCAAGAGAGGCCCTTAAATAGCGCTCTGAGTGGGCTGGCTCTGTTTGACCCACGTAGTGACAAGCGCAATTCAACTGTCTGTGTATATGAATGAGGTTGTGTATTTGCGCAAGCTTGACGCAGAACCGAGAGCAGCAGGGTATTCTGACAGGATACAGATTGTGACATTGTCACTCAAGGGGTCCGAGGGATCTCCAGAGGTCAGACCATTCTAATTACAAATATGCACAACTGAGTTTCTTCCCCCTACCAATAAGGTTCCATCCCTCTTTGGCCATGGACCACAGGATGCACATTTTGATGTTATGGATGCTGATGTCTTCAATGTGCACTGCACTGTTTGACACTCTGTAGCAGTGGTTCTAAATGTTTTTTCTTTTTTTTTTCTTCAGTACCCAGATTTTACATAAGACATACAATCGACGACCCATACAAAAACCATGCAAAGTTACAACTGAGAGTAATAACATTCATATAGATCAATAGATCTTAATTAATAAATCATTGAATATTGTTGTGATATATAGTTTAATATATTAAAGTATGTTTTATATTATCATCCCTTTTCTTCTTCTTCTACTACTTCTTCTTCCCAAAATGATGTATTTTAAGAGAACCATACATTTTTCTACTATAGTTGTCAGTCCTCTGTCGTGTGTGTCATGTGTTCCCGCCTCATGTGTCCATATTTGGTTTGTTTCCTGTCCTTGTTTCATGTCATAATGAGTAAATTCGTGTCCAGCTGTGTGTATGTGATTATGTGTTAATTACCCTGTGTATTTAGTTCCTGTCTTTTGAGTTTGATTTGGTCTGGTCTACTCGTTACTTCCCGGTGTATCCTGTCTCTGAGTCCTGCCTTGATGTCATTAAAGACTATTATTTGAGTTTAAGTCCTCATCTGCGTGTTCCTGTATCCTCCCTCGTGTGTGCACCGTGACAGAAGACCAGACCTAACCGTAAGCGGCGCCCATTCACCCCGTTTTGTTTTCCGTTTTTTTCTAAAGTCTTTGTTTTGGTTCCTGTTTGTGTCTGTCCCGCGGCATGGAAGTCGCCGCTCGTTATTCCCGCCATAGCCCACTGCAAGTCGGCGCGGGAGTTCGGCGGGATCGCCGCGATTGCCGCGAGTCCACTGGCCGCGAGCCCTCATGCCCGCCGATCGCGGGAGATATCCGCCGCCAGCGGTGGCTCTCCCAAGCCCGCCGGCTGGTTGTCTGGTTCCCGGGTTGCCGCTCCCCCAGGCGCGCCGTTCGCGGGAGATCACGCCGCCGGCCCACCGCTGACTCAATGCCCGCCGGCCCGCCTCTGACTCAATGCCCGCCGGATCGCCGCTGACTCAAGCCCGCCGGATCGCCGCTGACTCAAGCCCGCCGGATCGCCGCTGACTCAAGCCGGCTGGCTACCGCAATCCCTAGCCCCGTGGATCAAGTCCACATGCCACGGCCAGGAGTGCCGTGTTGTCTTGTTGTGCCCACAGGAACATTTTAACTTACCTTGTCCAGTCTTGTTAAGTCCATGGAGACTCGTCTGGGGCAGGCGGTTCCTCGAGTTGTGGCCAGGGAGGCCATTCCCAGCTGCCTGCCCCCTTGTCGCTGAAATTGGAGGCGGTCGCTGAGGGACCCTATGAGGGACCCTGACTCCTGGTCATGCCCAGAAGAAGCCTCAGCCTCCGAGCTAGCCCTGGAGGGCTTCCTGTTCCTGTGGGCTGTCCTGTCCTGTCTGTCTGGCCCCGGAGGGCTTTCCTGTCTTGTTTTGTACTGTCCTGTCTGTTTAGCCCCGGAGGGCTCCTGATACCCCCTCACTTCCCCAGGGAATTTTTTTTTTGGGGGGGGGGGGGGGGGGGTAGTAAGAGTTCCGGCTGTAGGGGCCGGGCCGAGGGGACCGAGGCCAAGGCCCCCGAAGACCACCTACCATGGCCTCCAGAGCTCCCAGCTCCGCCATGGCCTCCAGAGCTCCTAGCTCCGCCATGGCCTCCTGAGCTCCCAGCTCCGCCATGGTCCCTGTCTGTCTGTTCTGCTCTGGGGGTCCCCGTCCTGCGTTCCTGTCTGTGTCTGTCCTGAGGGGCCTCCAGAGCGCCCCCCCCCCTCCCTGATGGAACTGTTAAGGCTCGGGACAAGCCTTTCGGGAGGGGGGAGTTATGTCAGTCCTCTGTCGTGTGTGTCATGTGTTCCCGCCTCATGTGTCCATATTTGGTTTGTTTCCTGTCCTTGTTTCATGTCATAATGAGTAAATTCGTGTCCAGCTGTGTGTATGTGATTATGTGTTAATTACCCTGTGTATTTAGTTCCTGTCTTTTGAGTTTGATTTGGTCTGGTCTACTCATTACTTCCCGGTGTATCCTGTCTCTGAGTCCTGCCTTGTCCTGCCTTGATGTCATTAAAGACTATTATTTGAGTTTAAGTCCTCGTCTGCGTGTTCCTGTATCCTCCCTCGTGTGTGCACCGTGACAATAGTAGTGTTATACTTTGATTATGGAAAGAATACGCCCTTTTTAAGCCAACTTATTGTTATGAACATAATGATATACTACAATAACTACAGTATATCTCTCTTAGTAGAAAATTTCAAAGGCTGTACCAGTGCCTAAATGGTTTGGAAGACTAAAAAAAGGAGAAAGGCTATAATGCATGTGCAAAGATGCAGATGCACAAATATGCACACGTCTTTATTATGTATACATACCTATTGCTCTGTTTCTTCAAAATATAAGAGTTGAGGTTTACAGTAAGTCTTCTAATTATGCATTATAATGTTTCATGGAAATATCCTTGCGGAAATTGCATCATTTCATTTTAATAGCCTGATAGTCACAGCAGGACAGAATAGAAAGACAAATACCTTAATAATGAAAGAAAATAATAGAAGGATTCTTTACATTCTGTTCTTTTGAGATTTTTTATTTGATGCTGTGTGAGGGTCTGTCATAATTACACGGTGCTTATTTTTTCATTGTATGAAAGATAAAGATATCCTCAGACATTCTGCTAAACCTCACTTTTTGTGTTTGATGAGAAAGAATGTTGTAAGAGTTTGTAAATTAGTAAAATTTGGCATAGTTTTAATTTTTGAGTGAAATTAAACAACCCTTTACATAACGTTGCGAAGAGGTTTCAAGAGTGTAAAAAAATAAAATAATAAAAAGTCAGATACTTGCAACTGATGCAAATGCTTTCTTGTTGCTATACTACATCTGTAGCATATGTAAGATCCCAACACAACAAAAAGTGAACATAACAATAAAGAGAATAAAGAAAAAAGAGAAAGAGAAAGCACTCAGCTGGGACTAAGATGGATAAATTTGTCCGACCCTGCCGATCCTTTGCTCATTGAATTCTGAACACCCACTAAACACCTTGCTATGAGAAAATAACTCACAATTCTCTATAAGACTTCAGGCAACCACTCAGTCTGTCTTTAAGAGTACTGAATCCATCATCAGGATGCAGGTAAATGCAGAACCTATAGCCCGGCTCACACAATCGGCCTCAAGCGTATATGTCTCCTTTAAGCTTAGGATTTACTTTTGCCTGACAAATGTTTCACAGTACTTTCAACTGGTTGAGCAATAAAAAACAAGAAACTGACATGGCTATTACAGTCCAGATACATTTATATTTTTAAAAGTTCTAAATAAAACAACGATTACATGAGCACATTTTACGAGAAAATACCATTTTAGTCTTTCTACTTCAATATTTCATGTTTAATTCAAAGTGTTACTTGCTGTTTCTTTGTAATTATTTATGAAATTTACTATCAAAGTGAAAACTTTTCAAAATCCTATACTTTTTTTTTAAGTGTCTGAACAGACTTAATTTTTTTATTTTTTTATTTCATTGATTCATTGCTGAGTTCATCATCACAGGTGTGTGAACATTCTGCTGTAATAAAACATCAAACAAACTCTCAATCCCCATAATATTTCGAACACTACTATAGCATATACTATCCCAAATATATTTATGCACAATTAAAATGGGGTTAGATTAGGCACCAATTCTCACTATTAACTAGTTACTAAATTAGTGTGCATATAAGCATATTGGCTGTTTATTAGTACAACTAACCTTACTAACTATTAATAAGCATTAAATTAAGAGATTATTGATGGAAAACACATAGTTAATAGTAAGAATTGTCCCCAAACTAAAGAGTGACCATAAATGGTCAGAGTGATCGTGATCAATTGAAATTCTGGTTACATTGCAAGTGGGAGTTTTGTTTTGAATATCTAAATATATTAGCTTTTAGTTTTATTGGAAATAAAGACAATGTCTCTATAATAATTAAAATAAAACATTATATCATCAAGAAACTATTGTCACTGAATGATGCATGTAATTGTGAGTCATAAATGGAAAGGATGCTACATTTCAAGTCTCAATGATGCTTCGTGTCTCATTTTAAAGTGCAGTTATGTGTGTTTTCATTGTGGGTTTGTCTTTTTCTGCAATTTCGCACACTTGACCACCTACTCCTCAAAATGATGTGTGTATAAACATCCACTTGTGTTTGAGAGTCTAGACTCAACAATGCAAATGAACAATGATTTATTATATACAGTTATAATGGTTTTCTCTTGAGGGATTATTAGAACAGTTTTGGAACATTATAACAAAGACATGTCACTGGGTGAAAGGTTATTCTCTTTGGATTTAGGGGTGAATTCAATGTCGATTCTGAATGTTGATTTTAGTACTGATACCAAGGAAACTGGAATGCTAAAATATATCTTACAATTCTCTGAGAGAGGTTCACAGACAGATGGTTGGTATGTTTTATATCCTCCATGGGAACAGCACTGAATGAATATTCTGATCCAATAATGTGCACACTGAAGCTATCTTCTGCAAAGAACAACCATTCTGCATCCCAGATGTCTGACAAACTGTGACGAGCATCATAACAACTTCCAACATTCACAGTTAATGTTTCAGTTTGTGACTAGGGATGATGAAGAAAAATGATGGAGAAGAAACACTGATTTAAATCATTGATTGACCTCTACACCTCTCAGCATTTTACTTTAAAAACTGTACACATAGACTTTGGAAGGAATCGACTCTTAGAATACCTCCTGTAAAATGTGGTTTAATATATTAAAGTTTATCGTTATATACTTTCATTGTAGTTTTAGAAGGCTGTCTTTCCATTTCAGAGGGCACTTAAAATATGGCTAATCTCCCGTCTATGAAATGATTACAGTTAAGTTTAGATTACTAGTTTTGGAACTTACACAAACATTGACCATTATGTGTAGTTATGATCATATCCATAACCTGACACCCAGTGCACAGATTGATTGAACTGAATAATTATGGGTACTTGTTAAAGTATTTTCTACTATTATCCATATATTACACTGTTATTACACGTATATTGCACATGTTAATGTAACCTTGTTCTCAGGTAATTGTTAGTTTTATTGTAGTTTTAGAACACTGCCTTTCCATTTTTAGAGGACACTTAAAATGATCAACTATTGCATTGGCTAAGGCTATTGCAAAGGCTATTGCATTGTCTCCCATCAATGCCATTCCTGAAACGATTACTAGTCAGTTTAGATTACTAGTTTAGAACTTACATAAGCATAGACCATTATGTATAGTTAGGATTATCTCCATAACCTGACACCAAATGCACAAGATGATTGACCTTATAGTTATGATAATTATGGGTTCTTGCTAAAGTACTATTATTATCCATATATTATATTGTTATTAAACCTGTTTTACACTATGTTGATGTAACCTGGTTCTAAATCTGTAACATCAAGATACTATATAACAATATTATTCATACACTAAATAAATGTATACACATAGCACTAATTGTCAGTTTCACTATTGTCTTTCTGATTTCTTGGGTTAACCTGGTCAAAGCTGCAGGCCCCTAAAGCATCTTCTCTCAGCATCTCAACAGAACAACAACTGCATAATGAATAGCAATGAGCTTCAGTCCTACAGAGCAACCAGCGTTCAACACTCCAAAATAATCTCCACGAAAACAGGGCAACATGATTCATTAAATAATCCAACGGCAGAGTCCATCATTTGGAGTGGATACGAGGATGCTGGTGTACGAGTGTGGCAATTACTTTTGAGTGTGTGAGTCAGAGAAACAGCAGCCTCATTGTCACAACCCGCCCTCATGCCACAGGGATCCCTCAGAGGCCTTTGGGTTGATGTCTACAGGCAAAGTATGAGGGCTATCGGGAAGACTAGATCTCTAGACCTTAAAAGGACACTAAAAGAGAGCAATTCTAATAATGATAGTGAGGACGTAACTGATTAATGAACAGTACAAACCAGAATATATATATATATATATATATATATATATATATATATACGTATACAGTGCAGTGAAAAGGTTTTTGCCCCTTTCTTGTTTTTATTTTTTACATATTTGTAACACTTAAAAGATTCAGATCATCAAACAAATTTTAATATTACACAAAGATAATGCAAGCAAATACAAAATGCAGTTTTTAAATGATGATTTCATTTATTAAGGGAAAAAAGCTGTCCAAACCTACCTGGCCCTATGTGAAAAATGAATTGCCCCCTCCTGTTAAATCATGAAAGAACTGTGATTATTATTTTAGAAAGCCGAGTTAAATTTCACTAGCCACACCCAGGCCTGATTACTGCCAGACCAGAATCAAGAAATCACTTAAATAGAACCTGTCTGACAAAGTGAAGCATGCTTAAAGAGCAACACATCATGCCGCGATCTAAAGAAATTCAAGAACAGATGAGAAACAAAATAGTTGACATGTATCAGTCTGGAAAGGGTTATAAAGCAATTTCTACGGCTTTGGGACTCCAGTGAACCACGGTCAGAGCCATTATCCACAAATGGAGAAAACTTGTAACAGTGGTGAACCTTCCCAGGAGTGGCTGGCCTACCAAAATTACTCCAAGAGCGCAATGACGACTCATCTAGGAGGTCATAAAAGAACCCAGAACAACATCTAAAGAACTGCAGGCCTCACTTGCCTCAATTAAGGTCAGTGTTCATGATTCAGCAATAAGAAAGAGACTGGGCAAAAACGGCATCCATGGGAGAGGTCCAAGGCAAAAGCCATTGCTGGCCAAAAAGAACACAAAGGCTTGTCTCACATTTGCCAAAAAACATATTGATTATCCACAAGAATTTTGGGCAAATATTCTGTGGACTGATGAGACAAAAGTTGAACTTTTTGGAAGGTGTGTGTCCCGTTACATCTGGTGTAAAACCAACACAGCATTTCATAAAAAGAACATCATACCAACAGTCAAACATGGTGGTGGTAGTGTGATGGTCTGAGGCTGCTTTACAGCTTCAGGACCTGGACGACTTGCCATAATTTATGGAACCATGAATTCTGCACTCTATCAGAAAATCCTGAAGGAGATTGTCCGGCCATCAGTTTGTGACCTTGGGTTATGCAGCATGACAATGATCCCAAACACACCAGCAAGTTCACCTCTGAATAGCTCAAGAAAAACAAAATTAAGGTTTTGGAGTGGTTAAGTCAAAGTCTGGGCTTAAATCCAATTGAGATGCTGTGGCATGACCTTAAACAGTCCATTCATGATCGAAAACCCTCCAATGTGGCTGAATTAAAACAATTCTGCAAAGAAGAGTGGGCCAAAATTAATCCACAGCGATGTGATTGCAGTTGTTGCTGCAAAGGGTGGCACAAACAATTATTAGATTTAGGGGCAATTACTTTTTCACATAGGGCCAGGCCGGTTTGGACAGCTTTTTTCCCTTAATAAATGAAATCATTATTTCAAAACTGCATTTTGTATTTACTTGGGTTATCTTTGTGTAATATTAAAATTTGTTTGATGATCTGAATCTTTTAAGTGTGACAAATATGCAAAAAATAAAAAAAGGAAGGGGGCAAAAACCTTTTTATGGGACTGTATATATAGTAACACTTTAGCGTAACACTTTAGTATAGGGACCAATTCTCACTACATGCCTATTATTAATATATTGAGTGTTTATTAGTACAAAGCACATATTCTGCATGACCATATTCTACATCCCTAATCCTACCCAATACCTAAACTTAACAACTACCTTACTAACTATTAACAAGCAGCAAATTAGGAGTTTGTTGAGTCAAAAGTTGTAGTTAATGGTTTGTTAATACTGAGAATTGGATCTTAAAATAAAGTGTGACCCACTTTAGTTTAGGGACCAATTCTCACTATTAACTAGTTGCTTGTTAGCAATAACAGTAATGCATATTACTAGCATATTGGCTGTTTATATACTTATAAAGCACATATTTTCCTTGAACATATTTTAGATCCCTTAATTGTACCCCATTCCTAAACTTAACAACTACCTTACTGACTATTAATAAGCAGCTAAATAAGCTAATAAGCTCCTAAATTAGGAGTTTATTGAGGCAAAAGTCATAGTTAATAGTTAATTAATAGTGAGAATTGGACCTTAAAATTAAGAGTTAATGTAAATGGTTACCACTGATATGGTAAGACACTAGGGGTGTCCCCGACTAAGGATTTTCATAGTCGAATCAAAATTTTTGAATCTTGCCGATATTCGACTGATAGTCGAATCATATGTTTGGGGGCGGGGCAAAATACATTACCAAGAGACAGTCATAATTACTGACGTTAACGCACAGCGAAAATGTGTAATAGACACCTCGCAGATACAAAAATAATGTTTTATGTTTTGATTAAAAGATAGTTAACATTAAACGCCAACGAAACCCTAATAATTCAAAACATTTTTACAACAGTGCTCTCATTATAACGTTATGCAGGCTATATGAGTTATTAATGTTCTGCATTTCTGTTTTGAGCTGCGCGCTGAAGATGACCAGTAGAATGAAGCATTTGATAACAGTTTTTTTAATCAGTGGGATTTAACTTATTTATCTAATATAGAATACGCTTTGTTATTTATAAAACATAACGTTAATATTATGACTTACAGGCTATCTGCACAGAATGCCCCGAATGCAGAAGTGAACGTGTCCGCGTGGCTCTGAATGAACTCCTTTTGTGGACACGTTCTTCACGCAACAACGTGCAACTAAACTCTAAAAATGCACAGCGTTTTATTATAATAGTGTTCTCATTATAATGTTATGTATATGACAGTCCCAGTCATAGTTATTAATATTATGCATTGTTGTTTGTACTGCTCGCTCTGCGTGTTGATAATCACTGTACAATGAAGCGCTTTACTTCAGCGCGATGCATCTTATGCGAGATAAATAATACACAATATATAATCCGGCTGCCATGTTTTGAAATCACTTATACCCCACCTGATCGAAAGGCTGTGCCTGTGTCAGTTTGAGTCTTGTTAAAGTTTTAAATCCCTGCTGCAAAGATGCTTCTCTATCGGTCATGTAGCCTATTATGGAAAGTGAAACTTAACTTAAATCTATAGGGGTGGTTGGATTTATTCACGCACGTTAAAATATTTATTTAAAGCTTCTTTTTTTTCAGATTCTTATTTACAGCATTATCATAATAGGCTGTATATTAACTTATTGGGAGAAAACCAGTAGTTCTATGTTAAATCATTAATTTGAGCACCCCCTTATAGACAAAATGGCATGATCCTAACACCCCGTGAATATTCGACTGTGAGATTGGGAGTCGAATCAGGCTCCTCATATCGAAGCATCGAATCGTCGACTATTCGGGGTCACCCCTATAAGACACATAACTAGAATTTTACATTTTGTGAAAAAAAAAGAGTGCTGTGTGTCTGTGTTAAACTCATATTGCAAGGGATTGTGGGTGGTTGCCAAGGCATTTCTATGCTGTTGTTAAGGTTTTCCAAGTTTTCTTAATGGGGACCCAAGAATAACCTGAAGTGGGCTAACTTTATATTACTATGGACTAACATTATAATAATACCTTTAACACAATGTACTTATTGTCTATATACCTTAACCACCCCTAAACCTAACCATACTGTACCACCAAACCTGTCCTTAACAGTACCTCACCTCAGAAGCAAATGTGTTTTGCAATACACTATGAACACAATAAGAACATTTGTGATGTAGCCTAGGTACGTAATAGTTAAAGACACCTAATGTAAAGTGGGACTGATTTTTGATGACTCAATACATTTTGTGACATGAAATACCAACGTTATCTCACGACCAATTCGTATGTAAATTACGAGGTGGCTAATTCGTACGAATTCATACAACCTCACTCGTACGATTTTGTATGATTTGTCTAGACCCCAGTGACGGGTAGGTTTAGGGTGGGGTTAGGTGTAGGTCATTGGTACAAATTCATACGAATGGTGCAACTCGTAAAATACGTACAATTTAGCAAAAACGTATGAATTTGTAAGAGTGAGATTGTACGAATTCATACAAATTTGCCACCTCATAAAATATGCACAAATTGCTATGAGATCAGGCTGGAAATACAGTACAGTATTTCATGTCGAAATGCAGTTACACTTATGTATGTATGTTATGTATGTTAGATGGACAATAGCAAGTTGCATGCTGTCAAAAATTTATGTTGTGCATGAAATTCACACTCCAAGGGTGAATGCACTTTTATTTTGTAGATTCATTTATAAGGGAAATTGGACAAATACACCCATTATTACAGTTTGTTGTAACCTGGCTCTAAATCTCTAACCTCTATTTTAACCCTAAAAAGGGCAAACCCATGAGAGACATCAGAAAATTAATTTATTGCTATTTTCCATCTTATTGGGAATGCAATTTCATAATTTATTTATTTTCAAAACTTCACTCTTATTTTAATGTTTGTATCCCCCAGGATACGTCGCCACTTTGGGGGTATAAATTCACTGAAAACAGAACGTTTATCAATACTTGTTACAACATGGTTGTAATTCCTGAATGCTTTGGTATACAGACCTAAGGTTGCTCTCTTTTTAAAGAAGACACATGAAGTGAAAGCATTTTAAAAAAAAAAGTATAAAAAAGTTATAAAAGTTTGAGTTTACAGTAAAGATAATGTAGTATACTGATTGCTTTTTTATTTTATATAAAGTAAATATTTTATAAAATACGCTGAACTCTAAAATTGCTATAAAATCAAAGCCATATGTCTAACCAATTTATGTTCCAAATTTGTAGTTTATATCACAAAAAACTTTATCACTTTTATCGGAGGGTGAGTAGATTTCCCAATACAGGTGGCCATGCAGTTTTAAATGCTACCTGTGAGCTAAACAAAGAATGTAGAAACAAAACTTATCTCATCTAAATATTCACAACAAGCACCCTTTCAAAATGAATTGAAGAAATAAGACCTACACTTTCACTGCTTTCAGGAACAGGAGGTTAATGAATAAGAAGTCTCACACAATTACAGGAAATATATACCTACGTGTCAAAAAAGCATGGCACAAAATATTCATTTGAAGGAAACATTTTTCAGGAAGAAATGCATTTTTATCAAGAAAATTACTGTAACATTTTGCAGACTAGACACATTTTGTGACATCCTTAATCATTAAAATGAATAAATTAAAGTTGCGCTAAGCAATATTTGAATTTGTAGCCAAACATTAGTAAGGGGCGTGTCTAGTAATGATAGAGAGAAGAGAGCGCACAATTTGAGTGCACAGGACAGATATTAGCAGATCTATAAATAGAGAGAGATGGCAGATACAAAAAGAAGAAAATATCAAGGAAAACATCCAGTGGTGGAGAAAACTCAAGGAGAGGGAAGGCCTGGAAGTGGACGGCGAGGTTGCGTTTTTTCTTCTTGATAGGTGAGTAACGTTGATTTTGCATTAATTTATCTGTGTTGGCTTTTGTTTGAATATGCTTGTGTGTCATCTTCGCTTGTTTCTGCAATCATCATTGCCATGGTTTTGCACGTACGTGTCAGGAATATGGACCTGTTTTGTTGTGTTTTCTCCCATGTGTTCCCCATGACCCAGTTTTTCCCTCTTGTTGAGTAGTCATTTGATTCACCTGTGTCCCGTTAATTAACCCTCATTAAGCCCTGTATTGAAAGCGTTGTCTGCCCCATGTTTCCTTGTCCGGTGTTATACGTCAACTGATGGTGTGACGTGTGTCTCCTGCCTGCCCTGTGTTACCCCTTTGTTTGTTTATTAATAACTGTTTTCCTGCAACTCCTACGTCTCCGCGCTCCTTTCTTCCTCGCAGTAGTACCCTGACAGAACACCGGACCTACAACAAAGAGAGAGAAAAAAAAAAAAAGTTTAGTTGGATGTTTTCCCTCCGTTTGATTTCCGTTTTTTTGGTACAGTGTTTTTTTTTTGTTTCCCATGTTTCCCCATGGATCCCCTCGCCGCTTTGTTCACCTCCCTAGCCCGTAAGGACCTGCCCCTCGTGGAGTATGCAGTTGAGTTCAGCCAGCTTGCTCGGCGACGCTGCGCTGAACTCACTATTCTGGATCGGGGCATATTACCACAGCCCCGTCGACCTCCCAGACACCACTGGACTGAGCTGGAGGGAAGCGATAATCCGGTGTCTGGAGAGCATCTATCCCCGATCCAGAGCACAGCCAGACCCAGAGCCCAGCCCACAATCACCTCTCTGCGTAGAGCCAAAGCCCGAGCCCACCGATGACGGAGAGCCCAAGCCCGCCGCAACCGACGAGCAGCATGGAGAAGAGCTCCGCCCACTGCACCATGTCTGAGGGTGAGCTTTTTGTGGATCAGGGACTGTGGAACACAGAAGGGGATCCCGAATTGGATTTATGGGCCAACCTGCCCCCTCTCCTCCTTCCTTCGTCGGAGCCAGTCAGTTCTGTTCCTGAGTTCGGCCTAGAGAGGGCTTCCGTTCTCTAGTTCGGCCCAGAGAGGGCTTCCATTCCCAAGATCGGCCCTGAGAGGGCTTCTGTTCCTGAGTTTAGCCCAGAGTGGGCTCCTTTTCCTGAATTAAGACCAGAGAGGGCTCCTGTTCCTGAGTTTAGCCCAGAGAGGGCTCCTGTTCCTGAGTTTGGCCCAGAGAGGGCTTCCGTTCCCAAGTTTTGCCCAGAGAGGGCTTTTGTTCCTAATTGCAGCCCTGAGAGCCCGGAGGCTCAAAAATGACCACCCACCCTCCTGCTCCTGTCTGCTCCACCGCTGTCATCTGGCAGCCCCTCTGCTCACCCTCAGCCCACCATCTGTAAGGTGCGAGCACCGCGGGTCTGCCAGTCTCCATCATCGGCGTGGCTGAAGAAACCATTTTCTCCGCCTCCAGCCTCTGAGTACCGGACTCTGCCTCGGCCCGTCAACCCAGCGGCTCCACCATGGTTCCTAGCTCCCTACTCTCCACCATGGTCAGTCCACTTGCTCCGCCGGGCTCCCTCGTCCCTCCGGTTCCGCTTTGGTCTGTCGTCGTCCATCTATCGCCTCGGAACTCCACTCCTCCGGCTGCGCCTCGTCCCTCCAGCTTCGTCAGGCTCTTCCTTCCCTTTCGGCTTCTCCTCAGACATCTGAGGCTCCGGCTCCACCGCGGCCTTCCGGATCCCCGCCTCTGCATTGGTCGCCTGAGCCATCTGTTCCACCTCGGCCCTCCGGATCCTCCTCGTCACCCTGGCTCATCGGCCCTCCGTCTCCGCCTCAGGCTCCTCCGCCGCCTGCTCTGCCGCCATTGGTCGGCCCCCTGGAGTCATCAGCCCTTCCTCCTCCATGGCTCCTCCCTCCGTCGGCTCCTCTGTGGGTCGCCATTACGGCTGTGACCTGGGTCCCATCTGGCGCCGCATGCTACAAGTCCCTCCTGTCTCCTCCCTGGCACCTCCCTACTTCTTCACCACGCTGGACTCTGTCTGCCGGCCCCCTCCCAGGTGTCCGTCCTCCTCCCGAGCCTCCTCCCAAGGTCCCACCTGTCCCTTGCTCTGTTGTTTCTACGGCACGAGGATGCGCCTTCCGGGAGGGGGGGGGGGCGATATGTCAGGAATATGGACCTGTTTTGTTGTGTTTTCTCCCATGTGCTCCCCGTGACCCAGTTTTTCCCTCTCGTTGAGTAGTCATTTGATTCACCTGTGTCCCGTTAATTACCCCTTGTTAAGCACTGTATTTAAAGTGTTGTCTGCCCCATGTTTCCTTGTCTGATGTTATACGTCAACTGATGGTGCTACGTGTGTCTCCTGCCTGCCCTGTGTTACCCCTTGGTTTGTTTATTAAAGACTGTTTTCCTGCAACTCCTACATCTCTGCACTCCTTGCTTCCTCGCTGTAGCACCCTGACAGTACGTTTGGGGCGGAGATATAAAAATAGGGGTGAGGTCCTGGGCATGTTTGTTTTGGTGCTTTCAAATATCAACATCGTTTGGCAAAAATCGCTTAGGGCACATTTAAATGTATTCAATTAAAATGAAAAGAATCATGTAAACATATAGATAAAACATGTTTTGTGACACAAAATTCAAAAGACAAATGCAAGTGCTGACATTATTTTCCTTTTGATGAAATGCAGTTGATGTTTGTCTTTCTGTGTAAGAAATAAAAGTATAACTTCGGTCATCAAATACTGCATTCCGTGTCACACAATTCATTCACTACACAAAATCAGTCTGGTTACACTTGGCGCCCCGCATATTAGCTCATATACTAACAAAATCAGTTGCAAGCAATTGCTTCTATGAGATTGATTCAGTAACACACAAACACTCATTAGGCACAGTACAACACATGAATAGAATAGAATTACTGTGAATAGAATGCATTACTGTTGTGGCTTCTGTAATGTTTCTGGGAATAATGAGTCTAACAATGTTAAGCAAATGAAGACAGTAGAAGCTGTAGAAGCGACAGGAAGCAGAGTTGCAGCTATTATCAATGCATAAATTATGCTAACAGTGCAGAAACACTGTATTGATCTCATTGTGAAAGCACTGGGTCTCTTTTGCAACCCCCTGAACTCGTATCTGTGATATGCTTGCGGAAAATCTAGCACCTACAACTTGTTTATGAGTCCAGGTTTATTCAAGTAAAATTCCTATATTCCTATATGATTTATTATATAATATTTCACCAAAAATTGAAATTCTTTCATCGTGTACTCACTCACCATCATGTTGTTCCAAAATCATGTAGCTTTTTTTCTTCTGTAGAACACAAAAGAAGACATTTTGAACACGTTTCAGTTGTCTTTATCCATGCATGTTGTGATCTGTGGGGTCCAAAACTTTCAAAAACCAAAAGGATACTTTCATGGCAGTGGAAAATTAATCAATGTGACTCGATTGTTTTATTCTTCAGACCACAAAATCAATTTGTATGATGAACAGATAACATTTTTATTAATTCATTAACTTTATAAGAAAATCATTTCAAATAAAATCAAAATACATGCACACAGAAAAAACAAATATAGCAACACAAACCCACATTGGTTTTCACAATGTCATGGCATTTGGTCATGTGACACAAAAACAGACAAGGTTTTTACGTTATCTGATTTTTGAGATTCATGCGTTGATAAATTATTTGATTTGAGAGTGAATAAAGAAGGCTTACATTTGTCCTGCCTTGTGTTGCACATAGCCCTTTTTTCTTCATTATAGCATTCATATTGTGGCAGGAAAAAAGCTCAGTGGATTTTTAATCCACATTAAACACAGAACCTAAAGGCAAATTCCAACGTTCTCTGATATTTTACCCTCTGTATAATCCTATTCTTTGTGGATGACTAAGATATCTATCTTACAATCTCTTCCCCTATCTTTCTGTTCAACTTTTGTTCTTCTTTCATCCATCTTTTCATCAAATCTGAATGGGAACACAAGCTTTTGGGCATCTGGATGATATACGGTATGTTGTTGTTGTGTTTAAGAGATGATTCACCTTACGTTTTTCAATACAGCTGTTATATTGAGTCACTGAGTCAAAAGATAGATAGATAGATAGATAGATAGATAGATAGATGATAGATAGATAGATAGATTCTGAGTCAGATAGAGTTGAAACTTTTTCCCATAATGCACAGCAAAGTCACAGTTATTGTTTTTCAGAGCAGCGGCAAAAGCCTGTGAAAGACAAACTGAGAGCAGCTGAAGAATTAAAGTCTGAAGGAAAGAATTTAAGTGAAATAACCCAGGTGCAGCTGAGGCTAGAGACAGGGACAACTCTTTGCTTTTTGGATATATGACTTCTAATTTTCATTACAGGAAACATTTGAAAATACGTTGCATTTCCCATAAGCAATCCAATGGCAGAATTGTAATCCAAATGTATTACTTCTGAAGGAAATTATACATTTTGCACCTTTTGGCTTGAGGCTCTAATATTTGTGGTACTATAATCCCATTCTCAGCTACAATAAATGAGTTCTAGCTGAGTGTTTCTGAACAGTTTTTCATGGCAGAAGGGACACAATTTAGCAGGCTAGACTGACCACAATTCACACAGTAACACCTTCTTAGACCCAGCTGACTAGCTTCAGGGCACCTTTTCCCTCCTTTCTCTCTATCTCGAACTCTCTGCAACAAAGAACAAAATAAGACACATTAAACTGTACCATTTGCTATTAGTGCAACCAGTTTAAAAAATATGTATCTAGCAGACACAGTCCACAAAATAGGAGCTTATTAATATTGATTGCTAAATAAGAGAAGAAACAAAACTTTATTGCACTGATGATCGATAGCCTTTCACATTCATGTTTGTTCGTTCAACATGTAATTTTCCACCTGAACAGTTCTGAAATTCTCTTTTAAATGCCCAATGGCTGGTCTCACAGTTATCGGACAAACAACGTACCTTCTTTCCAGGTGGCACGGTAAGATCAATTGTCTGGATCAACACGTTTAACAGCCTTTTGCACATTTCCTGTCCATGAAAAGTGACCTTTTCTAGACACGAGTTTAATGGTGTACAAGAGACAAGAGCCAATGTACTGTCATAGTAAAAGCTGGAACAGCATGTAAATGTGCGCTACAAATTACGTCAAGTGATAAACTTAGTCCACATTGTTTGATAATGGTTCTATCTAACAAAGTTATTACAATTCATCCCAAAACACAAGAAAGAATGATATTACAGATATATACTTGACCAATTTAGAGCGTAAAGCCAGTTTAAGTTGTGTTTATCTTTTTTCCCTGAACCCACAGAGGTCACTCACCTTGTTTGCACAATGTTGCCAGCATTTGTAGCTTTGCTATAAAGACATGTTGAGTGGCTTATTCATTTTTGTGAGTCATGGCTATTGTGATTAGCACCCATATTGACTTTTGTCCCTTCATTTTCACTGCAAAGGCAAAGTCAATTCAATTACGCAATGCATAATGCACATTATGCTCTTCCCAAACAAACCGCATTCACAATGGAGGCAAGACCTCTGTGTTATTGAGTGCACAGTATTTCAGTGTTTGGTTTTCAGCTGCTTTGCATTTAACCTCAGAGTTTCTGGAGAGTGAAAGAAGTAAATGAAAGATGAAAAAACATTGTGAGGTCTAATGAAGCACAAAGCGCTCATCAGTTGCTCATATAGATTGCTCCCCTGCAGTCTTGAAAGAAGCTGCCACACACCGAGTCAGGCTATGGAGTGATGGAGTGACTCCAGTGACAAACGCTAAAGTGTCCCCAAGGGAAAGGACAGACAGGAGTGTGAGACAACCACCCACTCACGAGTGGAGGATTGGAGATGCAGAGGTTTGATAGATTGCTAATGTTGCTTTAATTGTGCTCAAAACTAGTAGTGAGGTAGAAACCTTTATGGCAAGTGATACATCAGAATTTGCTGGCGTCCCTTTATAAAGTGTGCATAAGATAAATACCAAACCTTATAACGTGTCCACCGTAAATTTGGGTCAGTTTACTATGTTAAAAAATAAATGCAATTAATGCAGAATAAATACAAGTATTGCAGAATCTTTTTTTTTTACTTGCTGAGGCTACTGTATGCTAATGTTTCCCCCACTTCATATGGCTATACAATTATATGATCACACCATTATTTAAAGCAAGACACTATAGGCAAAACCATTATTTTTTCATGGTCACTACTCAATGTTGATATTTTAAGTTATTTGTTTCCATAACATTCAGACTTATAGAAAGAAAGTATTTCAAATACACATTTAAAAATGTATTTTATTACACTTTTATCTATTTGCATCTGAAGATTTCAGTTACATTATACTTTCAAGACGTTTTCTCAAATGACCTATTTTTCCTTAGGGGTTTATTCATATATCATTTGTCTGTTTTATTTAACATTTTATTCCTAAACTAATGCCTCATTTGCATATTTAAACATAACACAAATCTTGTAAACTTGTGATACAAAACAATTGTCTTAATTGGCTTACTGAGATTAGTCAACTGGGAAAGTATGGCAAGATATATTAGTTAACATTTTTACCCTATTTACATTTTAATGTTTTTGATTGCACCACAGTGCCAGGCTGATTTTCCTAAAAAGTGTAAGACTGCTGCTCTGTGGGGTCTCAAACATTGCTCTGATAGCTCTACATAGCAACATTGGCTCGACCAATGGCGTGGGTTTTCTTCCTTCAGCTGCTATCGTGACTTCCAGCAAACAACCGTACATTTTGCTTAACTCTATTTCTATCGTGTTAAACTGGGTTGCACCATCCACTTGAAATTTCATTGGTCCAAAATCTCAACCAAATAACTGTATATATATATAACATCAAATATGGCTGTGATTGTGTTGCCTTTCTCAGCATTTCCTCTTTCAGTGTAGAAAAACAAATGACGTCACTGGAGATGTCACTGGAAATGTCACTGAAAACTCATTTTTAGGACAGTGTCAGAGATTCCAAAGGATCTGCACTCAGAGCTTAAAAACCAATCTTTATGTTTTATGTGTTTCATATGTTACCTTTTACAGTATTACTTTTTAGGTCATTTATAATGCATGTACAGTGTGTTCCATGTATTTTGTTCCAAAGAAAGTGAACATCTCTTAGGTGGCTCTTGGGTAGGCATTGAAGTGTTTAATTGACAATGCTTTCATTTTGGCCTGATGTTAATTGTGTCCTAAAGCCAATAGTCTGAAGCAACATGAGCTCTGACACTATTATTAACAATAACATTTATCTGAGCGATAATTAGAGAAGGCACTCTCATATAAACAGCTTCAAGTGCAATAATTATGTGACAAACATTTTAGCGACAAGAGCGCATGGAGGTTGGCAATTAAGAGTTCTTTGACTTTATAAGAGCCTCCTAATATGATTTGAAACATAAGCAATGATTTGGAGAATAAGCGATGTCACAGGCTTTTACTGCTTGCAGCTCTTTTTCTCCAGCTGCTCTTGATTGGAGCTCCGTGTCTGTTGGCAGAAAAGACATGCCACTGGTGAATTTAAACATGTGAAGGAAAAGTCACGTGTTTTTTGTTGAGGTGGAAGAATGAATATAAAACACTGAGAGTAGGAGGTGGCTGTGGTGACCTTGAGGTCAACTAGATTCACTATTTGTGCAGAAATGGTATTTGTTAAGACAAGCCTGTCTATTGCTCATTCTTTGGGCAGTGTTACTTTCGTCAATGAAATCAATTACTCATCCTCATGGTGTTCCACATACCTGTATGACTTTCTTTCTTCTACAGAACACAAAAGAAGACATTTTGTTTTTGTTAGTCAGTGGGGTAAAAAAGAAAACATTGAAACATTTTCTCAGAATGTCATCTTTTGTCAGCAATGCCAGGGATTGACCTGCTTGAGCTGCATGAGTCGTGAATGAACAGAGAATGAACACAGACAAAATGAAGCTGTTTTCTAGCAAGTTAATTAACTCGCCCAAATTGAATCCTGCACATATGAGATGAATCAGATGTATACACAAGGTAAACATAACAGTACAACTTGCATGTGCAAAAAATGATACAAATGCACAAGTGAACTTTAACTGAGTTACATGCTACTCATGGGTGCATTTCCTTAAAATCATAATTATGTAACTATGGTCACAAGTTCCATCATTACTAATATAGTTCAATGACTCTGAGATTCTGTAAGCCATAGTTCAAATGAGCATTCACAAAGAGTAAAATGCAGCTCCCAATGTGGTTAGAAGCATAGATTCTTGTATGACATATGGACTTGCATAGATTATGCTCTTGGGCACAATAACAAGCTAACATGTAGATGATTTTATATCTTTCATTCCATTTAAATATATATACGGTGAAACTTTATTTTGATAGTCCGCTTTAGACATTCTATTAACTATAAATCACATTTCAACTAAATTTTTAATGTCTGCTAACACTTTGTCCGTTTTGACGGTCCCCCAACAAATATTCTACTGACTGTAAGTAACTTTGCAAGTATATGTACACTTATTCCTCTAACCTAACACTAACCAATACAGTATACAAATACTCTAATGACAGTTAGTTGACATGTAGTTGCAAAGTTGTATTGCATCTGTGTATGAATTATGTTGTTTTAGAAGGATAATTTCCCCCCACATTTTTTTAATATTATGTGTAATATTTAGGCTAATAGAAAAAAATATTAATGTTTGGTTTCATTTTGCACAAACTGAAGTTTCATTGACTAAAGACGCCATTTTAGTTGAGTAAAATTCAATTTAAAGGTTATTTTCATTTAAATTAGTGCTGTCAAATGATTAATTGCAATTAATCACATACAAAATAAAAGTTTTTGTTTGCATAATATATGTGTGTGTTCTGTGTATATTTATTATGTATAAAAACACATACATATAGTATATATATATTGAAAATATTTACATGTATTTACATATCTATATTTATATTCATATAATTTCTATTATAAACAAATATATTTAATATACAAACATAACATATTTTTCTGAAATATATACATGCATGTGTGTGTATTTATATATAATAAATATACACAGTACACACACACATATATATATATATATGCAAACAAAAACTTTTATTTTGGATGCGATTAATTGTGATTAATCATTTGAGCACTACTTTAAATATTCTTTTGTTTATGTCATTTTGCATCACTCTAAGGTACACACTTGGACCATACCGCAGTATGATAAAGTTGGTTTATTTGATCTTTCTCATGTGGAAAGCTCATTTACAACACATTTCTGTGATCTCTTCGACACTGCAGAGAGGAAGAAAGTATAATGTATTTTTGAATCCTGCAGGCCGCATGCTGGCAGTCTGAGAAAAACACTCGAGTAGATAAGAACAGATCAACGAGACAAGGACCCAACAGACCGAAGGCAAAATGGCAGTTCGTGAGAATGTCCCTGGAGGCCTTAAGTGCACTCATATCTGCCTGGATGGAAAAGGAGAAGAACGTCATCAAAAGTCAGGTACATTTCAGTCAACGCAAATTTGCCGACCGAAACGTGTGTGTGCTGGCATGCAAATGTCAAAGTGTCTGGGGAGATATGAAAGCAGCAAATAAAACAACAACCATTTCTGGTGATACAGAGCTGACACATGTCACATGGGTTTAATCAGAAACAATTCCTGCCTGTTATTGGTCAGGAAGTGAACATGTTTGTGTTGCTGCTGTGCTTAAAGATGCATTTCTATACCTGATCTGGCCTTTAAAATTACTTATTAAATATGTTTTTAAATGCTACAATTTATTTAATATTTTAATATGCATTAATGTGTTGATTTTTATTGTTTTATTTATATAAAATATCAACCTTTTTATTTTTTTTCTTTATTTTATTTTTTTAAATATATTTTACAATGTAGTTTTGCTTCACAGTTTGGAACAACATCTTTACCAGAGCAAAGTTCAAACCCTTAATAATCCATATTTACTTTCTCCTTAATCACAGAAAAAACATGTTCCACGTCAGCATTCTGATTTATTACTGTGAAACTGAGGTGACATCTGCTCCAGGAAGCAATTAGTTAAATAACCCAAGAGCTACACTGACACTGTCTATCGCCGATCAATTGAACAGGCAGCATTATTAGAGGTGATTAATGCATTTATTAGAGTCACCTTTGATAAGTACGGTAGCTGGCTACAGAGGAAATGATGTCAGACACTACGTGTTTGCCCAAGGGGGATGGAATGTCAAGTGCTTGTTTTGCCCATGCAAACATTGGATGGATTTTATATTATGTTCAGGGAACATTAGATTATAGGCAAATATGTGTGCAAAACCATGCATCTGCCAATAAATGATCCTGCATTCATATGCCTAAATATATTATCACTTCATTGTAGTTCTGATTAAAATAAAATTCATAAAAGGGAGATAAATAGATTTTTAGAGGGACAAAATAAGCTATTACAGTTTACATTTTTAGTTTTCAAAAAAGTTCTCAGTTGTTTTCTCTTTCCAGCATCACCTGCTCTGGTCGAGGTGGAGATGGAGTTCTGTTTGGGTCACTGAATAGCCTGGCTGTTCTCAGGAGCCAAGAATAGGAATAGTCTTTGCTTGAGATGCAGAAAACTGATTGCATCATAATGTTTTCTCTACTATGTCCATAGGAATTAAATCACTGCCGAAAAAAACAGGAACGCAGTGTGTCCCTACACTCCTGAGCACTGATGGAATCTTGCTTGACAGAACACAAAGACATGAAGGTTTTGGTCACAGCCTCAGACACAGACAAATATACTGTTAAGAGTTAAAACATTTCAGCTATATTTCTGAATTGACGTAGCAACATGAGAATTTACTTATGGATTAATTACATAATATTACAAGAACAGATAGTTTACTGAAAATTCACCCTCATGTTGTTTCTTATAGAAATTTGTTTATCAAATTGTCTTTGCCTACTGTAATCCTAAATGAACTCTTTCAGTTAATGGGTTATTAATTTAAATTGCTAGTATAAACTGTATTGATATTTTGATCTTGGTACAACATATAACAAGCTTTGTGAATGTGTTAGATTTCCCCAGTGCATCACCATCTTGAGTCTTTGATAACCAACACATGAGTTAGAAAATATAAAGTGAAGTTAGTTAAGAGATAAATCTCCCTTTGTGCCATTTTGTGTCCTGAAGACTGGTTTTCAGATGATCTTTCATTCACTCCCCAGACACAGAAAGGGAAGAACCACAGGACACAAATTAAAAGTAGTATTGACATTTCTCAACATTATTGTATTTGAATATCATTTTCTTTTCCATATATTAGACTTGTCACTGTCTTTCATCTAGGAGTTTTGAATGAAGAAGGGTATCTGACTTGTTAAATAGATATTGGTAGATCCTGAAATGAAGTGGACCATGCTAATGATGACGTGGATCAGCACTAAGTCAGGTTTAGAGTTAATGAAAGTGAATATGTTCATGGTTAAACTGATCAAACACAACATTCAGAAGTGTTTCAGAAAGACACCAAATTTGGATGATAAAGCTACAAACCATTAAAGATGCCATGTCTGTTGACAGATATGTTGGAATATCATTTAAATAAAAATTCAGTCTTGGGTCTCAGATATAAGGATTTGCATACATTGGGCATAAACTGAGTCGTGAGAGCAGTTTTTCAGTTTAATGAGACTATAGAATCTTCAGTCTCTGGCCACACTGTAAAAAAATGTGTAATTTTCTTTTTCTTTTCTTTTTTAATGGCAGCAACAGTTTTAATGGACTTGAGTTAAATTTGTCCTGATCAGGGATGCTTGCAACACACAGTTTTAACACCATCAGTTTAACACTTACAGGTACAGTTATAAAATCATTATAATACCATCCTCTTGCGGTGACAGTAGAAATCTATGTGTACAAATCGAAAGGATTTTTAAGGAAATGAGGAATTAGCATTTTCACTTATTCTTTTAGCAGATGGTTTTATCCAAAGTGGCTTATGAGTGCAACAATTTAAAAGTTACAGAACTGGATCTCATCTAAAGATTCTCTTGTTTAATTTGAAGTGTCATGTTTACTCATTATTTTTACCTTCCCTATTTACACAAGTGCACAAATTTGGACAATATACACTGTAAGTCAATATTGGACAACATTTTAAACAACAGTGAAAATGACTAGCTCACACTGTTATTATTTTAATTCTTAATTTAATTTTAATTTAAATCTTCATTTTACTTGTGTGCTGAAATAAAATAAAACTGAAATTGGTTTTCTCTTTTTTTAATTAAAACGATTAAAATGAAATGTGTGGAGTTGAAGTAGCCTAAAGGGTTGATTAGGTTTGGTATAAAAATTATTTTGAACAAATGCATTTGATTAACAAAAACGCATTACATTTTAGCATGTCCATGTTCTTTAGTGTTACAATACACCACACCTACCTGGTAGCGGACAACTCTCTTTGTAATTGATGTTACTTTGCACAGTTTAGGGATGAGAAGGAGATTTTAAAATAACTATTTTGTAGCAGATACATCTTTGAAAATTATATCAAAGTAATAACACTGATCTACTGACATTAATAAAAAAAAGTGTTATCCCTGGTCTCCCCTAACTGTCTTGACTGTACTGGAAATGTCAAGTTGACACTGACATGATTTTGCCATCATTTTTTGCCAGCAATTTAGTTTACGTAACTCCAAGATTTCTTAAGCTGTACAGAAGTAGCTTTTTGCAACTGTTTCATTTATTTGCCTGATTAGCATTAAGACTATTGATATTATGTATATTTTTGTGTTTATATTAATCTACATGAATTGTGCTATAATCACATTTTATATGAGAAATAAACGTCATAGAGAGTAAAATGCATCTCCTCAACTATTAATATCACACAAACACATGAAAAAAAGACTATTTCAGCAGTATTCAGTCTATCTAAGAATGAGTAAAAAGTCAGTGTTAATATTTGGTCTTTAAAAATGTGTCAACAGTGTGATTGTTGGAGTTCATTCTTTCTGATTTAGTTGTATTGCTTTCTGTCTTTCAGTTTTTTTTTTCTTTTTTAGAAGACAATTTTCAGCAGCATCAGATTGCTTTCTTCTAAGTGCTGCACAAAATCAGATAGAATTCAGTCTACAGTGGTTCCATCCACTTATTACAGAACTTCTCTTTTATCTTCACAGCACCAGTGTCATAAGTGAGGTCTAGCATGCCACTGTAGTGTTCTGAAATGAGACCGTGGGTGAGTAAGACAAGCATGACTCATTACAGCCAGCAGAATTTCATGAATGACTGAATCACCAGACCGATTTGTCTCCAAATTGTGGACTCAACCCATTTCTGGTGACTATTCTTTAAGTTATGGAAGAGAGAAGTCGAATGACCAAAAGCAATTGAAAAAAGGAAAGACGTGTCTCAACTCAGAAAAGGGAGTTTGGCCTTTAACCTCTGATGCATGAATTATTAAATCACAAAGTAATATTTTTTAATAATTTTTTACATGTTTGTTTTTACTTTTAAACAAGTGAAAAATCATGGCAATTTTTGCCATTTGAGGGAGTTACATATATGTCCACTGTAGTGGACACCATGCATCAAGCGTATAAAAAGTGAATCAATAGAACTAAATGTGTGGTCTTAAAAAAAACACGTTTTTAAAATATTTACTATGTGAAAATGGTTTGAATACACATTAAGAACATTCAGTAAGAACAAGCTATGTCATGACGGCACATAAATGTGAAGTGTAACAAACAAAATGTAAGAGTGTGTGTCTATGGGACAGGGGTGTGTGGGGCAGTGTGTGGGTGGTGGGGGTGGGGGGATATTCATACACATGTGAGCACAAATACAAACACACACAAGCACACACACACCCTCCCACCACACGCAATCATACACACATATATCTGCATTCATACAGTATACATGCCTTATTTATTTATTTCTATTTATATTTATCATTTAGCATGCTTTTTCCAAAGCATACAAATGAGCAATAGAAGCAATCAAAACCAACAAAAGAGCAACAACATGCCTATGATATTAGCCTATTACACGTATTTGCACACAACGGGGAGGAGCAAGGAGTATCAAATAATATTTATTTAGTAACAGAACAGACAGGATTTAGATAATCAGACAATGCTGGACAAGAATTAATGTCACACTTAAAAGGACAGGAAACAAACAAATATGGACACAAGAGGCGGGAACACATGACACACACGCCAGAGGACTGAAACTCCCCCCTCCCGGAAGGCGTGTCCCACGCGTAACAGTTCCACCGGGGACTGGAGGCCCCTCAGGACAGACATGGACAGGAACACAGGACGGGGACCTCCAGAGCGGAACAAAAGGCCATGGCGGAGCTGGGACTGGAAGCCATGGCGGTGCAGGAGGTGCTGGGAGCTCAGGAGGCCATGGCGGAAGCTCTTGGTTACAGCCGGAAGCCTACCCCCAAAAAAATGCAGTATCAGGAGCCCTCCGCTAAACAGACAGGACAGTACAAGACAGGACAGGAAAGCCCTCTGGGGCCAGACAGACAGGACAAGACAGCCCACAGGAACAGGAAGCCCTCCTGGGCGAGCTAGGAAGCTGAGGCTTCTTCTGGGCATGACCAGACATCAGGGGCCCTCCCAAGGTTCCCTCAGCTACTGCTTCCACATCCGCGACACGGGGGGCAGGTCTAGATGACTAGAGGAGCCGCCTGCCCTCGACGAGTCTCCGTGGACAAGACAAGACAAGGTAATTAAAATGTTCCTGTGGGCACAACAAGACATAAACACGGCACTCCTGGCCGTGACGTGTGGACTGGATCCACGGGGCTAGGGTCAGCGGTGGCCGGCGGGCTTGAGTCAGCATCGGGCCGGCGGGCTTGAGTCAGAGGCGGGCCGGTGGGCTTAAGTCAGCGGTGGGCCGGCGGTTAGTGTGAGCCGTGGACGGCGGGCCTGGGTGAGCGGCTGGCATGGGATAGCCGCGGGTGGCGGCGGATATCTCCCGTGATCGGCGGGCTGGGTGAGCCGCACGGCCGGGGAGTCGCGGCCAGCGGACTCGCGCCACTCGCAAGAGAACTAGACTCCAGACGGGGAGAACGATCTAACAGAACAGACAGGACTTAAATACAAGGGATAATCATAGACAATTAGACAATCACGGCTGGACAAGAATAAACCAATGATCACACTTAACAAGGACAGGAAACAAACCAAATATGGACACAAGAGGTGGGAACACATGACACACACGACAGAGGACTGACAGTAGCAAGGTTATATATACACTTTTATATTACCTAATAAATAAATATAGACTGTAAACATTGAAATAAATGATCAAATCTGAAGACTATTTAATATTTCTGTTCAATAAAACCATTCAAGTGTAAATTATATCATAATTTTAATAAAACATACAAAATAAGGCAGAACCTATATATAGGCCCATAGGCAGAATTATACTCTTTGGTGCATGACGTCCATTATAGTGGACAGATATATTTTCTGTCACAGAAAAAAAAATGTACAAGAAAAATATTGTTAAAATCTGGATTGATCTATTTCTGACATCCTATTTAACTGAAAAAAATTTTTTTGTACCTGTCTGGTTTTCTGAGAATAAAAGTATTTAACACTTATTCCCAAGGTACATGGTGCATCCCCTTTTCCCGCCGCCATTTTGAATATATTATGCAATATCTCAAAACAAAAAAATTGATAAAAAGACAACAATTAAATGGAATCGTAGACAACACTTTGGGGGTTCGCCAGTTGGTGGTTGGGATCTTAAATGGTTCAAAATGGCTTCCAAATATCTGTCCACTGTAGTGACCATGATGGATCAGAGGGTTAAATTAGCACGCTGTAAAAAGTGGTAATGTGGTTGTTAACTTAAGGATTCATTTCTACTGATCCTTAAAAATTAATTTCAATTGTGTAACCTATTGTAGTCTGGTTGATTCACATTAAATTAAATTTTTGACTTGATTAAAAAAGAATATTGAAATGTTACATCAAAATAATAACTTCAATAATTAAAACAATGATTAGAGTTGTTGTAATATGCCTAATTTCATGCTCATGTAAGTAAGAGTCAGCTCATGTTGGTAGTGTTGGAACTCTTAAATGACTTGTGAATATACATTGGAATTGGAATTTAATTTGATTTAATGAAATAAAAAAAAGAAAACTAACTTACTCTAAAGCTAAATTTTAGAAGACCATATTTGGACAAAAAAAATATATTTCCTACTTTTTGGCCAATATGACTTTTATTATTAATAGATAATTAGTCTCTGCTAAACATTGGAAATGTTTTCTTAGGAGCAAACATGAAAAACTCTTTAAGTAGAGGCAAACATCAGTGTACAGGACACACAACCCTGAACAGCACTGATCCAGTGTTATTTATTGAGAAATTGAGAGAAAAGAAGTTTATTAGTTACTAATTACTTGTGAACTTTATTACAAATTCTAACTTTATATCATACTATCTCTCAAAATATAAATAAATAAATAAAATCTAAAAGTGTTAATGCATTCATAATAACTTCCACTTTTCTCAGTTATTGGGTTGAACAGAAATGTGGCAGCACTAGAGCGAGCTAATTAAATCAGCCAGACTGGCTCTCTACAAGAAGAGGGAAGTGTGTGTCATGCTTTGATGAGCTGGATTAAGAGAGAAGCTCCTGGATTAGTACTACGAGCAAACTCAGTACGGCATTTGAACATCATTAAAGAGACTAAAATTATAATAATGATAAATAGAAAACTAAAACTTTTTTTTTTCCCTATATCTTTAGTTTCATCATTAGTCCAAGTTTGCTTTTATTTCTGCATGATGTGTAATGTTTTGATAGATTTGAAAGTCTTGTCATGCACCATGGAGAACTGCACTCTGACCTCATTTTTTTCCACAATGCACTTGACCTCTGCTATTTCATCAATCCAATTTAACAAGCTGCTTTTTCTGAACATCTAGAATTTGCTGGTCAACCACTGGTGAAGGCAGGACCATAAACAGTAAACATGTTTGTTTGAAATTGTCTCAGAGATCCTCTGTCATTTTCCACTAATATTTTAGTTACGTAAATTGATTAACCTAAACGTATTTTAAACAACCAGCATCATTATTTAATAGCATCTTGTTGAGTCATTTTGTGTCCTGACTCTCAACTTTGCCATTCAAAATTCCATATTTATTTTGTGATTCATGGCTTATGGTTAGCCTTATTATTGGTCATGACGAAGCAAACAAAGCTGTTTGTTAATGAGGCTTATCTGGTATAATTGTATGAAGGAGCACAAAAAGATATATGGCCTTACTTCATTGGGTGTGGGGGAGACATCAATATTTAAATGTATTTATGTCTAGAAATGTATTCTGTATTTAATTTATTGTGTATCAAAAGCTCCCAAACATTAACCTAACAAACACACACACACACACACACACACACACACACACACACACACACACACACACACACACACACACACACACACAAACACACACAAATACCCTCATTGCTAAGTTATATAATGCGAAAACAATAATTACCAAATCTGACAACAAATTCTGCATAGTTACTGTTGCTATAGAAAATGTCATGACAATAGCATAAGCTTTTGTTGCTTCATTTTACAAACTCTCAAATCACTTTAGAGATACAGTACATTCTAATTTTAACTAGAAGAAATTGCTCATAGATTAAGAGACCAGACAAAAGTGTGATTCCCTGTAATATTGTTTGATTGTTTTAAAGATTGCTTACAAAAAGCAATAACATCTTTTCCCCAGACAAATAGGCCTAATTAGCAAATATCTAAACATAATTGTCTTGCATTTCTGTGCCATCTAAAACAAGAAAACTTTTGTAAAGAACAATTGTTGTAACGCATCATTGCAAGATTTAATGATTATTTGAAATACATAGATAGATAGATAGATAGATAGATAGATATTTAATGATTATTTGAAATAGATAGATAGATAGATAGATAGATAGATAGATAGATTTTGTATATTCTCTTTTGTAAGCAATTTGAAGATTTCCTGTAAACTTTATTGTTATGCTGTATTATGTAAGATTCTCTATTACCATAAATCTCTGAGTGAGAGCACTCTGTATGCCTTCCCACATCGCACTAAGAGGCATTTTCTGCATTTTTGAATCCCATTCACACAGATGCATACTGTGGTGCTCCTCAGGATATCTGAATCCTCTGAGGTTGCAAGAAAGTATGTCTTTTTGTAATCGAAAGTAAGGCACAAACATATCAGTTATTCTTTAGAAGCTTTAATTTTGGAGACAGAATGCTACATTATCACATACAGTAAAAAGTGTATTTACAAATGATTACATTTATTTATTCACTTATTAATTATTTTTAAAATAAAATCAAATTAAAATCAATTGTACCCCATTTACATTTTTTTTCACATGTACTTGCCTTAAACAAGCAAGTAAATTATTAATAAAAATAAATAAATCAACATTTACCATTATGAAGCCTCATGACTGGATGCATAATATGCTCCTTAAATATCCTGTTGGTTGCAGGGCATGTCAGGCAGTTCCTGAGAAAGTTAAGATGCGCACAGTTGAGAAAATAAGAACATTGTGTATTTTCCATCTCAAGGCAAGTTTTTTTTGGTCAGATGGCAAAGAGAACAGTTCTGAAAACACACTGATAAATAGTACCACCTACTGCTGCAACAGAAAATGTGAAAATTCTCATCATCATACATTTTTAGTAATTCAGGCCACGATGGTTGAGTAGGATGCAACATAATCTCTTGCCTATTCCAAAATAATTTTATTCCTCTCCTTGAGGGAACAAAATATTCTCATTTTGAGTAGAACATATTGAATTCTTATTTCACGTATCCCACACTGTAAAAAAAAAAGAAGAAGAAAACTGCTCATCCTGCCAACTGTTGCTTGGCAAAAAAAAGATTTTTGTGCTGAATAAGATATTATATTGTTAAGATATTATAATTAACCACTGTACTTACAATTAACCACATAACCTTATTAGTTAGGTGGCAAAATTTACATAATTGTGTAATTACATTGTAATTACAGATCTGTTACAGTGTAATAACAATAATTGCATGCACAATGCTTCACTTGCATGTATACACATTCTTATTTTTAATACTCATAACAAGTGAAGAAATAAAGTGAGTCTGACTGATAAAACATATAGTGTCATGCGTTATATTGACCAGACATTTTTCTCAACATTCACTTTTTTTTACCATACACCTGAATTTTTATGTAAGAGCATACATCAGTCATCTGATCTGACTGTATATAATCTAGCTCCTATGATTTAAATGACAGTTACTGTCTATCAAAATAAAAGTGTCATAGATGAAGGTCTGTATCAGATTTAATTTGCCTTCAAAATCTTTAAGTGAGACTCATAAACTGATTTCCCTGTTGGATAAGTCTTAATTGACTCTGGACCAAATAAAGCCCAAAAGCTTATTTAAAATAGATGAACAGTCTCAAAGTCTTAAAGCTATTTTTGTTTCTCCAAGGTAGGAACTGTTTGAGACAGACTGATGAAGGTCATAGATGAAGGTCTGTATCAGATTTAATTTGCCTTCAAAATCTTTAAGTGAGACTCATAAACTGATTTCCCTGTTGGATAAGTCTTAATTGACTCTGGACCAAATAAAGCCCAAAAGCTTATTTAAAATAGATGAACAGTCTCAAAGTCTTAAAGCTATTTTTGTTTCTCCAAGGTAGGAACTGTTTGAGACAGACTGATGAAGGTCTGTTTTAAAGTAATCTCTCTCACACACATATATACACATCTGCACATGGTCGCACATAACTATTTTTTATAAATAAAATAATAGAAAGTGTGGCTATCTTTAGAGCATTGGTATGTCTGATTCTGTTATGGGGCGAACGAGACGTGAGACATGCGGATCCATATGCAAGGCTTTATTCAAAGGCGAGGTCACAATACAAGCAAGGTTCATGTAATGGCAAACAGGAATATCACAGGCAAGACAAAGAGTACTCCTAGGGCAAGCGTGGGTCGACGATCGGCGAACAATATCCAACAGGGCAAGGCAGAGAGATAATCTGGGTATACGAGCAATAGTCCGAGAGAGGTGCAAACAGAGTCCGAACGGGAAGGCAAAGGGTTAATCCAGGAAACACGGGCAAGAATCAAAACACTAGAAAATACACAAGGCAAGGCAAGACTAAGACAACTAATTGGGCTCCGTAGAGTAGCTATCTCTAGGAGAGTGATATACGCTATACAATACTCGGCGATGACAGAGAGGAAGTCCAATGCTTATAAAGCGTGTGTGATTGTGTGATCAGCTGTGTAATCAGAGCAATGTGAGATTGGTGACAGCTGTGTGTCGTCAGTGCAATGGATGATGGGAATTGTAGTTTGAGGTGATGTGCAACAGTTTGTGTAGTGCAAGAGTCAATGTGGTGAGCGAGTGACCTCTGGTGGTGAGTTAACGGAAGTTCATAGACCAGATTCATGATGTATTTCTTTTCTGTCATGATATTTTTTGCAGATAATTTATAGGTCCACATTTAGAATAAGAAAGGGAATATGCTCACTTTGGCCTTCGAAGAAGTGAGTAAATGAGCAGAGTGATATAAGGAGGTCTGAATTATGTTTAATGGCCTCTGAGGATCCACAAGGCTCCAGAGACATAGAGATGTTGAGATGCACTATATATGTTATACACCAGTTAGAGAAGCTTGTTTAAAAGGGCTGTTCATGTAAGTACATGGCACTTTCAATAAAAACCGTACAAAACCGGACCTGAATCTCTTAAAAAGCCTCTTTTTTTCTTTTTCAACAAATGGCTAGTGAAAGTAGTGCTCAACCCTTATGTTGAATGATTGTCAATCTCATGAGTGCAAATTAAATATTACATGAGCTTTTTGGGTAAAGCATACAAATAAATGTCTGTCACATCTCTGTCAGGCTCTCCACCTCATTCCATTATCCACTCTCACGCACCAGTTTTGATCATCCACAACTGCAACCAGATGGCTTAAGGACAATATATACACTCATTGCTGGCTGAATCTCATTGTTTAATCTCAGCAGAAGTGTTACTATCACCTGGACTTACCTGTTGGATTCTTTACCCTTCATCTTCTGTTGTTTGCTCAAATTTCATTCCATCTTCATTGACAGTTTATGCATTGCTACTGTCTCTTGTGATCTTGTGCTTACATGAATAAAGCCTCTCGCATTAGGGTCTGTTTAACATCTAAGGGCCAGTTTTACAAAACAGGGCAAATTAGCGCGAGAGCGCAATTCCAAAACAGCGCCAATGTCCATGGAAATTTCTGCGGGTGATTTACTAACAATGCGCAAATTAAAGAACACAGACGCAACATCTCATTTACATATCGACCAACGCAATATGCCAAGCGCAGCGCAAATTAGCTTAGTCGCGAATAAACAATAAAGAAATAAAGAAGCCACAGTACGTTGAAAAGAACCAGAGGCCAAAAAAATTAAGGGTTGCAACCAGAGCCGATCCTCCCTATACGCAGAATACGCAGGCTGCATAGGGCCCCCGAAACACCAGGGGGGCCCCTTGCTCTCAAAGATGTTTTAAGTTTAGTTTCGATTTTGAATTTGGCCAGCTGTTGTGAAAACATGAATGATCATTCGCGGTGCGCTGTCACGCTCTCTATGTAAAAATCTTTTAACGTGAATGTGGTACAGTCTCTTGTTTTAAAAAAAAAACGAGTTGAAAGCGTGCCGCGAAGAGATACTGTTTCTCGAGCGCCTTCCGCGAGCGCGATTCGAGACGGAGTGAGACACGGACAAATGCGTTTCATCCATTCCTCAAACCAAAAAAAATTCCAAATAAATAAATACATGTGGAAAAATCCTCTCCCTTCCACCACACGCTCTCTGTTCTCTGCAGTGCCTCTCTTAGCAACAAATTGCATCCATTTCAAAGTGCAAAATAGTTTAAGACATGCTTTTTTGGGGCGTTAATTAATGGCGCAAATGCCAGTAATTTCATGAGTGCAAACGTTAGTAAAATGCATTGCTTGATTCATTTGAATACTCTCCTCCCATAAATTTTGCATCTGAAAGGGAAACTCCTAGAAATGCATATTCAATAAGGTCAGGTGCAAAAATAACTGTGTCCATGCCTTTTCAGCGCTAATTCGCCACTGTGCGTCTTTAGTAAAATCTGACAGTAGCCTACTATTTAACGCCAAAAGACGGTTTGCGCTGGCGCAAGTTGTTAGTAAAACTGGCCCTAAATGTGTGCAGGTTACCCTAAATTATGCTGTCACTGGTTTAGGGCTAAATATAAATATTACTTAAATAAGAAAAGGGGCAGAACACCAGTGTGTACCCTATGGAATACATAAGAAGGTTCATAGAGTCCTTTCATTGCCTGATGCAACATCTTCTTGATCTACCCTGATATATACCTACCTATTTGTGCAGTACTGGAAAGAAAAAGTAAAATGTTTTACTTTTTCTTTTTTTGCATTTATTTTTCACTAATGTGCTTTAAATGGAAGTGTGTGTTTTTGTAAAGAGTCAGCCATTATAAATTATTTATACCCTGTTCTTAAGATTTTATGCTCTCAGAATCTGTCCTCACTGTTTGTGTGTGAATGTCTGTTAATGAGTCTCTGCAAATATATTTGTGGTCACACTTTATTTTGGCGACCAATTCTCACTATTAACTAACTATTAAATATGACTTTTGCCTCAATAAACTCCTGATTTGCTGCTTATTAATAGTTAGTAAGGTAGTTATTAAGTTTAGGTATGGGGTATGGGTCAAGGGATTTAAAATATGGTCATGTGGTCATGCAGAATATGGCGTTTTACAAGTGCTAATAAACAGCCAAAATGCTGGCAATATGCATGTTAATAAGCAACTAGTTAACAGTGAGAATTGGTCACTAAACTAAGGTGTAACTGCATTCATTAACATGTATTTTTATGTGTTTTTAATGCTTAATTTATTCAAAAATAAAAGAGGGAATAAATATAGGGTGATTGATTATGTTGTTTGCAAGAGAAAAAGATTTGCCTTCACTCCCTTATCTGTTGTATTAGAAACACTCATGCAGCAGTGTTAACTTATAAAACTTATACCTATTTACGATGCTCATAACTGTGGAAACTCACAGTCTGTGAAAAGGGTCCATATGTTGTCTGGATAAGTCTGTGCAGGATGTTTGTTTACATGTATGCACATTGATTTATATATCAGTTATACATATTATGTTGTAAATAGATTATAATGAGTATTATTAATAGTTTCTTTGTGTTCTGAAGAAACCCTTTGGAGCTTTATGTAAACACACAACCTTCCTGTACACAACAATTGATAGTGTAACCACAGTAGCACATTCACAGATCCAACTGCAGGGCAGCTAGAAACTGTTTGTCTCCACACAAGCACAAATTTAATGGCACACTTTATCAAAGAGGCCAGAGCTCATATCCTTGCTCTCATCTGTCTCTGAATGCCCTCTGAGCCCAATAAAAGCATCTCCTTCACTCCATAATGACTTCCTACTCCATTGCAAATGACAGTCGTTCAAGCTAATTGTCTACATTGTAAATTACGAGTGGCAAAATGACATCTTACTAGAACGTTCATGGCAAAATGATGGCTAAGTGAGCTCGGAGATGAATGGATCTATCATTGTCTTTGACAAAGAAGAACTGGTTGCCAGGTAAACCAAACAACAACAAAAAACAAATGAAGAATGGGAGCAGCAGGGTATTATGGGCAATGCAGAGTGCAAACTTTGTATTGCATTCAAATGGTTCTGAATGGATAAATGATTGAACATATACTAAAATAAACTTTTCTTGGTTAAGTAGACATTTTCATTGATATGCTATGTTGGTTCAGTTTAAAACTGTATGTACAGAGCTGCCACAGCAACCCATGAGTCCCCAGAGTTGTCCCTGGATGTTCTGTCTTTTTTTTTGTCCTCTGGCAAACTTTGACAGAGATCAATGCGTCGTCCGTTTGCAATGAGAGAGTAATTGGTTATTAGACCACCTGAGGGTCTTACTGTTACGTCACAATATGAAAGGAATTTTTTGAACTGGCCATTTAGCAGCCGAGAGTCCCTCAGAGTCCATCTTCCACGGCTGAAAATGTCTCAACAATATGTTATTTTTCCTGGAATGCTCCAATTTCCCCTGTTCCCCTTGCGAGCGGGATCAGTCATGATTACTGGCTCTATGAATAACTCGAAATTCATAGTCAATCAGTCATGATTCTTCTTTTCCATTCGTCACTCTTTCTCTCTGTCCCATCTATATGTCAATTAGAGAGGAGGTTTCAGGCTTTCTGGCTAATAGGCTCATTTAGAAAAATTGTTGTGATACTGACAAAGCAGTTCAATATCTCCCTTTACTACCTGAGATGTAAAAAAAAAAAAAAAATTAGATACAATGACATGTAGTTGTGCTGAACATACTGCGATACGAAAGCTTTAAAGATCAGCCAACTTTCCAGGTGCACTGAGAAACGTCTCGGGTTACTTAACTGTAACCCTGTTCCCTGAAAAAGCGGGAACGAGATGCTGCGCTGAAAGCGCTATTGGGAACATTCTTTGTTCGACCGGTTGTTGAAGCACGTGTGTCAAACACGCCAAACTTTGGCTTTAATAACCTCGGTTAGGTGACGTCACTTGATTACGAACACCTGGAGGTTATAAATAGATGTGACGCGGAAACATCCTCAGGTCAAATTTTTGTCTGAAAGGACGTCCAGTCACGATCACAGTGCGGCATTGAGGCGCAGCATCTCGTTCCCGCTTTTTCAGGGAACAGGGTTACAGTTAAGTAACCCGAAACGTTCCCTTATCAAAAGCTACTCTCGATGCTGCGCTGAAAGCGCTATTGGGAACGAGAATACCAACGCCGCCGCACTGGAAGTGTCTGGACCCCCAGCGTTGTGTAGTGTGTGCGCACAAACACTGAAGAGGTCTCAGACATGACTCTGGGATGTCGACTCAAGGACATGTGAGCCCGGAGTAGCATGGACATCCAAACTATAGAATCTAACAAATGTGTGCGGAGAGGACCAACCTGCCGCATCACAAACTTGCTGCAAGGGGGCACCTCTTGCCAAAGCCATAGAAGATGCAACCCCCCTGGTTGAATGGGCCCTAACTCCTAGAGGCGAAGCTTGACCACGCGCCTCATAGGCTAGGGCAATAGCATCCCTCACCCAATGCGATACAGTTGCAGCCCCATAGCATATGAAAAGCTGCTCCGACTTACGCCACTGGCTAGTGCGGTGGACGTAGATCTGAAGAGCACGTACTGGACACAGTAAGTGAAGTCTTTCCTGCTCCGGTGTCGTGAACGGCGGAGGGCAGAAAGCTTCAAGAACGACCGGATTCATGGTCGAGAATGGAACTTTCGGAAGATAATTCGGGTGAGGATGCAAAATAACTTTGACCAGCCCAGGGGCAAAGTCTAGGCAGGATGGCGAGATTGACAGAGCCTGCAAATCCCCAATTCTCTTAAGAGAAGTAATGGCCCTTAAAAAAACATCTTTAGAGTCAGAAAGCTGATAGGCGCTGACTCTAGTGGTTCGAAAGGGGTCATGACCAGACCCTCGAGCACAATAGCTAAATCCCACGAAGGGACTGTCGCTCTGGTGGGCGGCCTCAACCGCTTAGCTCCCCGAATGAAGCGGGCAACTAGAGGGTGCTTTCCCACAGAAACGCCGTCAATGAGAACATGGCAAGCCGAAATGGCGGCCACATAGACTCTGAGAGTACCAGGACATGTGCCTGAGGACAATTTCTCTTGCAGGAACTCCAGCACTGAAACAACTTGGCAGTGAACTGGGTCTACATGGTGTGCCATACACCAATTATCGAAAATGTGCCATTTGAAAGCATAACTCCTTCTAGTGGAGGAAGCCCTAGCGCTTAGAATAGTCTCTACTACGTCGGGCGGAAGCCCAGCATCTCTCAGTTGGTCCCCCTCAGGGGCCAGACATGAAGGTTCCAGAGCTCGGGCCGGGGATGAAATGCTGTCCCCTGTGCCTGAGATAGGAGATCTCTCCTGACCGGAATTGCCCACGGCGAGCCGTCGAGGAGGGATATTAGATCTGAAAACCATATTCTGGTCGGCCAACGGGGCGCTATCAGTAAGAGGCGAGACTCCTGTTGACGGACCTTGGCCAGGACTCCCGGGAGCAGAGCGATCGGGGGAAATGCGTAAAGACCCCATCTGGGCCACGTATTGGCCATAGCGTCCAGACCCAAGGGAGCTGGAGGAGTCAGAGAGAAGTAGAGGGGACATTGTGCTGTCTCCTGTGAAGCAAAGAGGTCCACCTCCGCTTCGTAAAATCTCTCCCAGATTTGACTGACTACTTCGGGGTGGAGTTTCCATTCCCCATGTGTCACAGCTTGTCTGGACAGCAAGTCTGCTCCCACATTCATATGCCCGGGGATGTAAATCGCCCTGAGGAACTTGTCCTGTGCCCAAAGCAGAACCTGCTGCGCTAGCCTGTTCAGGCGGCGCGAACGCAGTCCGCCCTGGTGATTTATGTAAGAGACTACCGCCGTGTTGTCCACCCGCACTAGGACATGGTAGCCTCTCAACTGCTGGAGGAAGTATTTCAGGGCCCGAAATAGAGCTATCATTTCGAGGCAATTGATGTGCCATTCGAGAAGATGGCCTCTCCAAATCCCTTGGGCTGGACGGCCATCCAAGACCGCACCCCAGCCCGTGAGGGAAGCGTCTGTCGTTAGCATCTTGCGACGACAACACTGACCTAGAGTGGGACCCAAAGTAAGAAACCGGGGTCTGAACCACATTGAAAGGGTACGAAGCCCCTGGCGCGTAACCCTTATTTGCCTCTGGGGATTGGCCCTTGGATGAAATCCCCTGGCTCTGAGCCACAACTGAAACGATCTCATATGCAGGAGGCCCAAGGGTATCACCGTGGATGCAGCTGCCATGAGACCTAGAACCCTCTGAAGGTAATGAACAGTAATTCTCTGGCCTAGCTTGATGTTCTTTAGGGCATTTAGAATGGATTCGACGCGTGCAGGAGACAGCTGTGCCTGCATCGTGATCGAATCCCATACAACCCCCAAATACGTTGTCCTCTGAGCAGGAGAGAGAACACTTTTCTTGGAGTTGAGTCTCAACCCCCGAGATTCGAGATGAGCTAGGACGACATCTCGATGTCGAAGCGCAAGCTCTTGAGACTGTGCCAGAATCAGCCAGTCGTCTTGGGTGACAAAGCTAGGCCGAATGGAAGAACCCGATACTGGTAAGCTTCGCCCCCGAAAGCGAACCTCAGGAACTTCCTGTGTTGTGGCAATATTTCTATGTGAAAATATGCATCCTTGAGATCGATTGTCACAAACCAATCCCCCGATTGGATCTGAGACACAATCATCTTGATTGTCAACATTTTGAACTTGTAAGATCTGAGGTAGCGGTTCAATCCGCGAAGATCTAAAATTGGACGCAACCCCCCATCCTTTTTGGGAACCAGAAAATACCGGCTGTAATAGCCTGACTCTCTGTCTGGCAGGGGAACATGTTCTATGGCCCCTTTGTCTAGCAGAGCTTGCAACTCTTGTGTCAACAAATGCACTCGTTCCGGTTTCACGGAAGTGGAGACCACGCCGTTGAAACGCGGAGGCCGATATGCAAACTGAATCCTGTAGCCTTTCTCTACAGTCCTTTCTACCCACGGAGATATATTTGGCAGTAGCTTCCACGCTGCCAATTTCTCTGAAAGGGGCACTAGTTTTGACACTTCGCTTTGATGGGGGGATGTTAGATGTGCGGTGTCCTGAAACGTGGCAGGAAGCAACCGAACACGTAACATTTCGCTGGAGACCGCTGCTCCCCGAGACACCAGTGGCGACGGAGATTGAACAACGGCCTCCTGAGGGTGCCAGGAAGGAGTCATTATTCTCTGTTGGAATTTTTCACGCCCCTCCCAGGGGGGGGCACACCCCCGGGGTCCTGGGCGCGCAAGCCTCAGGACTTTTTCTTGGAGGAGTTGATGCTCCTCAGGTCCGGTCTCTTTGAGGAGGACTGTGAAGCGCGGCGAGCCGCACCCCAGTCTCTACGAGGGGGTGCTCGGCTCGCCACACTCTCCTTTTGTGCTTCACGCCTCAAAGGAACCGGTCCTGGTCGGGACCGGGTGGCCGACGTTCCCGACTCTTGAGCATGGCGGGGAAGAAACCTCACAAACGCCTCCTCATAGCGCTTTGCCTCCCGAAACCTAGTGGCGACGGTGTTAACGGCGTCGCCAAATAGGCCGGAAGGCGAGATGGGGGCATCAAGGAGGAAAGTGCTCAAATCTTTCAGCAGGTCAGCTTGGTATGCTTGCAAAACCGCCATAGTATGCAAAGCAGCACCAGCCTGACCCGCTGCTTGAAAGGCTTTCCCCACCAGTGAAGATGTTACTCTGCATAGCTTGGTGGGTAGAGTTGCTTTCTTTAATGATGATGAACTCCCAGGAGAGAGATAGCCCGCGAGCGTCTCTTCAATCTGGGGCATCACCAAATAGCCCCGTGCCTTTGCATCAACGATAGTCGAGTAGATCGACGTTGATGGCACAAACACACGGGACGAATACGTCTGTTCCATGAACGAGCAACCTCGTCATGGAGATCACCAAAGAAGGGGAGAGACCGTCGCTGAGGCCCCTCCCCCTGGCCACCCGACAGATATCTGTCGTCTAACCTTGAGCATTTGGAGGTCTCTTGCTCCTGCGGCCAGTCTAGATGTAATCGATCGACTGCCCGAGTAACTACCTCGAGTAACTCCTCATAAGCTTTTTCATCACGAGAGGAGCGCACTGAGGTGGCACTTTTCACCTCCCCAGAAGCAAGAGATGAAGTCTCGTCGGCCCGTTCAGAAGAAACGCCGAAGCGCGCTTGAGAAACGGACGCGAGGGCTTCATGATCCGACGAGAGCGCGAGAGAAAGGGGTGAATCCGTCTCACGTGCCTCAGCCAGATCGACACGCGATCCCCACGAGCTTTTAAAGAAGGCGAGCGGCGCGCGAAGCACCTTGACCGAGAGGAGATCGCAGTGCTCGCACTCGCCCTCGAGCCCGCGAATCGCGTGCTCTTCCCCCAAACACTCAAAGCAGAAAGCATGGAGATCTTCATCAGAGAGCTGCCTCTGACAAGGAGGTAAACATCTCCTCTCCTGATCTGCCATAGTGAGTAGTTGTTTCTTTTTATATATATATTTATATATATCTACTCGCTTCCTGCTTTGCCTTTTTTTCCTTTTTCTTTTCCTTCAATATTAGTTTCACTTTTAAGCGTGCTTTTCACACACACACACACACACACACACACACACACACACACACACACACACACACACAATGCGGTCCTTGAAGACAAAAAGACCTGAGGATGTTTCCGCGTCACATCTATTTATAACCTCCAGGTGTTCGTAATCGAGTGACGTCACCTAACCGAGGTTATTAAAGCCAAAGTTTGGCGTGTTTGACACACGTGCTTCAACAACCGGTCGAACAAAGAATGTTCCCAATAGCGCTTTCAGCGCAGCATCGAGAGTAGCTTTTGATAAGGGAACATGGATGCTTAGAAAAGTGTTGTGGTGAGTTTTTGTGCCATCTAGTGGTTTAAGGCTTGCTCACACCAAGCATGATATATATAAACTATAAATACATTATTTTGCTCCAATTTCCCCTGTGCCCTGAGAGCAGGACCAGTCATAGTTACTGGGTCTTTGAATAACAAAATTCACAGGCCATCAATCAAAGCCTGTCATTCACCACTCGTTCTCTCTCGTGCCTTCATGTCAATAAGGAGAAAAATCAGGCTTAGAGAGGGGATTGTAGGATTTCTGGCTAATAGGCTCATTTAGACAAATTGTAGTGATATTGCTCAACACCTCTTTTCATTGGATGAGGTGTAAAAATATTCCTGCTTTCATATACAGTGAGGTCAGGTTGTACTATAACTGAAAGGTTTTATGTACAGCATAGAAATCATGAGACATTGCATCTTTATGAGTGTAACCGTTTCTCACTTGGAAAGATGATTGCAAATTTATTTTAATTAATTTGCGATTTTAAATGTATTTTATTGTTTTGAAATGTTGAGTCCAAGAGAAAATTGCATGAAATATTAAATTACCACAGAGTTTAGTTAGACAAATATATAGTATTCTACAAATATAGCTACTGTTTCTATTTGTAAAACAAAGAAGCCATTGTGACACAATGCTTAATGTTTGATAGATTATTTTTAATGTTTTTATTTATTTAATTATTGGAAGAAAAATGTTGCAGAAAGGTCAGCTTAGATAACTAGAATTTCCAGAATACTTGTTTATAATTTATTTATCACTATTTGTTATATTGTTAGAATCAAACCATGTCATGTCAACAAATGGAAAAGCATATACACGCCACTCTCAATTAGCTCTGCAATATATAATAAATATTGTTTTGATGGTGTTGATGTAAAATGTGCAGTGAAGATATTATTCAGTGTAATAGATAATATCACCAAAATGTCTGTCAAACAATATGTTTAATGTTTGTTAATAAGCTTTTAATATAACTTCAAAAAGTGAACATTTCCACTGTCAGTATAATATTAGAGGACCATTAAAATAACACAATAAAAAATTAGACTTTATAAATGTGTCTGAACACCCTGTATATGTCAAAAATACATGAGTTTCCTATATGTTTGTGAATAATCTAAGAATCAAAAAAAGAAAGAAGGCGATGGGGGTATGAATACTTTAGGAAAACATGCTGATGCTAGTAAATATCTATAATACTCCATAGCAATGATTAGTCTTCAGGTCTCTCTCAGGTCCCATCAGATCAGATGCAAGAAGATACTGAACAGGAACATTGCAGCTGTAATTCAGGAAAATACAGTAGATAGTTATTTGAACTGTATGCATTGAGATTTTTTTTAATCAACTGTGACTTAACATATCATTGGAGCCTGGAGGACATCTTAAAAATGTATTTACCATGACTCAGTAGGCTAGTGATTGAGATGCTGGCATTTGAACTAGCTGTTACAACATTAGTGGAGTTGACATTAGCTAGATTCACCAGAGCAGAGGATCCAAAAACACTTTTTGGTTCTCCCAGAACAGTTCCTAAAACAAAGTGCAAAATGACAGTCTATCGGCTCAGTGTTTATGCATGTGCAGTTAGGACCAAAAGTCAATAGCATAACGAGTAAATATGCTACTGCTTAGCATGCATTATATATTTTCCTGCTACAAGTGAAATATATATACATATATATACAGTGCCCTCCACTAATATTGGCACCCTTGGTAAATATGAACAAAGGCGGCTGTGAAAATAAATCTGGATTGTTTATCCTTTTGATCTTTCATTCAAAAAATTCACAAAATTCTAACCTATCATTGAAGTAATGCAATTGAAAGTGGGGGGAAAATCTCATTGTGAAATAAATGCTTTCTCTAGTTCATGTTGGCCACAATTATTGGCACCCAATTATTGCGACGTCCTTTTCCCAGGGTAACAGCTCTGAGTTTTCTCCTATAATGCCTGATGAGGTTAGAGAACACCTGATAAGAGATCAGAGACCATTCCTTCATCCAGAATCACTCCAGATCCTTCAGATTCACAGCTCCATGACGGTGCTTCTTCCCTTCAGTTCACCTCACTCATTTTCTATAGGGTTCAGGTCAGAGGACTGGGACGGCAATGGCAAAAGTTTCTTTTTTTGCTCAGTGACACGTTTTTGTGTTGATTGTGATGTTTGTTTTGGATTATTGTCGTGATTGAAGATCCAACCACGGCCCATGATAAGATTTCTTACAGAGGCAGTCGGGTTTAGAATTTTTTATCTTTTGGTATTTGATGGAATCCATGATGCCATGCATCTGAACAAGATATCCAGGACCTCCGGCAGAAAAACAGGCCCACAACATTAAAGATCCAGCAGTATATTTAACTGTGGGCATGGGGTACTTTTTATCCCTAAACCTATCTGGTGGGTTTGCTGCCAAAAAGCTATTTTTTTCAGTTTCATCTGACCATAGAAGCCAGTACCATTTGAAGTTCCAGTCGTGTCTGACAATTGAATATGCTGGAGTTTGTTTTTGGATGAGCGAGGAGAATTTTTCTTGAAACCCTCCCGAACAACATGTGGTAAAGTAGGGGCTTGTTTGATTTTTTTTTAGGCTTTCTGACCCCAAGACTCAACTAATCTCTGCAATTCTCCAGCTGTGATCCTTGGAGAGTCTTTGGCCACTGAAACTCTCCTCCTCACGGTGCATTGGGACGATATAGACACACATCATCTTCCAGGCAGATTTGTAACATTTTTAGTTGATTCGAACATCTCAATTATTGCCCTGATGGTGGAAATGGGGATTTTCAATGCTTTAGCTCTTTTCTTACAGCCGCTTTCTATTTTGTGAAGCTCAACAATCTTGTTCTGCACATCAGAACTATATTCTTTGGTTTTACTCCTTGTGATGAATGATTAAGGGAATTTGGCCTTTGTGTTCCTCATATTTATAATCCTGTGGAACAGGAAGTCATAGCTGGACAATTTCATACGCCTAGTCACCCTGGTGTGCTAAAAAATTTAAATATGAATGGGAATATACTTCAGAGATATTTTACTCATAAGAATTTCTAGGGGTGCCAATAATTGTGGCCAACATGTATTGGAGAAAAACATTTATTTCACCATAAGATTTTCTCCCGATTTTCAATTGTTTTACTTCAATGAAAGGTACATTTTTTTGTGAATTGTTTGAATGAAAGATAAAAAAGATCAACAATGAAGATTTATTTTCACAGCCGCCTTTGCTCATATTTACCAAGGGTGTCAATATTAGTGGAGGGCACTGTATATATATATATATATATATATAAAGTGAAAGTGAAACAGTGAAATATATAAAGTGAAACATTTTTAATGAAACTTTTAAAAAAATTACAAAAAAATATGTTTTGATAGTATGGATGTGGAGTTCAATGTGACAAATTTGCTCATTTGATTAATGACCTAGAAATAGTGCAAAATCTACAATATTTGATAATTTTTTTTTATCAATTTTCATACTTATTTACTTTATTTACATACTACAAAATCTTTCTGTTTACTTCTAGGTTAAGTAATTGTTATTTCTAAAGTACATTTAAACAGCTTACACTGACCAAACTGCAATACAAAGGACCACCAAGGGCCATCAACAATAAGTAGAAACTGAATTCTAAAATTTCTTCCAAAGAAAAGAAGCCAGCAATTTGAACCAAGAAGAACTGGAGCAATTTGGTCACGTTTTTTAGTACCAGTCAGCAGTCTTACAGGTGCATTCTGAACTATCTGAGCCTGCAAATATGAACTGGAAATACCTAAAGTCCAATCCGGATGTAATAAAATCATGGATAGCCTTGTCCACAGCATAAAAAGTCAATGGAAATAATTCTTAACTGGTACAAAGCAATTTTTAATGACAAAAGCAATTTGCTTATCAAGGCAGATATCAGAATCAAATAACACCCAGATTTTTTTGTGTGTGTGTGCAGTCCATACAGTTTATGAAGTAACAAGAATTAGACTTGGAGGTACCAAATATGATTGCTTTAGTTTTGTCACTATTCAAAATTATTTTTAATGCCAGATTGTCAATGTTTAAGTTTCGGCACCACAGTATTTTTTATTACAGATATTTTTAAGAACTATATTTCCTTCAGTATCAGTTACATGTCCAATAACAACCTGTAACATGTTGAAAAGTGATCAAACTCACCGTTGGTTGAACCCAGCAAGATGTCAAGGAAAACATTAAGCTGGGAATTAGCAATGTTGCTGATGTTGACCTTTGTGGCATTGACATTGCTTAGGAAGTTGATGGTGTTTGCATCAAAGGGAATGCTGAAAACACACTGAATCATGCTTGGTTGTATTGAACCCTGGATATTGTTTACATTGGGCTGGAACAAAAAAAAAAAGGATATTGTTCCATATATCAAATGCATTTGATAATTCCACACTCTTGTAAAAATGGAAAAGATCTGTATAAGTGCACAAACAATACTCTAAAATATATTATCCTTACTATATTTGTTGTCACTAGTGTATTATTTGAGAATGTTGCAGTCCGGAAGAAGAACCTGCCATTATTATTGCCACAGACAAAGATGATATTGAGGCCCTGTAAAAAAGAGGGGATTTTATTATGAGAAGGAACAAAATGACCCGTGTAATCTGTTAAGTGTACTGCCTCAGTAATGTGAAAACAGGAAGAGGTGGTTGGTTTCCAACTAGACAAGAGAACGTTTTAGTTACGCATGTAACCCTCGTTCCCTGAAGGAGGGAACGGAGAAGTCACATCGATACCGACGAAATTGGGAACCTCGCTAGAGAGACCAATCTTCTTCAAATGTAAACTAAACGACCCGGCCACTCAGCGGTGGTACAGCAGCTGTGGCGACGGGACCTGATGTCTCCGTTCCCTCCTTCAGGAAATAAGGATTACGGTCGCCATGATTTTGCCAAGTAAGACATGTTCCTGGATCAACATTATTGTCCAAAACATAGACCGAACCCTATCCCTACCCCTAAACCTAACCCTACCCATAATTTATCCCTAAAATCAGAGGGAAATGATAGTTGAATAACAAGGGTTTAGAAGCACGTAACTCTGGTTGAAAGGCTAAAACGGACATTTCCTGTAAACTTATTCCTCAATTCTGATTGGTTGCTTGGAATGTTGTTCCAGGATCAACAAGGATTTTCATCCAGGAACATTTTGCACTCGGTGAAATCATGTTAACCTGAGGGTTACATAAGTTCCCTTTCAGTCGGTCACTTTCGACATCACGTCGATACCAACGGAATTGGGAATCCCTACCAAAGCGCCACAGATGCTGCCTCGTCCAGTGTCCTGTGTGAGCCTCCTGCGCCCCTTTGGGTATAGGCCAGGGCTCACAGCAGGAAGGTCAGTCACTGTTGTCTTAGCACTACCCACTCAGTGACTATGTTTACATGCGCACAAATAATGCGATTATTTCCAATAACCAGAGTAAGGTCTTACTCGCATTATGATGTTTACATGTCAAGAGCAAAGCTCTTCACTCCCGTTTATATGCAATTTCCATTATTCTTATTATTCGCTAAGAATTGTGGTTAATTTTTTACTGCCATTATTCACATACCCCACTGCACAGTACAAATGATGGACTCAGAAAGAGCAGGTGTGTTACTGGCCGCTGTTTTAATTTATTTACGTCTAATGCAAAACACTTTTGTATGGTTGCATTCCATGCTTTTTCAGCGCCATAGAAATGCGATCAAATTAATTTGCCTATGCTTCCATCGTGTTCTACTCGCCGTTTCTTGATGAGGGTAAGGAACAGAGACTGATGGCAGCGAGTGGTGTTTTCCCCAGAAATGCTTTCTTCCCCTCCATCGTTTCTAATCTGTGTATTACTAAAGGTGCATGTCACGTCATTCATGTACATCACAAGCACATGCGCACTTTGGTCAGAGCGGCAATACTGTGATTAAGGTGTTTATATGCCTGAATATTTCGATTAAAATCGGCATACGCCACCTATGTTAATATGATTATGCTTGCCACGATTATGAGTTTAATTACATTATTTAGATCAAAGTATTGTGTTTAAGAGGTAAAGTTTAATTGCAATATTGTCAAATTCTCATTATAATCGCATTAAGAGGGTGCATGTAAACGCACTGAGTGAGATTGGATAACACTGGGAAAACGGATCCATTCCACTTGGAACAGGAACGTTGTAGAAGCCACCTCCTTCCCGAAGGAGGTTTTGGAAGCACTTACACAAATGGATAACTGTTTAGGTACATGTGGTAGATTTAGAGATGGTTGTAACCCTCTTTAGGAATGGCAGAGAAGTCTGAAACATGGGCTTTAAGCTATACACATATGGAGAATACACATATGGAATCCACTTAGGTCACTACATATGGCACCCAGCCCTCTACCGGTTCTCACGGATTCATCGAGTGAGGGCCTGGCACCAGATGCTCTGCCACTTCTGGCTGCTGAGGGTGATGGAGGAGCTCGACAGGGTCTACAGTATGGACAATTTGGAGCAATTTAGCAAGCCGACACTAAGCCGGGGCCTCTCTGTGCTTCTACCCATTTGAGGTGAGAACACAGGAGGATACCAGCTCAACACGAAGGCTATAGAATCTAGCGAATGTGTTGTGGGTCACCCAGCCCGCAGCTCTACAAATATCTGTCAGCGAGGCACCATGAGCCAGCGCCCAGGAGGATGCAAAACATCTGGTGGAGTGAGCTCACAACCTGAGCAGGCAGGGCACACCCTGTGCCTGATAAGCCAGGGTGATGGCATTCACTATCCAGTGGGACAAAGCAAAGCTAAGCTGGGTCTGCCTCCTCCAGGGGCAGCGCTTGCAGGTTCACTACCTGATCCCTGAAGGGGGTAGTAGGAACCATGGGCACATAGCTGAGCCGGGGGCCTCAGGGTTACCTGGGAATCAGCCGGCGGCACGATTTGTCAACCGAAAATGCGTGCAGGTCCCTTACCCTCTTGATGTAGGCCAATGCAACCAGGAGCAGAGTTTTCATTGAAAGAAACTTTACCTTGACTGGTGCTTTGAGCACCAGAGTCAGGCCCCAAGAGGGTATAGAGGGAGGATGAGAAGGGTTCAACCTTCTCACCCCCCTAAGGAACCTGATGACCAGGTCATGCCTCCCTACTGTCTTCCCCTCTATGGGGTCGTGGTTGGCAGCTTTAAGACTTTAAGGGTGGAGAGAGACAGCCTTCGCTCCAGCACTTAATAATAATAATTCCTTACATTTATATAGCGCTTTTCTGTGTACTCAAAGCGCTTTACATAGAAGGGGGAATCTCCTCAACCACCGAGCAGTCACTTGCTGCAGAAAGGAAAGCACAACTCTGATTGTTGCGGAGTCTGAGTCACAGTTCGATTGCTTCAGTCTGTTTCTGTCTGTTGTGCAGCTGTGAGGTTTGTGATTGTAGCTCCGCTTTTTTATTGAATCTTTACCTTACTTTCACTCTCTGTTGTTTAAAGTGATAATATATAACTTAATTCCCACCATATTTCTGGTATTATCTATCAAACTAATTTGATCGCTCGGTTCTAAAACCGCGAGTGAAGCGCATTAGCATTCGTTAGCCGGTTAGCTTGTCACTCGCGCTTCCATTCGCGTTGCTATTCGCGCCTATTATTGTTTTCTTTTTTCTTGCTCCGTTTTCATTTCTCTCTCGCTCCGTTTTTCACGAGTTCATCAAACAACAGTGGTAAGTGGAGTGGTAAGTGGTAAGTTAAGTTGGTATCATTCATCAATCACGGTGAGTAATGGCTTCTTCTCCTGCTATTGTTATTTGCACAGTTTTCCACATGTACAGTTTATCTATCTCTGTCGGTGATGAGGGATTCACATGTGATAAATGCAGGGAAATAGTTAGGCTGACAGAGAAGGTTTTAGAACTAGAGACACGCATCCAAACTTTAGTTGAGGACAGTAAGAATGTGAGGGCTGTAGATACTGTTTTGGATGTGATTAGCTCAGGGACTCCTGTACATTGTTCGGTTCCGGCATTAGCGCCCGTGCAGCAGGGCAACTGGGTGACAGTGAGGCGGCATAGTCGCGGGTCAAAACACCGCTCTTCCGTTCCGATCAAAACATCAAACAGGTTCTCCCCACTCAGTGACGCACCCACTGAGAAACCTGGTAAAAGTGCTCTAGTTATTGGCGATTCTATTGTACGGAACGTGAAAATAGAGACACCAGCCACCATAGTCCATTGTTTACCGGGAGCCAGAGCGCCTGACATCTTGGCAAATTTAAAAGTGCTGGCTAATGCTAAACGTAAATTCAGTAAGATTGTTATCCACGCCGGCGCTAATGATGTTCGACTTCGCCAGTCGGAGATCACTAAAAATAATGTTAAAGAGGTGCGTGAACTTGCAAGTACGATGTCAGACACTGTAATATGCTCTGGCCCCCTCCCTGCTTACCGGGGTGATGAGATTCATAGCAGACTGTCGTCACTCAATGGCTGGATGTCTAAGTGGTGCCCGCAGAAAAACATAGGCTTTATAGACAATTGGACGAGTTTTTGGGGCAGACCTGACCTGTTGAAAAGAGATGGTGTTCATCCCTCCTGGGGTGGTGCCACACTTCTCTCTAGAAATATGGCACATAGTCTTAGAGTTCATACTTGACTAACTGGAGCCCAGGTCAGGAAGCAGACAGACTGGCTAAACCGACCGTCTGCTAGCCGCCTCATGTCACAGAAGTCAGTTAATTCTCAGTATTTCTCACATCAGAGACTCCTTCACCTACTGATATCACACTATAGAGACTGTGTCTGTTCCCCGAACTAGAAAATACAGAAAACGTCAAAACCAATTTATGAGTAACCATTTAATTGATGTTCAACAAATAAAAAATGTTTACAATACACAGAAACAATTGATAAAACTAGGCTTACTGAATATCAGGTCCCTTTCTACAAAAGCACTTTTTGTAAATGATTTGATTAATGATCATAACCTAGATTTGCTCTGTTTGACAGAAACATGGCTAAAACCAGATGAATACATTATTTTAAACGAATCTACCCCCCCTACCCCTTATTAAGCCTCTCATTAAAAAACCACAACTTGACCCCAAAGATCTAGTTAATTACAGACCGATCTCAAATCTCCCTTTTCTGTCAAAGATACTAGAAAAGGTAATATCCTCACAATTATATTCCTTCTTAGAGAAAAATGGTATCTGTGAGGAATTCCAGTCAGGATTTAGACCGTATCATAGTACTGAGACTGCTCTCATTAGAGTTACAAATAATCTGCTTCTATCATCTGATCGTGGTTGTATCTCTTTATTAGTTCTACTGGATCTTAGCGCTGCGTTCGACACCATCGACCACAACATTCTTTTAAATAGACTAGAAAACTTTGTTGGCATTAGTGGAAGTGCCTTAGCATGGTTCAAATCATACTTATCTGACCGCCATCAGTTCGTAGCAGTGAATGAAGAGGTATCATATCGATCACAAGTGCAGTATGGAGTACCTCAAGGCTCAGTACTAGGGCCGTTACTTTTCACGCATTACATGTTACCCTTGGGAGATATTATCAGGAAACACGGTGTTAGCTTTCACTGTTATGCTGATGATACTCAGCTCTATATTTCTTCACGGCCCGATGAAACACACCAAATTGAGAAACTAACGGAATGCATAGTCGATATAAAAAACTGGATGACGAGTAATTTCTTACTGCTAAATTCTGAAAAAACAGAGGTGTTAATTATCGGACCTAAAAACCCCACATGTAATAACTTAGAACACTACCTAACACTTGACGGCTGCTCTGTAAATTCTTCTTCTTCATCAGTCAGAAACCTAGGTGTGCTGTTTGATAGCAATCTTTCTTTTGAAAGCCATGTTTCTAGCATCTGTAAAACTGCGTTCTTCCATCTCAAAAACATATCTAAATTGCGACCTATGCTCTCAACGTCAAATGCAGAAATGCTAATTCATGCGTTTATGACCTCAAGGTTAGACTATTGTAAGGCTTTACTGGGTGGTTGTTCTGCACGCTTGATCAACAAACTACAGTTGGTCCAAAATGCAGCAGCTAGAGTTCTTACTAGAACCAGGAAGTATGACCATATTAGGCCGGTTCTGTCAACACTGCACTGGCTCCCTATCAAACATCGTATAGATTTTAAAATCTTGTTAATGACTTATAAAGCCCTGAATGGCTTAGCTCCTCAGTACTTGAGCGAGCTCCTATCACACTATATTCCTTCACGTCCGCTGCGTTCTCAAATCTCTGGCCATTTGATAATACCTAGAATATCAAAATCGACTGCGGGCGGCAGATCCTTTTCCTATTTAGCTCCCAAACTCTGGAACAATCTACCTAACACTGTTCGGGAGGCAGACACACTCTGTCAGTTTAAATCTAGATTAAAGACCCATCTCTTTAACCTGGCGTACACATAACACACTACTACACTTCTATTATTCAAATCCGTTAAAGGATTGTTAGGCTGCATTAATTAGATCAACCGGAACCGGGAACACTCCCCATAACACACGATGTACTCGTTACATCGTAAGAAGATTGGCATCTACGCTAATATTTGTTTCTTTCTTATTCTGTTTTTCAGTCCGTGTCCGGATCAGATGGTGGATCGGCACCGGGAGATGATGTCTGCGGCCCTGATCGTCAGCGATGAGCCCCAGAGACATATCCCCAGTGAAGACCTCGATTAAAATACAATAAAACTAAAAATAAAACAAATAACTAAAAATATAATAATAAAATACCTAACTACATAATACTATTATTGTTGGAAATTGCAACAATATAAAAATAGAAATAGAATACATTTATACATTTAAAATTTTAATTAAAACAATAAGTAAATAATAAATAAACAATAATATCCTGGCCAGAGGAGAACTGCCCCCCCGACTGAGCCTGGTTTCTCCCAAGGTTTGTTTTTCTCCATTCTGTCACAGAGGGAGTTTTGGTTCCTTGCCGCTGTCGCCTCTGGCTTGCTCAGTTGGGGACACTTAATTTCTAGCGATTATCGTCAATTGGATTTCACAGATACTATTTAAACTATACTGAGCTAGACAATGACATCTTCGAATTCAATAATGAAATGCCCTTAACTGAAAATTGAGTGTTTAATCTTATTATTATACATTACTGACACTCTATCCTCCAACTTGATACTGTTAAGTGCTTTGACACAATCTGTATTGTTAAAAGCGCTATATAAATAAAGGTGACTTGACTTGACTTGACTTGACTTGATTGGGCATCTCCGGGGGTCCTCTCTGTGAAAAGAACACCACTCGATGAACAGGTTCCACTTCAAGGCGTAAGCGTTTCTCGTAGACGGTGCTTGCAGGTTGCCCCGTCTCTGAGAAAGTAGATCCTTCCTCAGAGGAATCCACCATGGAGGGGCTGTCACAAGGAGCATCAGTTCTGGGAACCAGGTCCGCTTGGGCCAGTAGGGCTTTACACAGTGTCTGTGCGAGAATGCTCACTGGGGGTAACGCATATTTTCGCAGGCCCCGCGGACAGCTGTGTGCCAGGGCGTCCAAACTGCTGGCATTGGGACATTTCTGGAGAGGCAAACAGGTCTACCTGAGCGGCTCTGAAACGTCTCCAAATCAGCTGGACCGTCTGGGGATGGAGTCTCCATTCTCCTGGGAGCACAGCTCGTGACAGCTCGTCGGCCGCATGGTTCAGCATAGCCGGAATGTGAATGGCACGAAGCGACCTCAGATGCTTCTGACTCCGAAGGAGGAGGTGGCGGGCAAGTTGTGACATGCGATGGGAGTGCAGACCACCTTGTCGGTTGATGTATGTAATGGTCGCAGTGTTGTCCGTACGTACAAGTATGTGCTTGCCTTGTAAGCGCCCTTTAAGATGGTTCAAGGCAAGGCGCACTGCTAACAACTCTAGGTAATTGATATGTCACTGCAGTTGGGGGCCTGTCTACACTCCCGAGACTGCCCACCTCGGGACACAGCCATGGAGCCAGTGCTGAAGCAGTCTTATACTGTATGAAGCAGCCCCAGTGGCATGACTGCCACTGCAACTGCCATTTGCCTAGCTCTCGCAAGAGAGATTCCCAATTTCGGCGGCAGGGGCATCGCTAGTGGGGAGAAAAGGGTGACAGAGTGCATAGGGCCCAGAGGTCTGGGGGGCCCGCGATCGCCTACTGGCCATCGGGAACACCGGGACATTTTGTTCAAATAGTGGGCCGAACGCCGAAACAAAGGCGACCTCCCCGATATTAGGCGCTGTTTTTAAATTACAGCGCATGCAAAACCACATAAAGCAAATACTCCAAAAGCGTGAAGCAGCGCTCCCCGATGCATCCGCCAGCCGCGCATCAAAGAGCGGGATCAGTCACCCGCACAGCGCTGCGCTTCTGCCACGATTTATAAGAGATAAACAGAGCAAGTCGCTTGATCCATTCAGATGTGACACAGAATTGTTATACAGAATTGTTAATTGTTATTAACACTGTATAAATAGCCTATGTGTTTGCACAAATGTATTTATGTTACTGTCATTACATACTGGGGAATATGCTATTTTAATTTCATAGAAGCTTTTTTGTAGTTTCTTCATGTTTAGTTTTTTTTTTACTACAAATTTTATAGTTTATTAGCCTATTAGGCTACTTAAAATCCATATAACCATGGTAATGAGGACCATGGTTTTACTTCTTGTGACCACCATCCTACTAGTCAGTTAAACTCTGGATACTTCTTTCTTTTTAGATGTTTAGTTCTAATTAATTTTAATTGAAGTAAAATGTTAATTCAATAAGGGCCTGATTAAAGATAAATATCTTATAAATAATATCTTATAAATATCTTTAAAAATGTCTTATATAAATTAGGTGCTTCTTATTTACAAATAATAAAGTTCTTAAAGGGAGATTCACCCAAAAATGAAAATTATCATAATTTACTCAACATCATGTCATTCAAACCTGTATGAATTTCTTTCTTCTGTGGAACATTGGAAGAATTTTGTCCATACAGTAGAAATCAAGGATAACCAAAATGGTTGAACATTCTACAAAATGTTCCTTTTGTGTTCAACAGAAGAAAGTAATTTGGAACGACATGAGGGTGAGGAAATGATGACAGAATTTATTAGCTGTAACTTTCCAGCAGTCTAGCTCAAAATCAATGCTTTACTTTCAAGTGCTTTTATATGTGACAAAAATGCATTATTAAGTTTGTTGCATTTGTCATGAATTCAGTAACATCTATTGTTTCTGTCTTGTGTTATTTATTCATTCATTTACTCCAATTGAAGACCCTATGACCCATCACCCCAAACGTTATTTGACATTTTACGATTGCAACTCATACCCCCCCTCCCCTACCAGAATTCCGTTGAATTCCGACGTGACGTTGAAAATGACCGACTGAAGGGGAACTAAACAGCTTCATCGCTAATGTGAGGCCTTTAGTGTAAAGAGGTGTGGAAACCTGCTCTTATGTTGTTGAGGTTTGGTTAGTTAAGAAATTCATAATAAATATAAATAAAGCAAGATGTTCTGTTGATATTTGTGAATTATTTGGTTTATTTAAATTGCAATGGTAAAACATAGAATTATTGTGACAGATGTGAAGGGGGAGAATTTATATGTCAGTTTTCTTTCAAGAAACACTTCTACATACTATACAATTGCGTATCTTCTACTTCCTCTGGAAGCTTTTTCGTTCCTTGTTTTTTTTTTTTTTTTTGCTTGCTAAAGTGATATGCTTTTTAAAACTCGTAAAATAGTTACTTTTACTCATGAGATTGGGTTGGAATAATGAAGAAATGTTTATTTCACAGACAATTCAAATCACAAAGTATGTCTGTAAACAATGAAATTTCCCAACCACCTAGTCCTGTCTGAAAAGGTCAAAGAAGTGACTGGATTATGATCTTAACCTTCCCTGTTAAAAATATAAAAGAAGGAGACTTCACACTGCAGCTTTATTCTAGACCCTACTTTTATGAAGGAAACTAGGCTGTTTGGAATGCCAGTATTTTCTAGTTTAATCAATGTTCCTGTTGGTTCAGTGTGCACCTGTGTGGTTCTGGTAGTTGCCAAATCATTTATATCCTCAATTTTATGACCTTTAGTCAAAACAAGTTATCTGCTTTGCTTTAAGAAGTATGGTCCACACAGGCAAGTGTGATGTAAAATGTGCTTTGTATACCTGAGGCACACTTGATGTCACTCCAGCTGCTAAAGCAATGTAACCGATGGAGTTGCCACTGAGCTCAACCGTCAGATTGAAGGTAGACCTCCTTAAGATCATCTGTACTGAGGTGAAGAAACACTGAGAGCTGCCTGAAGGATCACATCCTTTAGGCTTGTCCAAACACAGTTTGGTTCTTCCACACTCACTGCGGGTGATTTTGGACTATCAGTAAGAAAAATAAGAAAGAAATATCAGATATGCATTTGTCATCATCTACACCCTCTGCTTTAATAACAATAGCGTATCAAGGGTATCATAGCATATCAAACTTAGATCCTAGATGGCCACAGACCTGGGGCCCGTTCTTCGTACATCACTTATTACATCTGATATGATTTGAAAGATTCCAGATCTTCTAATCCTGATAACTGATCTCTGGCTAATTTGGTTCTTCAAACGAATTTGTGTATTAGATTAAAATATATGGATTAAGTTGTCTTTGATTACTGCACGTTCTCGTGTTCCCCGAAAAGGGCAGATGTATCGATACTCGAAACCACGATCAGCAATGCAGCGATTGGCTGGTGGCAAGACAGCAACGTAATGACATAATATGTGACCCTGGACCACAAAACCAGTCATAAGTGTCAATTTGTCAAAATTGAGATTTATACAAAATCTGAAAGCTGAATAAATAAGCTTTCCATTGCTGTATGGTTTGTTAGGATAGGACAATATTTGTCTGAGATACAACTATTTGAAAATCTGGAATCTGAGGGTGCAAAAAAGTCTAAATACTGAGAAAATCGCCTTTAAAGTTGTCCAAATGAAGTTCTTAGCAATGCATATTAATAATCAAAAATTAAGTTAATATATTTATGGTAGGAAATTTACAAAATATTTACATGGAACATGATCTTTACTTAATATCCTAATGATTCTTGGCATAAAAGAAAAAATTATAATTTTGACCCATACAATGTATTTTTGGCTATTGCTACAAATATACCCCAGCAACTTAAGACTGGTTTTGTGGTCCAGGGTCACATATAATTAAAAAAGACACCTGATGAAAAAGTTGACAAATTTCAGGACCTTTATAAGGAAACAGCCAAGCGAACAACAATACTACATAAATGTTATAGGCTAATAGATAAATGAAATGTGCACTGTTTTTAATTTATTTGTAATTTTTTTTACATGATTCCCAATTATTAATATTCATGATTTCTAGTATTTGTACAGGCTTAACATTTTTATTTCAATGTTATAATTAGCAATTCATTTAATTTTATCTTTGAAGCAGATTTCTTATGTGACAGCATTAATTAAAGTTTCTTAGAGATCAAGTTATCTGCATCTCCTGCGCTCCATCAAGCCACTCCCATAATAGCTGTCTGTCACCACTCAAATTAATGCACAGCTCAGATTAACTGTATAGCATGTGTGTAAGACTCCAATACAGTTATAAAGTAATTATTTCATCACTAATAAATCTTTCAATGAGTAAAACTGGCTGTGTATATAGTATTATAGACTACACAACATTGTTATATTATTTTCAAATTATTTTTTAAATTATTATTATTTTAAATTATTGTCCCTGGACCAGTAGGGTACTCTTGTAATAAAGTAGCGGTGGCTGGGACATATTTTAAGTATCAATTCTGCTTAAAAGGATGCAATCTAATCCTGTTTACATGAAATAAACCTGCTCCCGAGCAGGTTTAATTTTATGGACCTGTTGCTATGACAGCAAGTCCAGGATGAGCTTTGAAGAACCAAATGATCCAAGATCAAGTGAAATCGAATCCTGCTAACTGAGTTAGCGACGTTCTATGGACCCCTGCAGAGCTTAGCAACAACCCTAATTAAACACAGCTGACCCAGCTTATCAAGCAGTGCTAAAAACTTTCTAGCAGGTGTGTTGGAGCTAAATGCTGCAGAACAGTGGCTCGCCAGGAACTGAGTTTGATGTGGATTCTAAACAAATTACTTTTTTGTGCAATGTTGTTTGAAAGGGAAATAATGGTTCTTTGGACCAAGTAATGGTGGAAAGACATAAATGGTATTCTTACCGTCAAATTTGTTGGCGTTGATAGGTGCCCATCAGCCTTAATGCACGACACTGCACAACCAATCACACAAACCACCAAAAGCATCAGCTTGTTCTCCATGTCTGAAAGAAAGACTATTTATGCATTTAATCAAATTAATCTGAATTAGGATGAAAAATCTGATATAATACACATTTACTCTATGGAATTAATTCTAAAAAAATAATACAATAAAATGGGCTAGAACTGAGATAAACATTAAACTAAATGTTGTCTATAGAAAACAAATGTCATTCTACAAGCAAGTATTTTTCACTCAACAGTTATACAAAGTTATTTGTTTAAGCCTAAGAGTCTGGTTTGAAGTCTAATGTATACGTCAAATAAATAAATAAACAAATAAATAAAAATAGATAAAACAATAAAAAGATAGATAGATAGATAGATAGATGATAGATAAATGTTGCACTCTTTCTAGGTAATCTCTCTTCAATATTTCACTCACATGGTTATGCTGTTAAATAAGTTTTTATATATTAACCCTTGTATGTTAAATATAATTAACTGTATATTTATTAGTATATAAAATTATAAATATATAAAATATAAAAATACAATTTACCAAACAATACGGTCAATAGTAGTCTTAGATTTTGTATTCCACATTAAATAAGTAGTTTATATAATTTATTAACTTCAATAATTGGATTCAAATAATGGATTAAATTAACACCAAAATACAGATAAAATAAATCACATTCATTTCATACAAACTATAGACCAAAACAAAAACTTATAGATATGCTTCTTTTTATTTACCAGTAGATATGTTCACCTTCACACCCTTGAAAAATTTGTGAAAACTTCCTCCCTGCACATCTTTTAAACAGAACCCAACCCCCGCATAACCAGACTGAGAATGATCACACCCCGTTAAATGCATGAGGAAATACAAGAGTGGTCTAATTGTTATATATATATATATAAAATCATTTTATATAACTCACGTTGTTACAAAGCATATTGTGTTTGAGTGTTTAAGTAATTTGCATTGATGGCTCAGCATTTTTCCACCACAGAGGAACATAGAGAGTGAAGGTTGAAAAATGCAAACCTGCATGATCGGGAGATAGTAAACCTCAACTGGTCATAGTGAAGCTCAACTTGCTTTCCTGGTTGGCATTAGTGTTGCAGATTCCCATGATGTTGTGATTGACTGATGGGTTGTATTCTGTGACTGTGGGAAGTATTCCGTCTTAGCAAGGCTGAGTTGAAGGTAATGTTCCTTCAGCAAGGCTCAGGTTATTAGAACACTGTGCCCCAGTAGTTTATACAGTCTAGGTCTAGGAAGTTCTTACATTGTCTCTCATATACTGTCGTAGTAATGGCTTGTAACATTAATGCAGTTTCAGTGCCACAATCCAATCCATGTTTTTGTAATCGCTGCATTGCAATTAATGAATGAAACTTTTGTTCTCATAATCGCAACTTCCTCATTTAACAAAGGGTTGGATGACAACTGATGGAATATTACGTTTGTTTTTTTCAAGATGTTTCAACATAGCATAAAGACAACATTCTTGTGGTCATCACAGTTGACTCTTTCGTCACTATCTTAAGATTTACTTGAAGGCTATTGTGCTTTGTGTTCATTTATGTCCACACATAATATATATATATATATATATATATATATATATATATATATATATATATATATATATATATATATACATACATACATATAAATTACTATATTGAGTATATACTATGACAATCTGTATTTAGGTTTAGATTATAAATTTGGCACTAGCTACAGAAACTTACTTGAAACAATGTTGTCCAATGTTGTCAGACAAAATGCATTCCACCCAAGTCTGTAACTTCCTGATTCTATCCTTAAATAAATAAGTGGTTCACACAACATTTCTTTCTACATTGTAACTAATTGTGTAACTAGTACACATGAAGTAAAATCAGTTCCTTGTTGAGCTATACTTGTTCTAATGAAGTTTGTTGTCTTTCCAGTGAAACAAAGGGAAGCAAAACATTTAAAAAAAAATTTTTTGGCCAAGCTGGTCAGGCTGGTTTTAGCTGGTCTCCCAGCCTGTTTAGGCTGGTCTCCGAACCTGGCCAAGCTGGTGTCTATTTTACCTAATTACAAACTAATCATAGCTTTCCTGTAGCTCAAATGGTAGAGCATGGCGCTAGCAACGCCAAGATCATGGGTTCGATTCCCAGGGAAAGCAAGAGTTGATTAAAAAACGTTTATTAAAAACTGTAATTTGAATGTATAAAAAGTAAGTCGCTTTGAATAAAAGCGTCTGCTAAATGTAAATGTAATCAGATTGTTCCACTTACTGACAAGGTTAAATTCAAGGGTAGTTTAGTATCATAGTCAAGCAGGCTAGATGGTACAGCTTAAATTATTCTAGTTGCTAATGACTACTGGCCTGATACCCCCTCACTTCCCCAGGGAATTTTTTTTTGGGGGGGTAGTAAGAGTTCCGGCTGTAGGGGCCGGGCCGAGGGGACCGAGGCCAAGGCCCCCGAAGACCATCTGCCATGGCATTGATGTCATTAAAGACTATTATTTGAGTTTAAGTCCTCGTCTGCGTGTTCCTGTTCCTCTCTCGTGTGTGCACCATGACAGAAGCTCTGTCTTATTTCGCTGCTTTTACTGTTTTTGGTAAGTTTAGTCTCTAAAATCACACAGATATGACATACAACTGTTCCTGACACTTCTCTTGCTTCTAATTGACTCGCTTCTGTTAAATTTACTTCATAGAAATGGTTTAATGTCTTCGAACAAGTCCGTTAGCATCTTATCCATTTTCAGAGGACGTAACGTTAGGCTAACTCCATAGACTGAGCTCTTTATGAAAGTTTGGGATTTTAATTACATATTTATGTGTAGATGAAAGCTTTTGACAGTTCTGTAAAAGTTTTGCTGGTATTTTTTCAATGGGTAATTGGAAATAGGCTCATTTATTTAACCTAAACATATAGCCTACACTGTACCATTTAACTAGCCCAAATAAAAAAAAAAGACCTTTTAAAAAAAAATTGTATATATATATATAGAGAGAGAGAGAGAGAGAGAGAGAGAGAGAAAATCAGACAGGAGTTTAAATCAATCAAAAATATTTTCAATACACAAATATGAAGGAAGGAATTTTATTTCACTATTTACAGGGTATCTGCAGAATTTTTTTAAATAAATTTAAGGCAATTTATGACCCATTTTAAGAGCTGCACAAGTAAAATGAATACATTGTGAGCGGGGTTGGACAATGTCTATGTAACAGAGTATTGAGCCATAAAATTACATGATTTACAGTTCAGAAACAGGTTTTCACAAAAACAAAAAATACAAAAGCATTTCAGCCTTTAGACCATTTTTATGAAAAGGGATAAATCAAGCATATAAATTGTTAATTTAAAACGTATAACTATTACTGTCTTAATTGTTTAGAAGGCACATTAACTTCTTTCTCATTTAGAACTCATGTTTGCTGAGTTGATATTTGCATTGATCTGACCATAAATGTTATTCATTCTCTGCCATGAGGTGGCGCTTTAGGAGCGCTGAAATATTGCGGTTTCCCCGGTAACGATTGGACACAAAGTAGCTCCGCGCTCATAAAAGCTGCTTAATCAGGAATTATAGCTAAAATGAAATTAAATTGCCAACGACACGTTTCTGAGGACAGTCGGTTCCCTTCAGATACATTCAAATAAAGACATCCGCGCCGCGTTTTGACTTGAAATGTGCAGCTCATATTTATTCAATGACATCATTGTCTTTTGAAGTTGAATCCATATCGTGACTCTTGTCTTTTCGTCCCCAACTGTAGAACTCTTGAAAATATAATGACATTTCTTATACCATTTAACGTATTTAAAACTTTTTATGGCCTTAAGTTTGATACAACTCACTTTAGGAGTTTTTAAGAACCCGCGGGGAGGTAGCCCGTCGGGCAGGGCAGTGATATATTTTGGTAGCCCGACTGGAAAACACAATAGCCCCGGGACGTCGGGCTAGCGATTTTGCGAGCCCTGATATATATATATATATAATCATTTTATATAACTCACGTTGTTACAAAGCATATTGTGTTTGAGTGTTTAAGTAATTTGCATTGATGGCTCAGCATTTTTCCACCACAGAGGAACATAGAGAGTGAAAGTTGAAAAACGCAAACCTGCATGATCAGGAGATAGTAAACCTCAACTGGTCATCAAATTCTACTTTCAGGGGATCACATGACCCTTTGACGGCGATGCAGGCTTAGTCTTTCGCTCTGCTCACTTTGCCACATATTTTGCGATCCTGTCAGTAAAACTTAAACCACTCTGCATTGGACCCATCATGAGTGCTAAGGCAGACAAAGGGGATCGGAAAAGATGAAAAGAAAAAAATGAAGAAAAAAATCAGAGATTCAGCCATCTCCAGAGAAGACCTTGACGAGGCTATTGCGAACCGCAATGAACTAGCATTTAAAGAGCAGCAAAGCACTTTAAATTCAGTTTTGAATTCGGCAGTAAGAGATGCAATGGACTCGATGCTGATTCCAGCATTGCGCGAACTGCGTGAGGACATACAAGCGACCAACAAGTCTGTTAAAGAGCTAAGAGAGGAGTTTGAGGCCATAGCTACCGAGACGAAGCAGACACGTGACCGCGTTTATTCTGTTCAGGCAGCGGCGCGTGAAGATAAGAGGACAGTCACGGACTTAAAGGATCAGCTGGAGTGACTCACCGAGAAGATGACAGATATGGAGGACAGGTGCAGAAGGAACAACGTAAGACTGGTGGGGCTGCCAGAAGGAATGGAGGGTCCAGATGCAGCTGGTTTCCTCAGAGCTAATCTTTCCAAGTGGATTCCTTCCTTGAGGGGCCGTGACATTGAGATTGATCGGGCGCATCGCATGTATGACGGAGGGAGGGGCTCCGATCGGCCGCGCACTCTCATCTTCCGTGTACTAAGATGGCATGACTGATCGGAAATCCTGAAAGGTGCCAGGCAGGCTTATCCGGTGAAATGCGCACAGAACAATGTCACACTGCTATTTTTTCCCGACTTTAGTCCAGCTACAGCGATCAGGAGAAAGGCATTTGGTCCGGTTTTGAAGAAGATGACAGCGCTTGGTCTCCAGCCCTTCCTCATCTATCCGGCGGTAATTAAACTACGGCACAAGGGTGAGCAGAGGAGCTTCGATTCTCTTCAGAAAGCGGAGGATTTTGTCAGCTCCCTGTCTCAGCGGAGAACGTATGCCGCAGCTCTGCGGGGGGACGACGGGGAGCAGCGGCCGCTGTTTCTCCAGCCCGGCGGGAGGGGCTTGACAGCCGGGATGGACATGGTCCTAGCTGCCCAGGAGGGGATGATGGCAGGATGAACATGGATGCTTGCTAAACCTATTTTTTGCTTTTTCTTCTCTCCTCTCTTCTACTGGGATATTGTCCCTATATATCCGGTACAACGATCTCTTTGCTGGTAAGACTGACACTCCTTTTTTTCTTTTTGGAGGGGACTAATGAAGAGTAGGTTTAATTAAAAAAAAATGTTTTGGGATGTGTGAGCCTTTCGGGAGACATGTCTTGCGTTGGAGTGGATCGGTCACGAACCATCACTATTTTTTGTTGCTCAGTCAGACCTATGTTCTCGGTAATGTGCGGTCTGAGTTGTTCCTTGTTTATGGTTGTCAGTTGTTCATGTTTTTATGTTGTTTTTGTTTGTTACAACAGACATTTATACTTCTATTTATTTTACCTTATTTCTAAAGGGATTTTTCATCTAGGAGGTTTGGTATCTAAAATGCACATCAGCGTTTACATGTTATTTACAGAGTGGAAGTGCTTCTGTTTTTTTTTTTTTATTGAATACAATCTTGGGATTATGAATATTCAATGCATACTCTAAATATTTTATCACTGAATGTGAATTGTTTAAATTCTGCTGTTAAACGAACCTGTGTGTTAGAATATTTACACCGTAAATCTATCTCCTGTGCCCTAATTCAAGAGACACATTTAAAACAATCTGACGTGGCAGGATCGTTTCCAGAATAAATATTACAAATTAATAGCTTTTTCCTGTGCTCAAAATAAAACTAAGGGGGTGCTTATCCTTGTTAACCGGAAGTTAAATTTAACGATTGAACACCTTGGTAGTGATGAGAAGGGTAGATTTGTTTTTATCCGATGCAAAATATATAATAATAGGTTAGCATTGATCTCTATTTATGGTCCGAATGAGACAGACAGTGCATTCCTTACACAGATTTCCAAAACTCTACTTGAGGAGATTGATTGCCCTCTAGTGGTGGGTGGTGATTTTAATGCTGTCATAAATCCTGCTTTAGATAAATCTCAATCTGATACAACAGCCAATCCATCCTCTAAATTACTGAATAAATGTATCACTGAGCTTAAATTAATCGATCTTTGGAGAATTCAGAATACTAAAGCTAAGGACTTCACTTTTTTTCCAATAGACACAAGACTTTCTCTAGGATAGACTACATATTTCTCAGCCCATCTTTAATTTCGTCTAATTCCTCCATCACTATATTACCAATTTTTTTATCTGATAATTCTGCTGTGTTGTGCAGTGTTCCTCTTTCTGATGTTAAAGCCAAGTCCCCTAGATGGCGCTTTAACATATCATTATTAAGTAATCAGACTTTCATTACTTCTCTAAAAGAATATATTAAGGAATTTCTTGAAATTAATATGCCCTCTGATGTGGATCCTCAAATACTGTGGGAAACATACAAGGTTTCTGTACGAGGTTTCTGTATATCTTTCTCTTCTACTCTTGCCAAAGTGAAAACTCACCAATTTACACAATTAGAAAATAAAATCCAAACATTACAAAACCTACAAAAACAACATTTTACTGAGCAACAGGCTACACAGCTGTCCTCTTTAAAAGAAGAATATGATTTACTTTCACACTCAAAGGCGGAATTTATTTTACATAGGACTAGGCAAAAATATTATTTTGAATCAGAGAGACCTAGTCATTTATTGGCCCTTAGGCTGAAAGAATGCGACTCTAAGGCATATATTAGCGCAATAAAATCATCGGATGATCAGGTCACCACGAATCCTGTGGCAATTAATGACATATTTAAAGGTTTTTACACAAATCTGTATAAAGCTGAAACAGATTTTGATGAACCAATTTGTAAGCAGTATTTAGATAAATTGGAACTGCCTCGGATCTCACAGATAGATAAAGAATCTTTGGAGGCCCCATTAAGTTTGGAGGAACTCCACGTCTCTCTAAAAAGCATTCAAAAGGGCAAATCACCGGGTCTAGATGGTCTCCCCCCTGAATTATATTTAGAAATTTGGTATTTGGTAGGGATACCTATTCTTAACTCATTTAATTTTGCAATTGAACATGGGGTATTTCATAGAGATCAAAAAACTTCACTGATTTCATTACTTCTTAAAAAAGGGAAAGCTCCATTAGATTGTTCCAGCTACAGACCGATTTCGCTTATCCCATGTGATCTAAAAATCTATGCTAAAGTTTTTGCCTCTCGTATGGAGAGGGTAATTCATAGTCTGATCAAGGAGGACCAAACCGGTTTCATCAAGGGGCGCAATGCATCTGACAATATGCGTCGACTCCTTCATATTCTTGACTTTGCGGACTCCCACCCAACCCCTTATGCGGTCTTTTCACTTGACGCAGAAAAAGCCTTTGACAGGCTAGAGTGGAATTATATGTGGGCAGTTCTGCAATGTTTCGGCTTCGGTGAACACTTCATTTCTATGATTAAGACATTATACCACTCACCTGCAGCATCAGTCATAACTGGTAATATTATTTCCCCCTCATTCCCTTTACAGCGGGGAATGAGGCAGGGGTGTCCGCTTTCCCCCTTACTGTTTTGTCTATCTCTTGAACCCTTAGCGCAAGCCATTAGGAAATCTGAAGTATCGATTAAAATTCATGATCATAATCATAGTATTTCATTATACGCTGATGATATTATTCTATATTTAGACCACTTTGATGTTTCAGTCTCTAGTATAATTAAGGAATTTGATAATTTTAGTAGCCTATCAGGATATAAAATAAATTGGAGCAAATCTGCTTTAATGCCAATTAACAATGTTAAGGTTAATTCTTCTATTCCCTCATTTATCCTTATTAAGGAATCGTTCATCTATTTGGGCATTACCATATATAAAAACATTCATAATATTGCCAGAGACAATTTTAATAACATTTTAGTTAAGGTTAAAAATGACATTCAAAGATGGAAGAATCTTAAAGTCTCTCTCCAAGGAAGAATCTCCACTGTTAAGATGAATTTGTTACCTCGATTAAATTTTTTTTCTCTATGCTACCACTTTCTCCCCCTACAGGTTACTTTAAGGAGATCAACTCCATAATTTCTAAGTTTATCTGGAATGATAAATGTCCCAGAATAAAACTTACCACATTACAACATTTGGCTGTACCAAATTTTTAATTATATTATTGGTCGTTCCAGCTTAAGGCTCTTCATAATTGGGTTGATCCTCAATCTACAGTTTCATGGAGAGTGATTGAAGCTGACAAGGTTAAACCAAATAGACTTCAAAATATTTTATTTACTGGCACAGGAAAAAAAGGGGATAATTATAAATTTGGTCCGGTTGTGGCTAACTCTATTAAAATCTGGAAAACGGTTGAACGTCAAATAGGTGGACCCTTCAAATTTTGTAACAGTACTCCTTTATGGCACAATTTTAATTTTGTATGTGGAAATCGTCCATTTGTCCAACCCTCTTGGTCTTCTTTAGGTGTAAACACGTGCGGTGATATGTATGATGACCAGGGCCTCTGTTCATTTCAGACATTGAGAACCACATTTTGTCTACCAGCATCTGCATATTTTGTCTTTCTTCAATTACATTCTGCTCTCAAAGCGTATGGCGTTCCGTGGGCATCTTCTATTTCCTCTCATCCTATGTGGGACTGGATTGCACCATCTGCTGGTCGGCCATCTGTTTCCTTAATATACGTATAATAAAATTATTGATTGCATTACTTTCTATTAAAACTATTTGGAGTAGGGAATTATCTGACCTTAATTTATCTGTCGACTGGGAGAGAGGATGGTCTAATCTCAGCTTAACATCTAAAAATCTGGCTCATCGTCTTATTCACTTCAAAGTCATTCATAGAGCATACATAACTCCTTACAAAAGATTTAAAATGAAACTACAGTCAAATTTGAACTGCCATATATGTAACACTACATCATCAGGCACTTTTCTGCATATGTTTTGTGAATGTCCTGTCGTCATCAGTCTATGGACACATGTAAACCTGGTTTTGTCATCATTACTGCAAATTGATTGGCCTGTTAACCCAAGTTTGTGTCTCCTTAATGATGATTCTGGTCTCTGTATTAATTCAATGCAAAAGAGAATGTTGTTTGCTGGTTTTACAGCTGCGAAGAAGACAATAATCCAGAACTGGTTTACACCACACATGTGTATAAAAACATATTGGATCCGTAGCCCCCTGCAAATAGTGTCATGTGAATGTACAACGGCGCGAGTTGGTGGGGACAGGCCTTCGACCATTGATGCTTGGCAGTGTTTTTTGATGGATGTACGTGATTGTATAGGGGAGTGACTTTTGTGTTTTTGTTGCCCTTCCCTCTCTCCCTCCCTTTTGATTGGACATGTTGAGTATGTGTCTGTTTTTTTGTTATGTTATATTTTGGATGTTATGTTGTGTTATGTGTGAAAAAACACACAAAAAAAACTGTTGATAACAAAAAAATCAAATTCTACTTTCAGGGGCCTTGCTTTCCTGGTTGGCATTAGTGTTGCAGAATCCCATGATGTTGTGGTTGACTGATGGGTTGTATTCTGTGACTGTGGGAAGTATTCCGTCTTAGCAAGGCTGAGTTGAAGGTAATGTTCCTTCAGCAAGGCTCAGGTTATTAGAACACTGTGCCCCAGTAGTTTATAAAGTCTAGGTCTAGGAAGTTCTTACATTGTCTCTCATATACTGTCGTAGTAATGGCTTGTAACATTAATGCAGTTTCAGTGCCACAATCCGATCCATGTTTTTGTAATCGCTGCATTGCAATCAATGAATGAAACTTTTGTTCTCATAATCACAACTTCCTCATTTAACAAAGGGTTGGATGACAACTGATGGAATATTACGTTTGTTTTTTCAAGATGTTTCAACATAGCATAAAGACAACATTCTTGTGGTCATCACAGTTGACTCTTTCGTCACTATCTTAAGATTTACTTGAAGGCTATTGTGCTTTGTGTTCATTTATGTCCACACATAATATATATATATATACATACATACATACATATAAATGACTATATTGAGTATATATTATGACAATCTGTATTTAGGTTTAGATTATAAATTTGGCACCAGCTACAGAAACTTACTTGAAAGAATGTTGAATGAATGAATGAATGAATGATGCATTTATATAGCGCTTTTATTGTGCATTGCCATACACCCAAAGCGCTTGAAGTACATGAAGTAAAATCAGTTCCTTGTTGAGCTATACTTGTTCTAATGAAGTTTGTTGTATTTCCAGTGAAACACAGGGAAGCAAAACATTTAAAAAAATATATATTTTTGCTTCCCTGTGTTCCCATTTGTCATAGTTCACAGGTCTGTGTGTTTATTTTGATGTGTTGTTGTGTGTTTCTGTCTTTGGCCTGGTTGGATGTCAGCACTGCTGGGCAACTCCTTGTGCTGACGAGTTAATCAGGCCAACCACCCTGGTGCTCATTTCGGTCTCCCCTATATTTACTCTTGTGTTGCAGTCATTCTTTACCAGATTGTTGCCTTATTTCTTTGCCATATAGTGTTCTCAGTTCTGTTCCTGTGTTTTCATCTCTCATTCTTGTTTGGATTACCTGTTGTCATTGCTGTTCCTAAATATCTATGACTACTGGTTAGCAGTCTTTTTCACCAGCCCTTTGTAGTTTGTTCTGCACTGCCAAAGCCTGTTACTTCTTCATCACTGCTCTACAACATCTGACCTTCTACATTTTATCACACTTTATTTTATGGTCTAGATATCACTATTAACAAACCATTAACTACAACTTTTGCCTGAATAAACTCCTAATTTGTTGCTTATTAATAGTTAGTAAGGTAGTTGTTAAGTTTAAGTATTGGGTATGATTATGGATGTAGAATATGGTCATGCAGAATATGTGCTTTATAAGTACTAATAAACAGCCAATATGTTAATAATAGGCATGCTAATCAGCAACTAATTAAGAGTGAGAACTGGTCCATATACTAAAGTGTTACCCTAAAATGTTACCCTACATTCTGTTTACTGTGTTTATTTTATATTTAATAAACACCATATTTGATTGCATTTCAATACTGGATCCAGCTTGTTATTTTCCCTGACATAATTTAATTTGAAAAGACCCCAACAATGCGTTATGGATATTGTCTAGTCATTGAGTGTAAATGCGTTGTACACTTCGTATTGTGGTGTAAGTAAAAACAAAAATTTAAATTTCATGTGTCTTGCTAAATTTTCACCACCTCTCAAGTGTCACGGTGCACACAGCAAGGAGGAACAAGGACACGCAGATGAGGACGTAAACTCAAATAATAGTCTTTAATTCAGACAAGGCAAGACAGGGCAAGACAAGGTAGACAGGAAACACCGGGCGTAACGAGTAGACCAGACGAAATCTAACTCAAATGACAGGAACTAAATACACAGGGTAATTAACACAATGGACCTCCAGAGCGGAACAGATGACAGAGGCCATGGCGGAGCTGGGAGCTCTGGAGGCCATGGCGGTGCAGGGAGCTCTGGAGGCCATGGCGGTGCAGGGAGGTCTGGAGGCCATGGCGGATAGTCTTCGGGGCCTTGGCCTCAGTCCCCTCGGCCTGGCCCCTACAGCCGGAACCCTTTTACCCCCCAAAAAAAATTTCCATGGGGCAGCTAGGGGGTATCAGGAGCTCCGGGGCTAAACAGACAGGACAGGATAGCCCTCCAGGGCTAAACACACAGAACAAGACAGCCCTCCGGGGCTAGACAAACAGGAAAAGACAGGACCTCCCACAGGAACAGGAAGCCCTCCTGGGCTAGCTCGGAAGCTGAGGCTTCTTCTGGGCATGACAAGGAGTCAGGGGCCCTCACAGGGTCCCTCAGCAACCGCTTCCATATCAACGACAAGGGGGCATTTAACATTTTAATCCAGCCATGTCATGTCTTGTCCACGGAGACTCGTCTGGGGCAGGCGGCTCCTCTTGTTGTGGCCATGGAGGCCATTCTAGCCGCCTGCCCCAGACGAGTCTCCGTGGACAAGACATGACATGACTGGATTAAAATGTTCCTGTGGACACAACATGACTTAAAAACGGCACTCCTGGCCGTAACATGTGGACTTGATCCACGGGGCTAGGGTCAGCGGCGGCCAGCAGGCTTGAGTCAGCGGCGATCCGGCAGGCTTGAGTTAGCGGCGATCCGGCGGGCTTGAGTCAGCGGCGATCCGGCGGGCTTGAGTCAGCGGCGATCCGGCAGGCTTAAGTCAGAGGCGGGCTGGCGGGCATTGAGTCAGAGGCGGGCCGGCGGGCATTGAGTCAGCGGCGGGCCGGCGGGCATTGAGTCAGTGGTGGTCCCGGGAACTAGAGAACCAGCCGGTGGGCTTGGGATAGCCACAGCCGGTGGCGGATATCTCCCGCGATCGGCGGGCATGAGGGCTCGCGGCCAGCGGACTCGCTTGCAGCGAGAGACAAAACACAGGAACAAAATCAAAACTAGAAAAAACGAACAAAACAAAAAGAGGTGAAGGGGCGCCGCTTACGGTTGGGTCTGGTCTTCTGTCACGGTGCACACAGCAGGGAGGAACAAGGACACGCAGACGAGGACGTAAACTCAAATAATAGTCTTTAATGCAGACAAGGCAAGACAGGGAAAGACAAGGTAGACAAGAAACACTGGGAGTAACGAGTAGACCAGACGAAATCTAACTCAAATGACAGGAACTAAATACACAGGGTAATTAACACAATCACATAAACACAGCTGGACACGAATTAACTAATAATGACATTAAACAAGGACAGGAAACAAACCAAATATGGACACATGAGGCGGGAACACATGACACACACGACAGAGGACTGACATCAAGAGGCAAGCCGATGTTGATTCAGGTTTTATTACAGGCTCTGCCGCTTTCCCTTGTTGCAGATGATTCCCCAAAGGTTTGCTGTTTTACATGGTCAATGTAATGACTCATTGTGACAGCTAATGCCGGGTTCACACTGCATTATTTTAGCCCCGATAGTTCAGGGGGAATCACAGACCTGCAACAAATAATCAGCATGCATGGCTTCTGCAAGCAACCATCTCTCCTTCATATTCTTCTTTTTTATCTTTATTTTTCACTACAAATCAGTGTACAGACAACTTGGATTGCAAGCTTTTTGAAAGGCTACCATTTTTGACAGAAGTAAATCCATTCTCCTTCATAACTTTGAGCTTATGCTACTCCTTCACCAGAGGTGTCCTAACTTGTTTCCTGAGGGCCACTATGCGGCAGAGTTTAACTCCAGCTTCCGGGAAAGGAACTACTGAAGTTCCTTGAATTCAAATTGCTCCTTGGTGAGAAGTTGATTACTTGGGGCCAAGTAGGAATCTCCAGCGAGAGTGAAAAAGTGGAAACCACAGCCGAATGCAGCTCTGAGACTCTATATTCCTACCAGGACTCATCTAACTTACAACAACGACAAACCGTGGTTCACTGCAAAACTCAGACAGCTCCGTCAGGCCAAATAAGATGCTTACAGGAAGGTGGACAAAGTCTTGTATAAACAGGCCAAATACACACTGGAAAAGGAGATCAGAGTGGCAAAGAGGAATTATTCTGAAAAACGAAGGATTCAGTTCACTTCCAGAAATTCAGCATCAGTGTGGAAAGGTCTGAAAGAGATCACCATCTACAAGACACCATCTCCCAGCACTGTGGAGAATCAACAACTGGCATACGATCTGAATGAGTTCTACTGCAGGTTTGAAAAAACACCCCACACCCGCTATGAACAGCACCACATCCAGCAACCCCCCTCTCCCCCACACCTACACTTCAGATCAGTGAAGATGATGTGCGCCAGGTCTTCCGGAAGCAGAAGAGGAAAAAAGCACCAGGCCCAGATTGTGTTATACCAGTCTGTATGAAGTCATGTGCTGACCAGCTGGCCCCCATCTTCTCACAGATCTTCAACAGATCACTGGACCTGAGTTAAGTCCCTTCATGCTTCAAACACTCCACCATCATCATCCCCATCCAAAAGAAATCCAAAATTACAGGACTAAATGACTACAGATCTGTGGCTCTAACGTCTGTGGTCATGAACTCATTTGAAAATTTGGTGCTGGCCCACCTGAAGGACATTACTGGACCCTTGCTGTATCCTCTTCAGTTTGCCTACAGAGCAAACAGGTTTGTGGACGATGCAGTCAACATGGGACTGCATTATGTTCTGCAACATCTAGACAGACCAGGGACTTATGTGAGGATCCTGTTTGTGGACTTCAGCTCAGCCTTTAACACAATCATTCCAAACCTCCTCCTGCCCAAACTAACTCAGCTCTCCGTGCCCACCTCCGTCTGTCAGTGGATCACCAGCTTCCTGACAGACAGGCAGCGGCTAGTGAGGCTGGGAAAATTCTCATCCAGCACCCGTACGATCAGCACTGGAGCTCCTCAGGGCTGTGTTCTCTCCCCACTGCTCTTCTCCTTCTACACCAACTACTGCACATCTAAAGACCCCTCTGTCAAGCTCCTGAAGTTTGCAGACGACACCACACTTATCGGCCTCATTCAGGACGGTGACGAGTCTGCTTACAGACTGGAGGTTAAGGAGCTGGCTGTCTGGTGCAGTCTTAACAACCTGGAGCTCAACACGCTCAAAACAGTGGAGATGATCGTGGACTTCAGGAGAAACCCCCCTGCTCTCCCCCCACTCACCATCATGAACAGCACTGTAACGACAGTGGAGTCATTCAAGTTTCAAGTTTCAAGTTTTATTTGTCACATAAACGACTATACAGAGAGTGTATAACCAGCAGTGAAATGTGAGTCAGGTCCGCTCCATGGACAGTGCAAATATTGTAGAATACAACACAAGGGAAGTATACATAAAATAAAATGAATAAAAAATAAGATATAAAGAACAAAATATAAAATATAAAAGAATGTGCATGACAGTATGCTGTAGAATTAAATATTAAGATAAGCATGACTGTACGAGAGAGGAATGTGCAAACAGGTTGTACATGGTTGACATGCAGCAGCAATCTCAAAAAAAATAAATAAAAAAATAAGATAATAAGATACCAAGGCACAGAAAGTGTTGTGTGCAAATGACACTGACAGTATGAGGTAGAGAATAATGAATATCTTACTGATTGTTAGTGATTATAAAGTAAGTCATTATGATGTTAAGAGGCTGAGTTTGAGTTAAGGAGTCTGATGGCCTGGGGGAAGAAACTCCTCCTAAGTCTCTCAGTTTTTGCCATCAGGCAGCGGAAGCGCTTACCAGATGGCAGCAGAGTGAAAAGACAGTTACCGGGGTGATTTGAGTCCTTGGTGATTTTGACAGCTCTACTTCTGCAGCGTTTGAGGTAGATGTCCTGCAGAGAGGGGAGAGAAGACCATGAGATGCGCTCAGCTAAGCGCACAACTCTCTGCAAGGCCTTGCAGTCTTGACTGGAGCTGTTTCCATACCACACTGAGATGCACCGAGTCAATACATTTTCTATGGTCCCTGAATAGAAAGTTTTCAGGATTGTTGGAGAGACCCTGAATTTCCTCAGCTGTCGCAGATGGTACAATCTTTGCCTTGGTTTCTTAACCTGTGTTTGAATGTGTGTAGTCCAAGGCAGGTCCTCGGAGATGTTTACACCGAGGTACTTGAAGCTGCTTACCCTCTCCACAGGGTCCCACTGATCATAAGAGGAGTGTGGGACAGCAGGTGTCTCTTTCTGAAGTCCACAATCAGCTCTTTAGTTTTGCTGACATTCAGAGAGAGACAGTTGTCCTGGCACCATGATGTAAGTCTCTCCACCTCATCCAAGTATGCGGTCTCATCATTGTTGGAAATGAGGCCCAGAACCACAGTATCATCAGCAAATTTGATAATAGATGTGGAGATGTGAGAGGACACGCAGTCATGTGTGTAGAGAGAGTAGAGCAGGGGACTCAGGACACAACCCTGTGGGGCTCCTACGTTCAGGGTGATGGAGTTTGAGGTGAACTGGCCTACCTTCACCACTTGAGGTCTGCCGGTGAGGAAATCTTGAATCCAGTCGCAGAGTGAAGAGTTTAGGCCGAGGTCTGTGAGTTTAGAAGCCAGCTTGATGGGGACTATGGTGTTGAAAGCTGAGCTATAGTCTATGAATAGCAGCCTTGCAAAGTTCCCATTGCTGCTGTCAATGTGTGTGAGGGAGGAGTGGAGTATGTGAGAGATGGCATCATCAGTAGATCTGTTGGGACGATAGGCAAACTGAAGAGGGTCCAAAGTAACAGGGATGGAGGAGCTAATGTGGCTCTTAACAAGTCTCTCAAAAACCTTCATGACTATTGATGTGAGGGCCACTGGACGATAGTCATTCAGGCAAGAGGGTTTATTGTTCTTAGGCACAGGGATGATGATGGCTTTTTTAAAGGAGGTGGGAACCACAGAGGTAGCAAGGGACTCATTGAAGATAGAAGTGAACAAACCAGCAAGCTGATCAGCGCAGGACCTCAGGACACGGTCAGTAATCCCGTCAGGTCCGGCCGCTTTCCTGACATTCACTCTCTTTAGTGCCCTCCGAACCTCGTCCTCCGACACGGTGATCACATGATTATCGCTTCTCTGCCTGCTGCTTCCTGACGCGCTGAATGGCAGAGTCGCGCTGCATTGCATTCAAAGCGGCCGTAGAAGGTGTTTAATTCGTCGGCCAGCAACGGATCTGCTCTCACCTCCGCGGAGGATTTGTTTCCAAAGGGACAGATGGTCCTTAGTCCCTGCCACATGCGTCGAGAGTCATTAAGCTGAAAATGAGACTCAATTCTCTCCTTGTATCGATGTTTGGCGGCACTTACTGCACGTCGGAGAGCATAACACAATGCTTTATACTCGCTCATATTCCCAGACAAAAGAGCCTCGTTGTATGCGGCAGTGCGTTTGTTAACCGCATCACGGATTGTTCTGTCCACCCACGGTTTCTGATTTGGGAAGGTCCTTACAGTAATCGTTTCTGTAGCTTGCTCGGTTAGTGTATTTACAAAGCTCACTGCTACATCTGTGAACTCGCTGACGTCAGATGAACTCGCCCGGAACATGTCCCAGTCGACGTCATCAAGAGCCGCCTGTGGCATAGCTTCTGAGTGGGAGGACCAGCGCGTCACTTCTCTCTTCACCGGGGGTTCCTGTGCGAGCCTTTGTTTGTATTCCGGTGTGAGGAAAATGGCGGCATGGTCTGATTTGCCAAAAGCCGGTAGTGAGCGGGCTTTGTAGGCATTCTTAAACTGAGAGTAGCAATGATCCAGTGTATTCGGTCCTCTAGTTGGACAGGATACATGTTGGTGAAAGTTCGGCATGACCTGCCTGAGGTTGGCTTTCTTAAAGTCCCCCGCAATGATAAAGGCAGTGTCAGGATGTTTGTTAATGTAGCCGCTGAGCACATCGTGAAGTTTAGACAAAGTCAAGTCTGCCTGTGGTGGAATGTAAGCAGCAGTAACGATGACTGAGGAGAACTCACAGGGCAGATAGAATGGGCGGCAAATAATGGATAGATGTTCCAGATGAGGCGAGCAGGAGCGCGACAGAGAGGAGATATTCCTGGGGTCACACCATTTCTTGTTAGTCATGAGACACACTCCTCCACCTTTGGATTTACCGGCCTCAGCTGTTCTGTCCATCCGTAAAACAGAAAAGTTGTCAGACGGCGTTACAGCAGTGTCCGGAACCGAGGGCGTGAGCCATGTTTCAGTCAAACAGATTATGTTACAGTCCCTTATGTCCCGTTGGAAACTTATCCTGGCTCTAAGATCGTACATCTTATTCTCCAAGGATTGGACATTAGCGAGCAGAATGCTCGGTAAAGGAGGACTGTGAGCCCTTTTCCTCAGGCTGTTACGAATTCCAGCGCTGTTACCACGGTGTTTCTTGTTCCTTCGCCTGTGGCCATTGTTCTCCACGTTCCGAAGAATCTCAAGAGGCCACGATGGATTCGGTGATAAAGTGTGAACCAGGTTAGTGAAGCGGTTTCCTATGTCCAAAAGTGTTCCTTTGTCGTAGGTGATCAGTGCAGACGTTATGTGTGTAAAAAGAGAAAGCAAAAGTAAGTAAAAAAGTAAATAAAAGCACAATCTTAGCGGAGCGACCTGGACGGCATCCGAGCAAAGCAGCGCCATCTTGATCATTCAGGTTCCTGGGCACCACCATCTCCCAGGATCTGAAGTGGGACATTCACATAGACTCCATTGTTAAAAAGGCCCAGCAGAGGTTGTACTTCCTTCACCAGCTGAGGAATTTCAACCTGCCACAGGAGCTGCTGAAGCAGTTCTACTCTGCCATCATTGAATCTGTCCTCTGCACTTCAATAACTGTCTGATTCAGCTCAGCTATCAAATCTGACGTCAGAAGACTACAGAGGGTAGTCCGGACTGCTGAGCGAATCATTGGTACAACCCTCCCTACTCTCCAAGAACTGTACTCATCCAGAGTGAGCAAAAGGGCTGGGAAAATCACTCTGGACCCCTCACACCCAGCACACTCCCTCGTTGAACTGTTGCCATCTGGTCGACGCTACAGAGCCCTGAGCACCAGAATGACCAGGCACAGGAACAGTTTCTTCCCTCAGGCAATCCATCTCATGAACACTTGACAATAATTGTGGAACACACACTATTTATACACTTATACACTTATTTATCTAACACACATACTTAGTCTACATTTCAATTTGCACATAATATACCTGTACATACAAAACTGTCTATTTTAATATACCTGTACATACAATTGTCAATTTGTATATTGTTATTCCCTATTTACTTGGTCAATTATTATTATTTTTTTTAATTATTTTTATTATCTGTGTTTTTGTTCTGTCACTGTCATTCTGGTGCAATGTGGAAGCTTCTGTCACGAAAACAAATTCCTCGTATGTGTAAACATACCTGACCATAAAGCTCATTCTGATTCTGATTCTGATTCTATGCGGCTATTCATCATCCCGAGATGGTGGATGAAGCACATGCAACAAGGTGTCACAGATCTGGTATGTTGCACATATTTACCAAATTGCATATGTATATGAATGTATGCAATTTCCTACAAAATCTCTCTTTGCATGCTTTGAACAAGGTTTGCTTCACGGGAATCTGGTAGGCTGCATACTTGCGCCAGACCTCCTTAACTCCTGGGCCTCTAGGGAGGACTGTGTGATTTGGACCCTAACATTTTTTTTTTAGTTTTTGAGAGCCAAATCAAAGGCACTTTCTGAGGTTAGCTTTTGGAGACAAAGATGCCAATTTTGCGACTGCAGGGCATTCGTATTTAGAGTGATGTGTGCATATTTGCAGGCCCCTTTGCCATCGAAACTGAATTTTTTTCTGCAGTCAGTTGTTCCATCGGGGCAGGTTTCCTGTTGTAAAGTTATTACGACAGATGCCTCCTCTTTGGGTTAATACCAACATTCTTTGGGTGTTATCTGTGAAGGCCACCTGATGTTACCATTGGCTTGTTGCACGCTTCTTTGGGCTTCATTTAATGAGAGCCATACATGCCAGGCAGGATCTTTTGCTAGGAGAGTGGCGAACCCTCAGATTGTGAAGCAGTTTTGGAAGTTCTTCGGCAGAGCGAAGGTGGACCTGTCATGTTGAGTGAAATGTTGTATTGTGTCCTTTGATTCTCCCTGTTGTCACTGCTATCCCTGGGCATCAGACCTCCATCTACAGTTTGACTACATCATGTTCTGGTTGAGGGTATGTCTGTTATTTGCATGCTGTGATGGTATATAACTCCCATTGCATTATGACACAATGTTGAGTTCCTATGAAAGGGAACATCTAGGTTACTGGTGTAACCCTTGTTCCTCGGGTGGAAATGAGACACCGAGTAGCTGGCCATGCTCAATGTTTCTGCATAGGTTTGTGACCTTATGCAGGAAATCTGGTGAGATGGCACCAAGCGTACCTATGTAGGAGCTGAGATACAGCCCTTTGTGGGTATAGCTTTTGCCCCATCAGCCAATTAATTGGTGTGATTCTGTCGGGCTTCAGACCACATGACCACTGACCTGTTCCCACTGCATTATGACATGGCGTCTCGAACCCACTCATAGTTAGACCAGTAGACCAGTTAGACCAACGAAGGATATACAGTATATTCTGAATCTGCCAATCCCTGTAAAATAAAGTCACATTTGAAGGGTGTATTTGGAGAGCATTTCTGAAATTACGTTGCCGACATCAGGTGTGTCAAATTCACTTCCTGGAGGGCCACTGTCCTGCAGAATTTAGCTCCAACCCTAATTAAATACACCTGAAAAAACTAATCAAAGTCTTCAGGATTACTAGAAACTTCCATGCAGGTCCTTGTTTAAAAAATTAAACAGCATATGCTGGATAGGTATGTTTTGAAGCATGGCAGCTGATTTGAGCTGGTTTAAGCTGGTCATGAGTTGGTTTAAGATGGTAATGTGCTGGTCCTAAGATGGTCCTATGCATATACTGTTTTTTTCAACAGGGGTGTTTTGGAGCTGGTTGAAGCTACTGTATACTCAGCAGGACAGTGGCCCTCCAGGACCGGAGTTTTGACACATGTGGGATACATGAAGAATACAAATGAAACCTCTGGAACATGCAACATTTGAAATGAGACACAACGTCTAATTTGGAACAGTATATTTGTTTGGTGACAATTATATTCAGTATATATTTATACTGTAAAAGTTTTGCTGTAACTTGAAACTAAGGCCATGTAGGATATCAGAGCGAATCAGACCATTTAAGAATCGAAGAATGGATCAGATGGGTGTTAGAACTACCAAAAGAGCAAATTCCACAGAGGGGGCCCAAGGCAACAGGAAGTCGTAAATCAGATCCCTAGCTCCAGCCCGTCCGAAGAAAGCCTAACCAACAAGCCTCTTTCACAGAACAGCTTGCAACATTAAAACAAAGGAACACTTATTGATAATTCCAACTCAGGAAGGAGACTGTCAAATTTGGGGCAAGTAATCAAGACTGATGGTCAAAGAGATGGCATCACATGTGTTCCACGATAGAAATCACGAGCTTCCTTAGATTGACTTTTCCCCCACATAGAAGACACAGACCAGACTGAAATTCCTTTGTTCACAGAACATGTTCCTATGTCCTACACGGAACTTCACAGAGACTGTCTTTTCCATATGCACCAAAAATCATCTTAAAAGGACTTAGGAGCAACTAATGATTCCTATGCATAACTCCATATTATGTATGTAACCCACACATTTGACTATCATTGTTTTAATCACTCATTGTGTATGTCTTTCTTTCAATAACTATTGAATAGCTTAAGCCTTAAGGGTTAATATTCATGTTTAGTATGTGTGTGTTTCAATCTTCTTGCTTAAAATGTTTCTTTCAATTAATTCTTTGTCAAATGTATCATATTCTGGTTATAGAAATCACATCCAAAGTATACTTTGCAAGACCGTGTAAAGTTCAGACATGTGACTGACCAGATAACATAACATGATTTATGATGGGGGGAGAAACAGAGCATCACTCCAAGCTAAGATGATATCTAGTTGGTCAACACACCAGTTGGGAAGGGTCCAAAAGCCGAGTTTAAAAACTCAGGACACCTTCAAATCTCTCTCTTCTACGTTCTCTTCTCTTCTAACTTTTTAGCCATGCTTTTTGTCATCCCTTTCTGCGTTCTTTGAGCGCCATTCCAGCGTGCTTCCACCTGCACGTCAGCTGCTATCACAATGAGAAGGAAACCAACCTATCATATTCTGGTTATAGAAATCACATCCAAAGTATACTTTGCAAGACCGTGTAAAGTTCAGACATGTGACTGACCAGATAACATAACATGATTTATGATGGGGGGAGAAACAGAGCATCACTCCAAGCTAAGATGATATCTAGTTGGTCAACACACCAGTTGGGAAGGGTCCAAAAGCCGAGTTTAAAAACTCAGGACACCTTCAAATCTCTCTCTTCTACGTTCTCTTCTCTTCTAACTTTTTAGCCATGCTTTTTGTCATCCCTTTCTGCGTTCTTTGAGCGCCATTCCAGCGTGCTTCCACCTGCACGTCAGCTGCTATCACAATGAGAAGGAAACCAACCTAGTCTCGTTACATCATTTTATTCTTTTACTTTAGTTTCTTTTCTTTCCGTTGAGTTTCGTGTTCAAACGTTAAGTTTGCCGCAAAGTTCAGCTCTGACTGCACCCGCTTCAAACTTCAACTAGCAACAGACGCTGAAACCATTCTTCAGCCAACGCCCAAGACTTCACTACAAACGACCACTGAACTGTCAGCCAATCAGCAACCTCGGGAAACCCCCTTTTCTGCAATGATGAGACAAAAAGGAATCCCTTAACACAAAGGCAATGCAAGGAAGTACAACTCCAGATTTTTGCTGAGCTGGTGCATTTAATATAAATTTTAGCCTCATTGAGAAACTCAATGCGAGGGTTAAATAAGTGATTGATGGCTGTTCAGGTCTATGCAATTGCACATATTGCTATAAACTTGTGATTTCACATTTTCATTCTCTTAAAGTCATCCTTTCCTCACTCTCTCTCTTTCTGCAACGTGTGAATGTGTGAATGCGTGTGTTCATGTGTTAGATTAGTTTATGTCTTAGGTTTATATAAATAAAGTCTTATTTATATTGAAAAGAGAAGTATCTTGTGTTTTGTGCTTACAAGTTAATGTCTTAAACTGCCGATCTTGTTACTGTGCTATATAATAGTGTTTTCACTATATTTAGGATTTTAATATTCAGTGCAGAGTTGTTGTTGTACGGCTCGTTCAGTTAATCGCTGGCCGAATCAGTGATCAGCCGTGAAACAGTGAGTCTGTTCAAATTCCCTATAAAATCAAAAATGATTCCCTTTGAACTAAATTGACCTGTTTCCCTTATATTACATTACATAATTGGTGGAGAATGCGGGGCAGATTTATCTAAATTGTGAGCATAAACCAAGTTATTTAATCTTTTCTATTGCTGCGGATGAAAGATGAAAAGCTTCTGAGCCGAGACTGGTGTGTATGTGCGTGTGACTTCAGTAGCGCGCCACTCGAATGAATGAACGCAGAGAAGGCTGTAACAGAGTTTGCCTCTCCATTGTTTAAACTGCAGTAAGTAAACTTAAAGTTAACATCTGAGATCGTACAATAAGGTTGAAATTGAGCGTATTCCTCTTTTCTGTAGTGCCTTGCTTTATAGCTGAATTGATATCATTGCGTGTTCCAGTGTGTGTCATTCAATAGCTATACTCCCGAATCTCAGTCACTGTTAGCCGAACGGAGCTAAACTGCAGTGATTTAAAAGGGAAATAAATTGGTGGATAAAGAATAGTTTTGAGCGTATTCCTCAATCTATTTATCAAAGCCTTATTATTCATAGTTCGATTGTCGATGCGTGTTCCATTGACAAATCAACTTTGACTCCCTGGGTTAAACATTAGAGAATAATGCTTGTCTGTTTGTGTCTGTTCACTAAGTGAATTTAATCTCGCTCAACACTGCGTGTGTCCGAGAGTGATTTGAATGGGAGATTTAAAAGCTTTATCAAGTAAAGTTTAACTTTGTACCAACAGCGAAGAAAACCTGTTGTGTTTACGTGTCCAGAGAAACTGGCACGGGCTTTTATGATCGTTATCACCGTTTCCCCCAAATGCAGCACGAAACTGCTATTTGAATAAAGTTTAATCAAACTCTGAACGAACTGAGAGTTTGAGCGCCACATCGCAGAACCAACTAAAAGTGGTGTTGTTATTTGTACAGTGTTGAAAATGCACCGACATTTCATGTAACATGCTTAACTGTATTTGCAATGCAACAAGCCATGTGCTAGTCCACTAGTTTGTTTTGGTTGCCCCAGCTACGATCATGACACAGAAGTCTTAACCTACTACCGGAGCAACTTTGAACTGTGCACGCGCAGCACATCGATGCTATTGTAAACAAACTCCATGATGTTGCTAAGCTAACGAAACGGTTGTGTTTACATTGAAGTCTATGCTAAAGCCATTAGCCTCAAAGGTTAGCAGTTAGCATTAACATCCAGTGGTTGAATACAGTGTGTGTGTTTGAAAAGCTAAAGTGGTTTAGTTTCAAGTTTCAAGTTTTATTTGTCACATACACGACTTTACAGAGATTGTATAACCAGCAGTGAAATGAGAGTCGGGTCCGCTCCATGGACAGTGCAAATATTGAAAAATACAACACAAGGGAAGTATACATAAAATAAAATGAATAAAAAATAAGATATAAAGAATAAAATATAAAATATAAAAGAATGTGCATGACAGTATGCTGTAGAATTAAATATTAAGATAAGCATGACTGTACAGAGAGGAATGTGCAAACAGGTTGTACATGGTTGACATGAAGCAGCCAATCACAAAAAAATAAAATAAATATAAAAATAAGATAAGATATGTTACAAGACACAGAAAGTGTTGTGAGCAAATGTGCAAATGAGCAAATGACACTGACAGTATGAGGTAGAGAGTAATGAGTGTGTGATTAGTGATTTGAAGTAAGTCAGATGATGTTAAGAGGCTGAGTTTGAGTTCAGGAGCCTGATGGCCTTGGGGAAGAAACTCCTCCTAAGTCTCTCGGTTTTTGCCATCAGGCTGCGGAAGCGCTTACCAGATGGCAGCATAGTGAAGAGACAGTTTCCAGGGTGATTTGAGTCCTTGATGATTTTGACAGCTCTGCCTCTGCAGCGTTTGAGGTAGATGTCCTGCAGAGAGGGGAGAGCCGACCCAGAGATACGCTCAGCTAAGCGCACAACTCTCTGCAGGGCCTTGCAATCTTGACTGGAGCTGTTTCCATACCACACTGAGATGCACTGAGTCAATACACTTTCTATGGTCCCTGCATAGAAAGTTTTCAGGATTGTTGGTGAGACCCTGAATTTCCTCAGCTGTCGCAGATGGTACAGTCTTTGCCTGGCTTTCTTAACCTGTGTTTGGATGTGTGTAGTCCAAGTCAGGTCCTCGGAGATGTTTACACCGAGGTACTTGAAGCTGCTTACTCTCTCCACAGGGGTCCCGCTGATCACAAGAGGAGTGTAGGGCAGCAGGTGTCTCTTTCTGAAGTCCACAATCAGCTCTTTGGTTTTGCTCACGTTCAGAGAGAGACAGTTGTCCTGGCACCATGATGTAAGTCTCTCCACCTCATCCAAGTATGCGGTCTCATCATTGTTGGAAATGAGGCCCAGAACCACAGTATCATCAGCAAATTTGATAATAGATGTGGATCTGTGAGAGGACACACAGTCATGTGTGTAGAGAGAGTAGAGCAGGGGACTCAGAACGCAGCCCTGCGGGGCTCCTACGTTCAGGGTGATGGAGTTTGAGGTGAACTGGCCTACCTTCACCACTTGAGGTCTGCCGGCGAGGAAATCTTGAATCCAGTCGCAGAGTGAAGTGTTTAGGCCAAGGCCTGTGAGTTTGGAAGTCAGCTTGATGGGGACTATGGTGTTAAAAGCTGAGCTATAGTCTATGAATAGCAGTCTTGCATAGTTCCCATTGCTGCTGTCAATGTGTGTGAGGGAGGAGTGGAGAATGTGAGATATGGCATCATCAGTTGATCTATTGGAGCGATAGGCAAACTGAAGAGGGTCCAAAGTAACAGGGATGGAGGAGCTAATGTGGCTCTTAACAAGTCTCTCAAAAACCTTCATGACTATTGATGTGAGGGCCACTGGACGATAGTCATTCAGGCAAGAGGATTTATTGTTCTTAGGCACAGGGATGATGATGGATTTTTTAAAGGAGGTGGGAACTACAGAGGTAGCAAGGGACTCGTTGAAGATAGAAGTGAACAATCCAGCAAGCTGATCAGCGCATGATCTCAGAACCCGGCCTGTGATCCCGTCAGGTCCAGCCGCTTTCCTGATGTTCACTCCCTTTAGTGCCCTCCGAACCTCGTCCTCCGTCACGGTGATCACATGATTCTCGCTTCTCTGCCTGCTGCTTCCTGACGCGCTGATCAGCAGAGCCGCGCTGCTGCCGTTGCAATCAAAGCGGCCGTAGAAGGATCTGCACTCACCTCCGCGGAGGATTTGTTTCCAAAGGCACAGATGGTCCTTAGTCCCTGCCACATGCGTCGAGAGTCATTGAGTTGAAAATGAGACTCAATTCTCTCTTTGTAACGATGTTTGGCGGCACTTACTGCTCGTCTGAGAGCATAACACGATGCTTTATACTCGCTCATATTCCCAGACAAAAGAGCCTCGTTGTATGTGGCAGTGCGTTTGTTAACCGCATCACGGATTGATCTGTCCACCCACGGTTTCTGATTAGGGAAAGTCCTTACAGTAATCGTTTCTGTAGCTTGTTCGGTAAGTGTGTTTACAAAGCTCACTGCTACATCCGTGAACTCGCTGACGTCAGATGAGCTCGCCCTGAACATGTCCCAGTCGATGTCATCAAGAGCCGCCTGTAGCATAGCTTCAGAGTGGGAGGACCAACGCGTCACTTCCCTCTTCACCGGGGGTTCCTGTGCGAGCCTTTGTTTATATTCCGGTGTGAGGAAAATGGCGGCGTGGTCCGATTTACCAAAAGCCGGTAGTGAACGGGCCTTGTAGGCATTCTTAAACTGAGAGTAGCAGTGATCCAGTGTATTCGGTCCTCTAGTTGGACAGGATACATGCTGGTGAAAGTTCGGCATGACCTGCCTGAGGTTGGCTTTGTTAAAATCCCCCGCTATGATAAAGGCAGCGTCAGGATGTTTGTTAATGTAGCCGCTGATCACGTCGTGAAGTTTAGACAAAGCCAAGCCGGTGTCTGCCTGTGGTGGAATGTAAGCAGCAGTAGCGATGACCGCGGAGAACTCGCGGGGTAGATAGAATGGGCGGCAAATAATGGATAGATGTTCCAGATGAGGCGAGCAGGATCGCGACAGAGAGGAGATATTCCTGGGGTCACACCATTCCTTGTTAGTCATGAAACACACTCCTCCACCTTTGGATTTACCGGCCTCCGCTGTTCTGTCCATCCGTAAAACAGAGAAGTTGTCAGACGGCGTTACAGCAGTGTCCGGAACCGAGGGCGTGAGCCATGTTTCAGACAAACAGATGATGTTACAGTCCCTTATGTCCCGTTGGAAACTTATCCTGGCTCTAAGATCGTCCATCTTATTATCCAAGGATTGGAAATTAGCGAGCAAAATGCTCGGTAAAGGAGGACTGTGAGCCCTTTTCCTCAATCTGTTTCGAATACCAGCGCTATTTCCACAGTGTTTTTTGTTCCGTCTCCTGTGTCCTTTGTTCTCCGCGTTCCGAAGAATCTCAAGAGGCCACGATGGATTCGGTGATAAAGTGTCCTGAACCAGGTTAGTGAAGCGGTTTCCAATGTCCAAGAGTGTACTTTTGTCATAGGTGATCAGTGCCGACGTAATGTGTGTAAAAATAGAAATCAAAAGTAAGTAAAAAAGTAAATAAAAGCATAGTCTTAGCGGAGCGACCCGGACGGCGGCCGAACATAGCAGCGCCATCTTGGTGAAACTTGGTGAATGTTTAACCCTTTAAACATCTCAACTAATACACTTGTTGGTCTTTCTCTCTCTTATTACTCACATTTCTCACTTCTTACCACTTATTTGTATTTTTACTAGAAAGGGAAATACTAGTTCACCATTATTAATTGTGCCAAATTCCAAATTTAATTAAAACATTACATTTATTTTGGAATCATTTAAATTTCCCCCACAGATCATTTCATATGATCATTACTTCTAGTATTCTCTTCTGGGCATAATCATTTTAGGTACAAATAAGTCTTGAACTTTGAAAGTTTAAGTAAACTTATTCTACCTAATTGATTTATTACCCACATTAATAGATTCTATTCAGACTTATACTCCCTCATTACTTTATTGCGTTTTACCCCTCATTCTTCCTGTTTTGGTTATACACTTAGCCACTATTTTTAGTTACTGATTTCCTCCTTTATTTAATTAAATTTTTGCTTATTTTGCCTATTCACTACTTTTCAATTTTACTTTGTCTTACCATTTTATTTCCTCTGTGTATCCTAGCTTGGGAAAAACACATCTGAGCCTTAATAGGAGACATTGTTATCCCTCACTACGAGTTTAAATAAATTAGAGAGACAAATCTCTTCCACCCAAAAATGTATTTTCGTTGATTAGTTGTGCAGCAACTGAAAAAAACACTCTCCTCGTAGTTGGGCATAACAGCTTGCTAGTGGACCCGATCCACTCAATTTACTGTCTCCTTCCCTTCTCTCCTGTTCTCTCCTGCTTTCTTTCCTCTTCACTTTTCACATTTGTAGGGACCTGTAAGAACCATCAATCGATTCTAAGAGAATGAAATACACAATCTTGTCAAAAAAAAGACCAACCATCCTTATGAATTTGATTGTAATCAAACCCTCCTTCATTCTTTCTAACCTCCCTACATTTGGAAACGCAATCCAAATTTTAGCATCTCATCCAATGCTGAGATCAATTTAATAGAGATACGTTTTGAGCAACCGTTGCCTTCGCAGCCTCCCTGGTGAGCGGTCCAACTGTAAGGTGTACGGTGTCAATCCTGTCACACTAAGAAAGAGATGTCAGAATTATTATTATATTCGTTTGTCTAAAACAGAGATTTAATAATATTGTTTGCCTCCTTGATAACAACATTTACTTGAAAAAAAGGGAATTGTTTCTTTTAATTGAATTTGTTTTTCACCTTTTTCTCTCTTTTCCATCTTCCACATTAGAGTGATGAAGTCTTCACATCTCTAGTATACCTAGATACCCTGAGACCAACACAGTCATCACCACACTACACTAGTGGTTCACAATCACTGACACAACACTTAGTTGTCCCACCACACATATGCTTCTACTCCACACAGATCTGTGTCAGTCTCTCTTCTCCCCAGCGTGCCAACATGCCACAGACTGCAGACCCCTTTGCCCAAGGGGAAGATGTGAACACCTGGCTGAGAGGCATGACAGACAGCCTCACCCCCAAGACATTTGAACTGTTATTATTTTTAATAATAATCCTAATCCTGAGAAGATTCCTGACACAAGATTCGAGCCAGAACAACAACCATGAGGAGCTAGTCAAAATCACCAGCTCCCTAAGCTATGCCTTCACAACCCAGCTGAAACTGAGCGACAAGCACATCACCAACCTTCAAGAAGAGCTGACACGTGCTTAACGCCGCATAGACAAGCTTGAAGTGAAAGTTCAAGATCAACTCAAAGCACCCAACGAGAGGGAGCAGGAAACAACGGAACAAGTTAAGAAGCTCCAAGCAGCCCTGACAGCAGCTCAGCTCGACCAACAACATGCAAAGGCTGCCCAAAGACCTGGTAAACAGACTCCAGTATGCCGAACAGCTACTAGAGAAAGCCAAGAATGACATCAGCGACAATAATGCTGACATCGGTGCGTTGAAAGACCACCTTGAAAGGTACAGAACTGAAATGGACAATCTGACCCCAAAACTAGACGATACCAACGATGAGCTCTACAGGGTCAGAAGAGAACTTAAACATGCTTATGAGCAGAAACAAGAGCCAAGGCGAGAGAAACTTCTCTCAGCCTCACCTCTGCTGAGCAGAGCAGAGTCCCATGTCCAAGAACTGGTATACAGCGAAAGAAGCAAAGGGCCACACCCTAAAACCTCACCTGCCTTCTCTACAGAACTCTTTCCCACCAACGAAAGAAAACCTTCCATCCAAGCAGACCTTAGAACTGCACATGGGATGACCATCAAAGACCTCGACAAGCTGTCTACAAACATCAGCAAGTTCAACCTGAACTCCACAGAGGGCCACGACATCCAGGCCCACCTTCAAGATATCGATTTCTATCTAGAAATGAGACCTCATGTGACTGACAGAGACAGGTTATACCTTCTTAGAGCAACGTCCAGTCCCGAGGTACGAAACTTCCTAGATCGACAGCCCAGTCAAACGAAGTCAGACTACCAGCTACATCGTGAAGTCCTGATTAAAGAGTTTACAGATCCTGAATCTGAACATGGACTGTTAACTGCCTTGGAAACCAAACAAGGTCGACAAGAGACTTCACAAGCTTACTATAACCGACTCCGACAAGCCTACTTTGGTGCACACAACGAACCTGACCTTGAAGAGGATGTGAACTTCAAAAGCCTCTTCCTAAGAAATCTGCACCATGGAGTCAGCCACCATCTAGGTCTCATGGCCGGTCCATGCTCCATGACCATCCAACAGGTGCGTGACCTAACACAGAAGGCCTACAACAAGTGGAAGATGGCCTCAAAGAAAGGTAACAAAACCTCCACACTCTTGAACTCTGTCACCAAAGACTTAAGCCTTGCACTGGATGACACCCAGTTGCATCACAACACCAGAGTCCTCCATCAAGAGCACAGAGAACGTGACCCCCATGTCAACGACAGCTATCGACAGCTATTTTCTGCTGGAAAAATGCATGGGACCATCCACGCTTCTCAAGAAACACAAAAGATAAGAACAACTGGAAACCTAATCAGACATCCAAAGGTAATCACCTGACTCATTCAAGAGCAACTCGTGTGGGTAAGCGACAACATAACCCACCTCAGCACCACTCAGACATGCACAGAGCTGAGTATGCACAAGAACAATACAGCTTACCGTCAGAAGACATGGAACAAGTTGTAAAGATGTTAACTTTAAATTATAACATAAGCAGGTCAATTTAGCTCAAAGGGAATCATTTATGATTTTATAGGGAATTTGAACAGACTCATTGTTCACGGCGATTCACTGGACAAGCCGTATAACAAACTCTGCACTGGATATTAAAATCCAAAATATAGTGACAACACTATTAAATAGCACATTAGCACAAATCGGCAGATTAAGACATTAACTCGTGAGCACAAAACACAAGATACTTCTCTTTTCAATATAAACAAGGCTTTATTTGATAAATCTAAGACATGGAAACTAATCTAACACATGAACACACGCATTCACACATTCACACGTTGCAGAAGGAGAGAAAGTAAGGGAAGGATGAGTTAAGAGAAATTTGTATTAAACTGCACCGATTCAGTAAAACTGGAGGTTACTTGCAGTGGTGGAAAGAGTACTGAAAAAATATACTCAAGTAAAAGTACCATTACCTTCCAAAAAATGTAGTGTGAGTAGAGCAAAAGTACTTGTCCAAAAAACTACTTGAGTAAGAGTAAAAGAGTAGCCTATTTAAAAGTACTCATGAGTATTGAGTAGTGAGTACTGAGCTGTGGATTCTACCCCCTCATAATAAACGCTGAACACATGCAATTTATACATTTAAAAAACGTTGTACATTCTGTAATTCACATTATCTTGTTTGTCATAAAGAATGAAGAATATCTATCATCCAGCAGTTTTAATTTTGACTGTTAACCCTTTAAAATACATCAAAACAGCGTGGAAACAGTATTCAGTTGAAGAAAAGATGAAAGTTATTCTCAGTACAATCATCCCCATTTAAATCATAAAGTTTGAAAAAATAGATTTAAAATCATGTGTAAGACCACTGAAACAGCGTGCTGTTGTTGCACATAAAATATTAATGTTTAGAACAGTGCAAATACAAACACCATTAGAAACTCATAGTTCAGCATCACACACCATGATATGGGTTAAAATGAGTTGCCAGTTTTAGCGTTTTGCAATAAAGAATAAGATAACTAAACTTGATAATTTATGTTACAATTTTAACATAAATGCAGTAATGCACATTGTTCTAGAAGGATGGCATCATGCCATACCTTTTACACATTTACTCGAATTGTTATGCTGATAATACAACTTGTAAGGAAAAAATGCATTAAATAGCGAAGTGTTTCTGGGGAAACTTTTTCAAAAGAAAACACACACAGCGCGCAAACGCACGTCTCTATGCTGAGCCGCGGCGGTCTCGGTGAATCAGCAGCATCCACAACTGAATGGAACAAAAAGTGTTGAACTTGAAAATTGTTTATGCGCGAGTGCACTTGCTAAATGAAGGCGGATTGTATAAAATGGATAAAAAAAAAAAAAACGTTTATTAACGAGCTGCAGTTTTATTACATCACGCGCTAACACAGCAATACCCGCTACCTCACACCAAATTTCAGGCCGTGTAGATAGGCAAGCATATATACAAATCATTTAGTAAGCAGAAATCCGAAATTTACCTTAACATATTAGAGGAAGATGCGACTGAATTGATGCTTGAAGAATGCACTTCCAGCAGCCATGGCAGGGATTCCCTTCTGTTCTGGTCGTGGCAGGAAAGGGGGTTCCCTGAGTTTGCTGATTGGATGAGAGTTCAGTAGCCCTTGAAGTGACATCTTGGGAAGCCAATGGTTGGGCGTTGGCTGGCGATGGTTTCAGTTGCTTGTTGAAGTTTGAAGCGGGTTCAGTCGAAGTGGACTTTGCGGCAAACTTAACTTTTGAACACGAAACTCAACGGAAAGAAAAGAAACTAAAATAAAAGAATACACGGATGTAAAGACGAGGTGGCTTTCCTTCTCATCTTGGTGTTAGCTGGCGTGCAGGCCAAAGCACGCTCAAAGAGCAGCGTCAAAACGCGGAGGCAAAAGCAGAAGAGACATTTAAGAGAGCATTTTAAGAGAGCTTCAAGAGATTGTAAGAGAGTAAAAGAGAACGAAATGATGGTGTCCTGAGGTTTTAAACACCTCCTAATGCTTGTCTTGACCAATTATATACTGTTCTGGCTCGGGGCGTTGCTTTGTTTCTCCACCCCATCATAAATCCTGTATGAGTCACATGGTCCGAATTTTCCCGCTCTTGTAAAGTATAATTTTGAACATGATTTCTATAACAAGACTATGATACATTTGACAAATTCATACATACCACACACGCATACGAATCCTTCAGCTATTCAATAATGATTAAAAAGACATAAATAATATTTTATTAAAACATGATAGTCTAATGTGTGGGTTACAAACATAATATGGGGCTCTGCATAGAAATGTCCTTTAGGATGATTTCAGGTGCATATGAAAAGAAAGTCTCTGTGTGTAGTTCTACGTAGAAGAAAAACATGTTCTTTGGACAAAGGAATTTCAGTCTGGTCTGTCTTCTATGTGGGGGTGGTCAATCTAAGCAAGTCTGTAGCTCGTGGTTTTCCAGCGTGGAACCCATGTGACGTTCATGTGGTTTGTTTCTTTTGACCATCAGTCTTGAATACTTGCCCCAAATTTGACAGTCTTTTTCCTGAATTGGAATTATCAATGTGTTCTTTTGTCTCAATGTTGCAAGCTGTTCTGTGAAAGAGTTGGTTAGTAGCTTGCTTCAGACTAGTAGGAGCTAGGAATCTGATTTATGGCGTTGTCCTGTTCTCCTGTTTGTGGAATTCGGCTCCTCATGTTTCAACCATGTTATGATGGCATCTTAAAGTTTTGTCTGACTCGTTCTGATACTACATACCCCCCTTGATTGGCGATGTGTCGAGTTGGAGACATCGGCAAGCACTGGATAAACAGGCAGAAGAAGCAGACAAAAACACAGCAAACAACAAGACAACACTTCCATGACAGTTACTGTACTGGTGCAGGGCATCAGGTTATTTAGGTACAGGCGGTTATTTGAATTAGTCAATATAGTTTAGTAAATTGAACAGTTCAATTTGGAAATCGTTGTTCTAATTTGGTTCAATACTTTGATTCTTCGATCAAGTTTTGTGATTAAATTTGTTTGTTTCTTCTAAGTTGTCTTAACTTAAGAATGTTCACCTTTAGTTTCTGGTGACATCATTTGTGGTAAAATGAATTGACCTATCATGTATGGAGCTCTCTGGCTTCCATTCAGTTTAGAGTGGCTTGCAGGTATTAGGTGTGACGAGTCAATCCTAATATCAGACCTTTGACCCTGGCAGGGTGTATAGGTGTTTCACCTACTAAAGAAAGAGGGGAAGGAAAAGGATAGGTAAAAGAAGAACAAAACAAAACAAAGCTGCTGTGGGTTTTCCTAGCATGGTTTGCAACGACTGTTGAGCTAGGATGTTGAGCTTAACTTAGTGTCAGGTGTTCTAACTATTGTGAGGATAGCTGCATTTTTCTTCATGGTGGTGTATGTAACTTTGTTATGCTAAAATTTGGATATTCTACTTGTGGGAAGAATATGTTTGTTGGATGTGTTATCAGTAGATGTGGTTACCTCTGTGTGTAGGTAATGTTGTGTGTGTAAATGGTGTGGTCAGATCTGTTTCAGTCTGTGTTGTCTCCCCCCTTTTCGGGTATGTCAGTGAAGACTGGCTCTCTGCATTCTTGGCTTGGATGAGGGCGTGTCCATGATCTAATGGGGGTCAGTCCAGCAAGGCAGGAAGTTCTTTTGCAGACAGTCGGAGGTAGTTTGGCACGGCTGTGTGAAGCTGGGATGCAAACTTCGTCTCCTATGTTGCATTCCTCTTGTTCTGCCTTCTGGATGTGTTAGACTTTCTGACCTTCTGTGCTTTGGTGGTTGCTGTTGCACAGACATGAATGTGGTTCTTGAAGTTAGAGTTCATTTAGCAGTTTGTTAGGGAATGATGGGAGACTGAGGTGATGTTCTCTGGTACATCATGTTTCATCAACGGTTGGCCGTGAGAGACTTACTCATTCTGGGTGGTTGTTGAACAGGTGCTTGTCATCTCTGATATGGTGGTCTACCATGTGATCAACGGCCTTCCGTTCTGTCGCTGGTCACAGCGAGCATGACTCAATTTTGTAGTCCTCCGTGTTCAGCTTATCTTGAAGGAACTCGTTCAGTTGTCTCATGACTTGTTCCATGTCTTCTGACGGTAAGCTGTATTGTTCTTGAGCATACTCTGCACTGTGCATGTCTGAGTGATGCTGAGGTGGGTTTCATTGTCGCTTACCCACACGAGTTGCTCTTGGATGAGTCAGGTGATTACCTTTGGATGTCTGGTCAGGTTTCCAGTTGTTCTTATCTTTTGGGTTTCTTGAGAAATGTGGTTGGTTCCATGGATTTTTCCAGCGGTTGGGCTGATAGCTGTCATGGACATGGGGGTCACGTTCTCTGTGCTCTTGATGGAGGACTCTGGTGTTGTGATGCAACTGGGTGTCATCCAGGGCAAGGCTTGAGTCTTTGTTGACAGAGTTCAAGAGTGTGGATGTTTTGTTACCTTTCTTTGAGGCCATCTGTTGTGGCCTTCTGTGTTAGGTCACGCAACTGTTGGATGGTCATGGAGCGTGGACAGGCCATGACGCCTGGATGGTGGCTGACTCCAGGGTGCAGATTTCTTAGGAAGAGGATTTTGAAGTTCACATCCTCTTCAAGGTCAGGTTCGTTGTGTGCACCAAAGTAGGCTTGTCGGAGTCGGTTGTAGTAAGCTTGTGGAGCCTCTTGTCGACCTTGTTTGGTTTCTAAGGCAGTTAACAGTCCATTTTCTGAGTCAGGGTCGGAAAACTCTTTAATCAGGACCTCACAAAGTAGCTGGTAGTCTGACTTCGTTCGACTGGGCTGTCGATCTAGGAAGTTTCGTACCTCGGAACTGGCCGTGGCTCTAAGGAGGTGTAACCTGTCTCTGTCAGTCACATGAGGTCTCATTTCTAGATAAAAGTCAATATCTTGAAGATGGGCCTGGATGGTGTGGCCCTCTGTGGAGTTCGGGTTGAACTTGCTGATGTTTTTAGACAGCTTGTCGAGGTCTTTGATGGTCATCCCATGTGCAGCTCCGAGGTCTGCTTGGATGGGATGTTTCCTTTCGTTGACAGGAAAGAGTTCTGTGGTGAAGGCAGGTGAGGTTTTGGGTTGTGGCCCTTCGCTTCTTTCGCTGTACACCAGTTCTTGGATGTGGGACTCTGCTCTGCTCAGCAGAGGTGAGGCTGAGTGATGTTTCTCTCGCCTTGGCTCTTGTTTCTGCTCATAAGCATGTTTAAGTTCTCTTCTGACCCTGTAGAGCTCATCGTTGTTGTCGTCTAGTTGTTGGGTCAGATTGTCTATTTCAGTTCTGTACCTTTCAAGGTGGTCTTTCAAGGCACTGATTTCAGCATTGTTGTCACTGATGTCACTCTTGGCTTCCTCTAGTAGCTGTACGGCATACTGGAGTCTGTTTACCAGGTCTTTCTTGGCAGCCTTTGCATGTTGTTGATCGAGCTGAGCTGCTGTCAGGGCTGCTTGGAGCTCCTTAACTTGTTCCGTTGTTTCCTGCTCCCTCTCGTTGGGTTCTTTGAGTTGATCTTGAACTTTCACTTCCAGCTTGTCTATGTGGCGTTGAGCACATGTCAGCTCCTCTTGTAGGTGGGCGATGTGCTTGTTGCTCAGTTTCAGCTGTGTCGTGAAGGCATAGCTTAGGGAGCTGGTGATTTTGACTAGCTCCTCGTGGTTGTTGTTCTGGCTTGAATCTTGTGTCAGGAATCTTCTCAGGATTAGGATTATTATTAAAAATAATAACAGTTCAAGGGTCTTGGGGGTGAGGCTGTCTGTCGTGCCTCTCAGCCAAGTGTTCACATCTTCCCCTTGGGCAAAGGGGTCTGCAGTCTGCGGCATGTTGGCACGCTGGGGAGAAGAGAGCGACTGACACAGATCTGTGTGGAGTAAAAGCCTATGTGTGGTGCGACAACTAAGTGTAGTGTCAGTGATTTTGAACCACTAGTTAAATGTGGTGATGCCTGTGTTGGTCTCAGAGTGTCTAGGTAGACTAGGGATGTGAACACTTCGTCACTCTAATGAGGAAGAGGGAAAAAAGAGAAACAGGTGAAAAACAAATTCAATTAAAAGAAACAATTCCTTTTTTTTCTTCAAATGAGGAAAATTCTTCTTTTTTTTTCTTTCAATTAAAAAGTTATCATCTAGGAGGCAAACAATATTATTAAATCTCTGTTTTAGACAAATGAATATAATAATAATTTTGATATCTCTTTCCTTAGTCTGACAACCATACACCTTACAGTTGGACCGCTCACCAGGGAGGCTGTGAAGGCAACGATTGCTCAAAACTTATTTCTATTAAAATTGATCTCAGTGTTGAATGAGATGTTAAAATTTGGATTGCGTTTTCAAATGTGGGGAGGCTAGGAAGAATAAAAGAGGGTTTGATTACAATCAAATTCGTAAAGATGAGTACTCTTTTTTGACAAGATTGTGTATCTCATTCACGTAGAATTGATTGATGGTTCTTACAGGTCCCTACAAATGTGAAAAGTGAAGAGGAAAGAAAGCAGGAGAGAAGGGAAGGAGACAGTAAACTGAGTGGATCGGGTCCACTAGCCAGCTGTTATGCCCGACTACTAGTAGAGTGTTTTATGTTTTCAAAATAAATTTTGGGTGAAAGAGGTTTGTCTCTTTAATTTATTTGAACTCGTAGTGAGGGATAACAATGTCTCCTATTAAGGCTCAGGTGAGACAAAGTAAAATTAAAAGTAATAAATGGCAAAAATCAAAAATTAATTAAAAAAAATCTAAATTAAATAAAGGAGGAAATCAGTAAATAAAAATAGTGGCTAAGTGTATAACCAAAACAGGAAGAATGAGGGGGTAAAATGCAATAAAGTAATGAGTGAATCTAAGTCTGAATAGAATCTAATAATATGGGTAATAAATCAATTAGGTAGAATAAGTTTCCTTAAACTTTCCAAGTTCAAGACTTATTTGTACCTAAAATGATTCAGCCCAGAAGAGAATACTAGAAGTAATGATCCTATGAAATGAAATTTGAATGATTCCAAATAAATTTAATGTTTTAATTAAATTTTGAATTTGGCACAATTATTAATTGTGAACTAGTATTTCCCTTTCAAGTAACGTGCAAATAAGTGGTAAGAAGTGAGAAATTAGAGAAATAAGAAAGAGAAAGACCAACAAGTGTATTAGTTGAGATGTTTAAAGGGTTAAACCACTTTAGCTTTTTCAAACACACACCATTCAACCACTGGATGTTAATGCTAACTGCTAACCTTTGAGGCTAATGGCTTTAGCATATACTTCACTGTAAACACAACCATTTCATTAGCTTAGCAACAACGTTTGTTTACAGTAGCATCGATGTGCTGCGCGTGCGCAGTTCAAAGTTGCTCCGGAAGTAGGTTAAGACTTCAGTGTCACGATCATCACTGTGGCAACCAAAACAAACTCTAGTAGACTAGCATCTTTGCATTGCAAGTACAGTTAAAGTATGTTACATGAAATGCCGATGCATTTCAACACACAAGTCACCTTTATTTATTTATATAGTGCTTTTAACAATACAGATTGTGTCAAAGCACTTAACAGTATCAAGTTGGAGGATAGAGTGTCAGTAATGTATAATAATAAGATTAAACACTCAATTTTCAGTTAAGGGCGTTTCATTATTGAATTCGGAGATGTCATTGTCTAGCTAAGTTTAGTTTAAATAGTAACTGTGAAATCAAATTTACTATAATCGCTAGAAATTAAGTGTCCCCAACTGAGCAAGCCAGAGGCGACAGCGGCAAGGAACCAAAACTCCCTCTGTGACAGAATGGAGAAAAAAAACCTTGGGAGAAACCAGGCTCAGTCGGGGGGCCAGTTCTCCTCTGGCCAGGATATTATTGTTTATTCATTGTTTACTTATTGTTTTAATTACATTTTTAAATGTATAAATGTATTATATTTCTATTTTTATATTGTTGCAATTTCCAACAATAATAGTATTATGTAGTTAGGTATTTTATTATTATATTTTTAATTATTTGTTTTATTTTTAGTTTTATTGTATTTTAGTCGATGTCTTCACTGGGGATATGTCTCTGGGGCTCATCGCTGACGATCAGGGCCGCAGACATCATCTCCCGGCGCCGATCCACCATCTGATCCGGACACGGACTGAGAAACAGAATAAGAAAGAAACAACTATTAGCGTAGATGCCAATCTTCTTACGATGTAACGAGTACATCGTGTGTTATGGGAAGTGTTCCCGGTTCCGGTTGATCTAATTAATGCAGCCTAACAATCCTTTAACGGATTTGAATAATAGAAGTGTAGTAGTGTGTTAGGTGTATGTCAGGTTAAAGAGGTGGGTCTTTAATCTAGATTTAAACTGACAGAGTGTGTCTGCCTCCCGAACAGTGTTTGGTAGATTGTTCCAGAGTTTTGGTGCTAAAAAGGAAAACGATCTGCCGCCCGCAGTTGATTTTGATATTCTAGGTATTATCAAACGGCCAGAGTTTTGAGAACGCAGCGGCCGTGGAGGAATATAATGCGATAAGAGCTCGCTCAAGTACTGAGGAGCTAAGCCATTCAGGGCTTTATAAGTCATTAACAAGATTTTAAAATCTATACGATGTTTAATAGGGAGCCAGTGCAGTGTTGACAGAACTGGGCTAATGTGGTCATACTTCCTGGTTCTAGTAAGAACTCTAGCTGCTGCATTTTGGACTAACTGTAGTTTGTTTATTAAACGTGCAGAGCAACCACCCAGTAAAGCATTACAATAATCTAACCTTGAGGTCATAAACGCATGAATTAATATTTCTGCATTTGACGTTGAGAGCATAGGTCGCAGTTTGGATATGTTTTTGAGATGGAAGAACGCAGTTTTACAGATGCTAGAAACATGGCTTTCAAAAGAAAGATTGCTATCAAACAGCACACCTAGGTTCCTGACTGATGAAGAAGAAGAATTGACAGAGCAGCCGTCAAGTGTTAGATAGTGTTCTAGGTTATTACATGTGGGGTTTTTAGGTCCGATAATTAACACCTCTGTTTTTTCAGAATTTAGCAGTAAGAAATTACTCGTCATCCAGTTTTTTATATCGACTATGCATTCCGTTAGTTTCTCAATTTGGTGTGTTTCACCGGGCCGTGAAGAAATATAGAGCTGACAACACTGCTTTTAGTTGATTAGGCGATGTGGCATAAAAGTCTGTGCCAGTTTCTTTGGCCATGTAAACACAACAGGTTTTCTTCGCTGTTGGTTCAAAGTTAAACTTTATTTGATCAAGCCCAAACTCCCATTCAAATCACTCTCGGACACACTCACTGTTGCACGAGATTAAATTCACTTAGTGAACAGTGTAACATTACAGGCAAGCATTATTCTGTAATGTTTACCCAGGGAGGCAAATAGCATAGATGATTTAACAATGGGACACGCATTGAAAATCAGACTCTGAATAATAAGGCTCTGATAAATAGATTGGAGAACACGCTCAAAACTATTCTTTATCAACAGATTTATTTCCCGTTTAATCACTGCAGTTTACAGTTAACTGAGATTCAGGAGTGTAGCTATTGAATGACAAACACTGGAACACGCAACGATATCAATTCAGCTATAAAACAAGGCATTACAGAAAAGAGGAATATGCTCAATTTTTACCTTACTGTACGATCTCAGATGTTAACTTTAAATTCCTTACTGCAGTTTAACAATGGAGAGGCGGACTGGAGTTACTTCTAGGTCTAGCTTCTCTGCCCTCATTCATTCAAACAAGTGGGGCACGCGCAGCTGACGTCACACACGCGCACGAGCGCACAAACACACACACACTAGTCTCGGCTAAATAACTTGGTTTATGCTCACAATTTAGATTAATCTGCCCGCATCCTCCACCAATATATGTAAGATGTTAACTTTAAATTATAACATAAGCAGGTCAATTTAGCTCAAATGGAATCATTTATGATTTTATAGGGAATTTGAACAGACTCATTGTTCACAGCGATTCACTGAACAAGCCGTATAAAAAACTCTCCACTGGATATTAAAATCCAAAATATAGTGACAACACTATTAAATAGCACAGTAGCACAAATCGGCAGATTAAGACATTAACTCGTGAGCACAAAACACAAGATACTTCTCTTTTCAATATAAACAAGGCTTTTTTTGATAAATCTAAGACATGGAAACTAATCTAACACATGAACACACGCATTCACACATTCACACGTTGCAGAAGGAGAGAAAGTAAGGGAAGGATGAGTTAAGAGAATGAAAATATGAAATCCCAAATTTATAGCAATATGTGCAATTGCATAGACCTGAACAACATCAATCAATTATTTAACCCTCGCATTGAGTTTCTCAATGAGGCTAAAATTTGTATTAAACTGCACCGATTCAGTAAAACTGGAGGTTACTTGCTGTTGCCTTTGTTTTAAGGCAGGGATTCCCTTCTGTTCTGGTCGTGGCTGGAAAGGGGGTTCCCCGAGTTTGCTGATTGGATGAGAGTTCGGTAGTCCTTGAAGTGACGTCTTGGGAAGCCAATGGTTGGGCGTTGGCTGGCGATGGTTTCAGTTGCTTGTTGAAGTTTGAAGCGGGTTCAGTCGAAGTGGACTTTGCGGCAAACTTAACTTTTGAACGCGAAACTCAACGGAAAGAAAAGAAACTAAAATAAAAGAATACACGGATGTAAAGACGAGGTGGCTTTCCTTCTCATCTTGGTGTTAGCTGGCGTGCAGGCCAGAGCACGCTCAAAGAGCAGCGTCAAAACGCGGTGGCAAAAGCAGAAGAGACATTTAAGAGAGCATTTTAAGAGAGCTTCAAGAGATTGTAAGTGAGATTGTAAGTGTAAGAGAGTAAAAGAGAACGAAATGATGGTGTCCTGAGGTTTTAAACTCGGCTTGTGGACACCTCCTAATGCTTGTCTTGACCAATTAGATACTGTTCTGGCTTGGGGTGTTGCTTTGTTTCTCCACCTCATCATAAATCTTGTATGAGTCACGTGGTCCGAATTTTCCCCCTCTTGTAAAGTATAATTTTGAACATGATTTCTATAACAAGACTATGATACATTTGACAAAGAATTGATTGGAATAAACATTTAAAGCATGATTTTCCAAACTCATACATACCACACACGCATATGAATCCTTCAGCTATTCAATAATGATTAAAAAGACATACATAATATTTGATTAAAACATGATAGTCTAATGTCTGGGTTACAAACATAATATGGGGCTCTGCATAGAAATGTCCTTTAGGATGATTTCAGGTGCATATGAAAAGAAAGTCTCTGTGTGTAGTTCTACGTAGAACAAAAACATATTCTTTGGACAAAGAAATTTCAGTCTGGTCTGTCTTCTATGTGGGGGTGGTCAATCTAAGCAAGTCTGTAGCTCGTGGTTTTCCAGCGTGGAACCCATGTGACGTTCATGTGGTTCGTTTCTTTTAACCATCAGTCTTGAATACTTGCCCCAAATTTGACAGTCTTTTTCCTGAATTGGAATTATCAATAAGTGTTCTTTTGTCTCAATGATGCAAGCTGTTCTGTGAAAGTGTTGGTTAGTAGCTTGCTTCAGACTAGTAGGAGCTAGGAATCTGATTTATGGATTTATTGTCCTCTTCTCCTGTTTGTGGAATTCGGCTCCTCATGTTTCAACCATGTTCTGATGGCATCTTAAAGTTTTGTCTGACTCGTTCTGATACTACAAAGTCATGAGACAACTGAAAGAGTTCCTTCAAGATAAGCTGAACATGGATGACTACAAAATTGAGTCATGCTCACTGTGACCAGCGACAGAATGGAAGGCCGGTGATCACCTGGTACACCACCGTATCAGAGATGACAAGCACCTGTTCAACAACCACCCAGAACGAGCAAATCTCACCACCAACCGTTGATGGAAAACTCTGAGGTACCTGACAAAATCACCTAAGTCACCCATCACACACTAACAAACTGCTAAATGAACTCCAACTCCTAGAACCACATTCCTGTCTGTGCAACAGCAACCACCAAAGCACAGAAGGTCAGAAAGTCTGCCACATCCAGAAGGCAGCACAAGAGGAATGAAACATAGGAGACAAAGTTTGCATCCCAGCTTCACACAGCCATGCCAATCTACCTCCGACTCTCTGCTAAAGAACTTCCTGCCTTTCTGGACTGAACCCCATTAGATCATGGACACGCCCTCATCCAAACCAAGGATGCAGAGAGCCAGTCTTCACTGACGTACCCGAAAAGGGGGGTGACAACACAGACTGAAACAGATCTGACCACACCTACACTACACCATTAACACACACAACATTACCTACACCCAGAGGTAACCACATCTACTGATAACACATTCAACAAACATATTCTTCCCACAAGTGGAATATCCAAATTTTAGTGTAACAAAGTTACATACACCACCATGAAGAAACATGCAGCTATCCTCACAATAGGTAGAACACCTGACACTAAGTTAAGGTACATGACTCCCTAGCTGCACATGACATCCTAGCTCAACAGTAGTTGCAAACCATGCTAGGAAAACCCACAGCAGCGTTGTTTTGTTTTGTTCTTCTTTTACCTATCCTTTTTCTTCCCCTCTTTCTTTAGTAGGTGAAACACCTAGACACCCTGCAAGGGTCAAAGGTCTGATATTAGGATTGACTCACCACACCTAATATCCGCAAGCCACTCTAAACCGAATGGAAGCCAGAGAGCTCCATGCACAATAGGTCAATTCATTTTACCACAAATGATGTCAGGTGAACATTCTTAAGTTAAGATAACTTAGAAGAAACAAACATTTAACCACAGAATTCAATCCAAGAATCAACTTACTGAACCAAATTAGAACAACAATTTCCAAATTGAACTAAAACTATTCAATTTACTAAACTATATTGACTAATTGAATAAAACCGCCTGTACCCAAATAACCTGATGCCGTGCACCAGTACAGTAACTGTCATGGAGGTGTTGTCTTGTTGTTTGCTGTGTTGTTGTCTGCTTCTTCTGCCTTTGTTTTTCCAGCGCTCGACGATGTCTTCAGCTAAACACCTCACCGATTGAAGGGGGGTATTTAGGATATCAGAGCAAATCAGACCATTTAAGAATCGAAGAATCGATCAGATGGGTGTTAGAACCACCAAAAGAGCAAATTCCACAGAGGGGCAACAGGGCGTCGTAAATCAGATCCCTAGCTCCAGCCCGTCCGAAGAAAGCCTAACCAACAAGCCTCTTACACAGAACAAATCAAATCACTTTTATTTTCACATCATCACAGCACATGTGCCTTGGTGAGTGAAATTCTTGAGAGTGTGCTCCATACAGTGCAGAACAATTAACATATAGACAGTACCATTATATACTTACAGACTTATACAGATGACAATGTGCAATACATACATATACTCAGTACACACAGTGTACTATTAGACATACTTAGTTATCAATACGCATTATACACAGTATGTACACATTCTACATTATGTACACCTATATACACACACAATAATATGCAAAGGTGCAGTAGATTATACATAAGCTGGATACCCAAATGTCATGGATGTGCATTGGATGGTATCTAGTGGTAGCAGATAGATTGTTGTATTTGTGCAGTGTGTACGTGTAGTCCAGTTTGAATTCTGTTGTATTTAAATTGCAGTGCGTGGCATATTGTAAAGTGGGAGTGTGCTGTAGGGTGTATTAGTTCTGACTGTTCATTAGCCTGATAGCCTGAGGGAAAAAGCTATCCCTCAGTCGGCTAGTGCGGGATCGGATGCTGCGGAGACGTCTTCCTGAGGGCAGCAGAGAGAACAGTCTGTGGGACGGGTGGCTGGAGTCATTGATGATCCTCCGGGCTTTCCTTATACACCGCCTGGTGTAGATGTCCTGGAGGGAGGGAAGCTCACCTCCAACAATGTGACGGGCAGTTCGCACAACCCTTTGCGGTGCTGTTTCCAAACCAGGCGGTGATGCAGCCGGTCAGGATGCTCTCCACAGTGCAGGTGTAGAATGATCTGAGGATGCTGAGGCTCATTCCAAACTTCCTCAGCCGTCTCAGGAAGAAGAGGCGTTGATGTGACTTCTTCAGCACTGCATCTGTGTGAGCGGACCATGTGAGATCCTCGGTGATGCCGTGAACGCCGAGGAACTTAAAGCTGTTTACCCGCTCCACAGGTGTCTTGTCGATGGTGATGGGTGTGTGTTCTCTGCTCTGTCTCCTGAAATCCACCACCAGCTCCTTGGTCTTGCCTTGGTCTTGTCGATGTTGAGTGAGAGGTGGTTCTCCTGACACCATTTAGTCAGGGTACTCACCTCCGCTCTGTAGGCCGTCTCATCGTTGTCAGTGATCAGGCCTATCACCGTTGTGTCATCAGCGAATTTGACGATGACGTTGGAGCTGTGTGTGGCTGCACAGTCATGTGTGTACAGGGAGTACAGGAGTGGGCTGAGGACGCAGCCCTGAGGAGCACCAGTGTTGAGGGTCAACGGAGATGAAGTGTTGTTGCCCATTCTGACCACCTGACTTCTGTCTGTCAGAAAGTCCAGGATCCAGCTGCACAGTGATCTGTTTAGTCCTAGAGGCTGGAGCTTCGCAACCAGTGTGGCAGGCACTATGGTATTGAATGTGGAGCTATAGTCCACAAACAGCATCCTCACATAGGCGTTCTTGTTTTCCAGGTGGGAGAGAGCAGTGTGCAGGGTGAAGGCAATAGCATCGTCTGTGGAACGGTTGCTGCGATATGCAAATTGCAGCGGATCCAGTGAGGCAGGCAGCACAGAGCAGATGTAGTCTCTGATGAGTTTCTCAAAACACTTGCTGAAGATGGGTGTCAGAGCAACGGGCCTCCAGTCATTCAAGCATGTGATTTTATTTTTCTTTGGTATGGGCACAATGGTGGATTTTTTGAAGCATAAGGGAACCACAGACAGAGAGAGGGAGAGGTTGAAAATTCTCTGAAAACCCCGGCTAGCTGGAATGCGCATGCTCGGAGCAAACGGCCTGGGATGCCATCAGGACCCACAGCCTTGTGGATATTCACCTGTCTGAAGGATCGGGTTACATCCGCGACAGAAATGGAGATTGCACTTGCCTCTTCTGCAACAGCCGCGGGAGCGCTCTCTGTGTGGGCGGTGTTGTGAGCCTCGAAACGAGCATAAAAAAGATTAAGCTCGTCCGGTAGAGAGGCGGCAATGTTCACTGTAGCTGGTTTATTCCCATTAAAATCTGTGATGTTATTGATGCCCTGCCACATGATTCTTGCCTTGTTGGTGTTGAATTGTTCTTCAACTTTGTTTTTATACTGTCGTTTGGCGGCTTTGATGGATTTCCTGAGATCGTAACTGGCTTGTTTTCGATCGTCAAAGTTCCCGGATTTAAAGGCAGATGTCCGCGCTGACAAGGCTGCTCGAACATCGCTGTTAATCCACGGTTTTTGGTTGGGGTAGATGCAGATTGTTTTTGTCGGCACAACGTCCTCTACACACTTCCTGATGAAACACGTTACAGAATCTGAGTACGCCTCTATGTCATCATCAGACGCTGCCCAGAACATGTCCCAGTCCACGTGATCAAAACAGTCCTGTAGTATAGCGTCCGATTGGTCCGACCAGCATTGAATTGTCCTGAGGGCGAGTGCTTCTCGTTTCAGTTTCTGCCTATAAGCAGGCAGGAGCAGAACGGAAGAATGATCCGATTTGCCGAAAGGTGGGAGGGGGAGCGATTTGTAGGCGTCCCGGAAAGGAGAGTAACAGTGGTCCAGTACACGATCACCACGCATGTTGATGGTGATGTGTTGAAAGTATTTTGGAGCTATTGTTCTGAAGTTGGCTTTGTTAAAGTCCCCCGTAACAATAACCGCTGTATCTGGGTACGCGGTTTCCTGCTCGCTTATATTCCCATACAGTTCGTGGGGGGCCTGGTCTGTGTTGGCTTGAGGGGGAATGTTAACAGCTGTGATTATGATCGCTGTAAATTCCCTCGGTAGCCAGAATGGTCGACACAGAAGCATATGAAATTCCAGATCGTTGGAGCAGAAGGATTTAATAGAGTGCAGATTCCTTTTATCACACCACGAGTTGTTGATAAAGAATCAAACTCCCCCACATCTGCTTTTCCCTGTAAGCTCTTTCGTTCTGTCCGAGCGGTGCACGGAGAACCCCGTAAGCTCGATGGCTGAGTCTGGAACCACTGCAGACATCCATGTTTCTGTGAGGCAAATAATGCAGCAGTCCCTTGTTTCTCGTTGGTATGAGATGCGTGCCCGCAGTTCGCAGAGTTTGTTGTCCAGTGACTGAACGTTAGCCAGCAAAATGGTTGGGAGCGGAGGTCGGAGGGGACGGTGTCTGAGTCTGACAAGGATGCCGGCTCTCTTTCCCCTTTTCCGGCGGCGTTTCCTTGGTCTTGACCTTGCGGCCCAGACAAAGGGCTCTGATGCAGTGTCCGTAAACAAAGCGCCGGCGTTCAAGAACTCAAAGTCCGGTTTGCGTTGCGCGATGAAGGAACCAATGTTTAAAAGCATGTGTCTATCGTAGACGGCCATACTAACAACATCCAGCATGTAAAACAACAAAATAACAAATAAAACATACAAAAAAACGGCAGTTTTCTCGGAGCTCGTAACACGGCTGCCATGCTCTCATCTTGGGACAAGACTAACAGCTTGCAACATTACAACAAAGGAACACTTATTGATAATTCCAACTCAGGAAGGAGACTGTCAAATTTGGGGCAAGTAATCAAGACTGATGGTCAAAGAGATGGCCATCTCATGTGTTCCACGATAGAAATCACGAGCTTCCTTAGATTGACTTTTGTGGCAACAGTGCCACAAACTGATCACCTCCATGCCACGCCGAATTGAGGCAGTAATTAAAGCAAAAGGAGCCCCTATACCAAGTATTGAGTACATATACAGTAAATGAACATACTTTCCAGAAGGCCAACAATTCCCTAAAAATGTTTTTTATATTGGTCTTATGAAGTATTCTAATTTGTTGAGATAGTGAATTGGTGGGTTTTTGTTAAATGTGAGCCTAAATCATCACAATTAAAAGAACCAAAGACTTAAACTACTTCAGTCTGTGTGCATTGAATTTATTTAATACACGAGTTTCACAATTTGAGTTGAATTACTGAAATAAATGAACTTTTCCACAACATTCTAATTTATTGAGATGCACCTGTACCATCTCTGCAAAAAAACATCAGTAATGTGCACTTTTAAATAGAAAAAAAAAATAAACTTCTTTAGACTGGGCATGAAATGATACATTTGCCAACCAGGACACATCACAATGTGTTCAGCAGGTGTGCCATGCTGGCTATTGCTAACTCTCTCTACCACATGGCTTTACTTAAGGAAACCTAAAACACCCTAGCATCTCAATTGCTAAGGAAGAAAACTGCCCACAAAATTGTTATTAACTGTCTGGCCCACACTGGGCCATCATTGGATTAATGTGGGCAGTCCCATAGTGTGGGCTGCTCACAGAGAGCCTGCGTTGAGCCCAAAGCCGTGGGCCTCGCCTGGGCAAGCCCACACTGGGCCTGTTTAGGTTTGGCGTGGGCTGGCCCTAACCCACTGTGCCCGCAAAAAGCCAGCATGGGCCCCGCAAGGACATGTTTGCAGGGTAGCTGCTTAGGACCAGCTTAAAACAGCTGCCATGGTTCAAAACATACCTAACCAGCATATGCTGTTTTTTTGTGTTTTTTTTCAACAGGGTTGACTTCTGTTGTGTGTTCATATAGACTCTGCGAGACGCTACTATAAGCTGTTGTGTGAAAGGAAAAGTGAGAAATTTTTTTGTGAACGTAGCCTAAATTTCAGCTGTAGTTTCTTGGGTGGCAGGTACTACCTTGGAGAATCTATGACATAATAATCCATAAGCTTTCATTTTTTTATGAAAAAAAATAGATAAATACTTTATCATTTGCATTTTGTAAAATATTAGCATACCATAGCAATTTAAGAATCCAGTCACAATTCCAAACTTACTGGCTATACTAACTAGTCTATACACAAATGAAATACATAGCAGAGAAACTGTGATTCACATAGAATCACGCCTTTTCTAAAAACACACCTGTGGTAAAATCATTGTACATGATTTCTCATGGCTTATTGTTTTAAATAACAGTGGAAAGAGACAGAGTGGTTAAATTTCTTTGATACTGTTGACATCTAGTGGTTTCTACATGAATTTCAGATATGTTCTAAGGCCTTTGTAAAGGAAAGTGAATCTTGATGTAACCAAAAGATGTGTGCTGTAGATCTGTTTTCAGTAATAATCCTTCTACAAATTGGGTCCAGTTTTGCCACCAAAGATGAGTCAGAATCAGATTATCTTATCAATAATTATGACATTTAACCTTGTGTCTCTTTAAAAGCATTCCAAAATTGTTGCGCTGGAAATTTTGGAAGTTCATACCTCACAGTGGGTGATCCAAGAGGGAAATCAAATGCATGTATGTGATGAGGCCAAACTAAAAGACGATTAAAGTTGTAATAGTTGGGGTGCTACTGCTACCTACTTGAAATTAGTTTTTACATGGTGGGATGCATGATAGCGACACATAGAAACCAAGTAGGCCCTAGTTGAAATGACATTCAGAGCGATTCTTTCCAGCTGATGAATGATACAAATCAGTAAAAACCAAACAACTTTAAAGCACACACTGCAATTGAGTGCAGCAGAGATAATTTTGATGGCCAACCTGGCAGTTAGCATTGCACTGGTTCCCTCTATATGTTTTTCCACTGACTTATTGCAGAAAAAGTGTTGCATAACTTCAGTGTTCACTATTGAGCTTTGACAACTCTTTCAATCTTTATAAAAAAATATATTAAAAAAAACATTTTCCCTGAAAGTTTGTGTTAGAATAGTTTGCACAATGAGGCTGTGAAAGCTGACGTGAGTGGTGATGACAACCTCTTTAGTCTGTTTTAGCCACTTTTAGCAGCTGTCTTTTTCAAAACAAATAAAGTAAAAAAAAAAACCTGATATTTATTTTATGGCATAGAAGACAATGTAACCAGAAGTGCTCCTTGTTTTCCTTGTTTTGGCCTACAAAAATACATCATCCCTTATTTCTTCTGCTGAACACAAAAGATGATATTTTAAAGAATGTAACCAAACAAATGATGGTCCCCATTGACTTCCATAGTAGGCCTACTATAACTGGGGTCCATCAACTGTTTGGTTACCCATATTCTTAAAAAAACATCTTTTATGTAAAAAAACAAAAAAAAGAATCTCATACAGGTTTGAAACAACAAGGGTGAGTAAATTTTTGGGTGAACTATCTCTTTAGGACACTAACAGTTTATAGGCGGTCACAGATATAATAACACTAAAAGAGCCCCATATAGCAAGCATCCATTGAAACAATGTTTAAGTCAATGTTGATGGCTCAACATAATTGAAACAATGGTGAGATTTCAACAAAAAAATCAATGAAAATGTCAATGAATCAACATTATGAAGAGATGTTGGTTTATTAGCACTTTGCACCTGCAATTAATGTCAAAACAATCGTGAGATTTCAACAAAAAAATTAAATTAAATCCACTGAATCAATGATACACTATGATTGATTTTACATCACTGCTGTTGAATTAACATTAAAATAAACAAAAATAAGCAATGGTAGTATTGTTGCATCAATGTTATACTGTGACTGATTCCACGCCACCAATGTTGAAGCACTATTGAAATTAACAAAAATAATCAATGGTAATGTCAGTGAACCAACATTACACTATGATGTTGATTCTACATCACTGCTGTTGAATCAATGTTGAAATTAACAAAAATTATAATATAATTTGATCAATTTTAATGTAATGTTGTTTTTTTCACTTTTGAAAAACATTTAAAAAACAACTGAAATGTCAACATAAAATACTACTGTCATCTGATGTACTAAGTTAATATTGAAACAACATTTTTATTTTTGACCATTTCAAAGTTTGTGGAAAACATTTCAAACACAAATGAACCTTTTTCAGCAGTTGAATCAGTTTACTTTATTTGACAGTTTTCAATGCAAAAAAAAAAAAAATTCTTAAAAAAAAGCGGGGCAAAAAGGACAAAAGCATTACACACTTTAAAAACAACATTATTTTCAGAAGTCTGATGTCATTATAACAAGTGGTCCAACGGTTCAAGTTTTGAAAAGGCTTGTATCAGTGTACTGCCTCTTTTCCTTCTCTTAAATCTGAAAAAGCATGATGTTACTAAAGAGCAAGTCAATTCAGTTGTCATATTCAAGAATTTTAATAAGCTAAACGCATTATGAGTCACTTTTTTAAAACTGCTTAACCACAAAATAATCTAACAATATTCATAATACTGTTAAATTACATACATTTAACATATTTCTCTAAAATATATTATTAACACTTCAATATCAAATGGAAGCACTATGGCAAGGTGTCCAATCATTCCACCCAAGTTTATCTCCGGCCCTAATTAAACACACCTGAAACAGCTAATCAAGATCATTAGGATCAATGAAAACTTGTAGTCAGGTGTGTTGGCGCTAAACTACATAACATTCAAATAAGTTTCTCATGTAGAATAAAGAGCTTAATTGTTTTTCAATGACAAATTCTTTAAAGCTGCAAATTCACCAAATACCTTACTGTTTAAATATCACAAAATAGCCATGTCTGTCACTTTTTCATAAACACAAGGTGTAGTTTGTGTGTTTCAGTGGGAACAAGCTAAACTGAATGGGGATCAGTTACATTCATCAAATTTAATACAGATTCAGGAATATGAATGATTAAGCAGTAATCAGGGAGCAGGGCATAAGACACAAGATAGCGTCAAGTCCCACGTCTGGTAATGACCCTGTCGACTACAACTCAAAGTATAATCAACCATTATCAGGAAGGGGCTTCTCATTTTTTTATGTGTCCATACGTATCTGCCTTCATCACTTACTAAAGGAAAGAAGGCAAGGTGCTCTGCAAGCTTTGAGTAATAGATGCAACACGTGGGTTATGTGTAAAGTACATTTAGTCATTTAGCAGACGCTTTTATCCAAAGCGACTTACAAATGAGGATAAAAAGTATGATATTCTTGCTCACGTTCATGTCCATGCACTTCAAGAAATTTGTTAAATGTTGTTGAAACTTTAATCAGAAAATTCCTAATAAATATTACTAAAGCAAGATGCATGCACTTAAGAATTTAGAAAAATGGATGGTTTATTCAAACTTTAATAACTTTTTAATTAATGTGTATCATTAGATTCAGTAACAATAAATCACATACAAATAACAAGCATGCAAAACAAAAGAACAGAGAAATAATTAGATGCAATTTGAAATCCATGCAGGTGGTTCAACAAACAAGACTGCTGTATAGGATGCACCTGTGTGTTTTTTCTAATAAGGAAGCACCAATTAGACTACTGAGAAGTGCACATGCAGAACCAAAATGAGCGTTTACCAATAAGTGCGCATTTTCAAACTCCAACTGGTGTTTTTCAACCATTTTTTAAAAGAATGACTAAAATCATGAAGGCACAGCTCCAAACCAAGCCCCCAGTGGATAAGAGCAAATCAGCTAAAGCAATGGAAAATGGCCAACATGGTTTGACACACCCACTGACTGAGACACACCCACTAGTGTTCTGCAGAGATACATGCATGATTTTGTGCTCATCAACTACAAATCACTGTTAGTTCAATGTCACTGTCTTTACCCATGTGTGCTGTCAGCTTTCATCAGAATTTCAATGTTGATCCAACATACTTTAAATACTGAAATGTCAATCTCAACCAAAATCATGGTTTGGTTTGGATCAAAACTCAACATTGTATCAATGTCACCATGCTATCTGGGGACCTTTCTACTGACTCTGAAAAACACCAAGGCCAGTTGCATAAACAGCCTGTATGTTAAGAACTAATCTGACCAACCAGCAGTTAGCCAAGGGGTAATGAGTCTTATTTTTTTACTTTATGACCCATCTTAAAGAAAACATAAGATGACTTGTAAGACTAATCTAAGCATTTTATGCCACCGGCCACAGAGGAAAGATGCCCAGGGCCCGTTCTCGTGAACATGCAGAAATGTTGGGAAACCTAAACATGCCTTGGTGGAAGAGTGGAGTAACATCTGGTGCAGTCCATGATGGTGAGATGCACTGCACTGTAGTACTTAAAGTAGCTAGTGGCCACACATTGTTTTTTCAGGGGCTCATCAAATTTCTATTTGTCATATGTCTGTGAAACTTGTTCAGTTTGTCTTATTGTGCTCATGCAAATGTTTGCACATGTGAAGAAAATTTCAGGAAATAAAAGCAGTTGAAAGTGACATGATGTTTGTTTGTTTCATTCTTTCTGAGGGAACTCATGGAAAATCATGCTGGGAACCCTGCTGAAAAAAAATAATAAAATAAATAAAACAGCTAAAACCAGCCTAAACTGGTTGGCTGGTTTTAGCTGGTTATCCAGCCTGGTCTTAGCTGGTCAGCAGGCTGGTTTTAGAGAGGTTTTGGCCACTCCCTTAGCTGGTCAGGCTGGTCTGATCAGGCTTAGAGACCAGCAGGAACAACCAGCCTAGCCAGGCTGGGAGACCAGCTAAAACCAGCTACTTCCAGCTTAACCAGCTAAGACCTGCCAACCAGCTTAGGCTAGTTTTAGCTGTTTTTTTTTCAGCAGGGTGTGACCGAACAAATCGAATCTGAAAGTGTTAAACAATACCCCGCATATACTTTATTTCCAACTAGACCAAAGAAGTCCACTTTATAATATGATGTACACTGTTAATTTAACATTTTCCACATATGTCGATGATATTACTTGTATGTTTTGTGGTCACAAAGATGAAACTTTAATGCATTCATTCTATTCTTTTAAATTGATTCAGAAATGTAGGTCTAATTTATATTCCCATTTAAATAAACCACCCATCTTTGCACAGTCCATTAATATGAAACATATTATTATTATGTTTGGCAAATGTTTCATCCATAAACAAAATTTATAGGATTACTTCCTACTCTTTCAAAAAAAAAATTGATTGAGGTAGACTCACTGCAAGGCTTTTTTGTTTATAGCAATTAAAAAATGTAATAGATTCCTGAAACAATATGAAAATGTATTCTATGTTCAACCGGGTTTCTTTCATTTATAGTTAGTTAGTATTATTTTGCCATAGACAATGTCATTCAGCTGCGGTTCATCCTCCAAACCGCTCGGTGGCGATCGCATACATAAAGGCTGGTTTTAAAATAACACTCGCGCGGCGGTTGTGGGTAATATTCATGGCGAAGTTCTGAATCTGCAGTGGAGAGACACACCTTCTACTTTTCTTTCTGGATATTCAAATAGTGGAATTAACTTACATCTTTACCTCTTGTAAAAGTGAATTAACGTCCATACATTTGAAGGAATGGCTGAAACAGGCTCAGGTGAGCGTAGTGTGTGATATTCAGTCAGTCTGATAAACACTGCAGCTGTTATTGAGCGCTACCGAGAATGTAAACAGATGATTTTCCACCAACAAATACTTATTTAGTAGTTATATTCGTATACATGTATGTTATTAGGTAAAAAATGTGTAATTTGGGTAATAATGAGTAAAGAGCCCCAAATAGATAGCTAACTGCGATGACTGAACTGGCCTAATGCTGATTGTAACATTACATGCAATACATTGTCAATAAGGTGTGTGTAATTTATTTATGCTGCAAGGAATGCTTTTAAACATTACGATTTTCGCTTTTTTGATAATTAGGTTGTTGAATTCGTTTTCTTTTAGCTAAAATTACAAAGGTCAAAGTATAAAGCATATTTGTTATGAAAGTTTAGCTACATTTGTTGAAGGTGTAGTTTCCAGTCATATATGGTGGTTAATGCTGTCAGTAGGTATTGCATGATTTGAGTCAAACATCTGTCACTTAACTGCATCTGTTCCATCTCAAGATCAACCTGGTGACATGAAACATGACAGCATTTCATCCCCTGGGATCTCAGATCAGGAGAAGGAGATGGCATCCAATGCTTTTGAGGCTTTTAAGGTAAATAACTATAATCTGAGCAGGCGATTGTATCCATGGTTGTTTCCGGCAGTCATTGTTGATGATATAACGTGATGTTTCTTTAGGCTGGAAGCTATGACGAGTCCCTGAAACATCTTGACAGCCTTCAGGAGCTTAACAAAGAGGACTACAAGATTACAATGAATAAAGCGATCAATGAGTTTTATAAAAGTGGGCAGACAACAACCAGCACCCTGAAGCAGACGTTAATGACCTTGAAGAATCAGGTTTGATATTACATATACATATTGCATCATTCTCATTATCATAAGCCTTGTCATTGGAGTACTGATGCTAATTGATCGTTATTTGCAGATGCACACAGCTGTGGATGATATTGATGGTTTGGATGATGTTGAGAACAGTATCCTCTACTACAATCAAGCAGTGATTCATTACCATATGCGACAGTATTCAGAAGCTATATCCACCGGGGAGAAGCTCTACCAGTTTCTTGAACCTTTTGGTATGTTTCACTTGCATAGTGTTGAGCAATGAGTTTTTTTGTTTGTTTTGTTTTTTAATCTGCACCTGGACTAGTACCAACAGTATTAAATGTTTTAACTGGTCTGGTGCAGTAGTGTGGCATGGCTTGATGGGTTTCTCTGTCCTAGCAGAAAAGTTTGCTCAGGCCGTTTGTTTCTTGTTGGTGGATCTATACCTGCTCACTTTCCAGCCAGAGAAGGCACTGCACCTGCTGGCTGTGCTGGAGAAGCTCACTGTGAAGGATGGGAACAGCAAAAATGGGAAAGGAGAGGTGAGAGATATTTGGCTGTTTCGAATAATTTTTATTTTTGATTGTTTTGCCCCTGTCTCGCTTGTTCTCACTAGAATTTTTAAAGTGTTGTTACAGGTGTTATTACATCTGTAATAAAAACTTGCACAAATCTGCTAAATCGCTCTATTTTTATCCATCATTGTTATCTTAAAAAACACACGATATATTGTAGTTATCTCTATTAGCATTATTTACCATGAGAATGCTATGTAATGTACCAAATTTACTTCCTTTCAAAAGTTTGGGGTCAGTAAGATTTTTTATTTTATTTTATTATTATTATAATTTTATTGTATTTTTTTACGCTTGTTTTTGAAAAAAAGCATCTTATGCTCAAAGGCAACAGTTTATTTGATCAAACAAACAGTAAAACCCTAAATATTAACAAATAATATTACTCCAATTTAAAATTGCATCTATCTTAATATATTTCAAAATGTAATGTATTCCATCTCCAGTCTTCAAGATCTTCATATGCTTCACATCCTTCAGAAATCATTCTAATATACTGACCTAGTACTGAAGAAACATGTCAGTGATGATAAACTTTTTTTTCTTTTTTTTTTTTTTGTAAACCATGATAATTTATTAATAGTTATTAAGGAACAAAGTTCAAAAGAATATAATTTCTCTTAAATAAAAAAGTTTTTGTAACATACATTTTCTATCACATTTGAACAGTTGGTAACACTTTAGGTTAGGGAACACATATTCCCCTCAATAAGAGTTTTCCCTCAATAAACTTCTAATTTGCTGCATATTGATAGTTAGTATGCTGTATGTTTAGGTATTGGGTCAGATTAGGGGATCCAGAATATTAATATGTGCAGAATGAGGCATTAATATGTGCTTTATAAATACTTATAAACAGCCAATATGTTAGTAATATGCATGCTAGAAAGCAACTAGTTAATAGTGTTCCCTAATGTGAAGTGTTACCGATCAACTTACTGTATCCTTGCTTAATAAATGACAATTTCTTTCAAATATAAATCGTACTGCTTTCAAACTTTTAAACAAAAGTGTACCTTATTATATGTTGGTCTGCCAAAGTGATAGAAAGTATTTTGGATTGTAGTGTTTGTAAAATTGTCCATGCTCTAGAAAGTAAAGAATTGGTTAATATTAGGGATGCACCGAAATGAAAATTCTTGGCTGAAGCCGAACAAAATGAAACACTGGGCCGAAGGCCAAATACCGAACACGGTTTTTCGCATTGTTTCCCCATGAAGGCCTATTTTGCCATTATTTTTTTTTCACCATTGCATAAATTAAATCGCCAAAATGTGCTTTTTACTGTTTTGTCCTGCTTTTCAAATAAAAAAATCAATTACAAAACAACAATTTAAAAATATTTACTTAACACTGAACATTTTGTAACATTCTAGCAGACATTATACCAACAAAGCACAATTTAACTTAAAATTAATAAGTTACTAAAAATATTTTTTTGGCCATTTTTGGGACCCCCTTCTTGAATCAGGCATGTATTTTTTTTTCTGTACAAATAAATGCAGCCTTTCTGAGCAGAAGAGGCTTCTTTTAAAACATTAGAATATATTACAGATCCCAATTTGAACACTGTGCGAATGTTATAATAAATGTATAGCTGTTAGGGTTGCACGATACACTGGTACTACGGTAGTATCGCGATACTAAAGCTTAAAAATACCCGCAGTGCCATCACATTTTTTAAATGGTAGTATCGTCCATAAGGTAGTACCGTAAGATATGTAGTATACATGGTAGCAACACTGTTTAAAACGTTCAAACGTTGAACATGCATGCCAGCAGAAACATTACAAGTTGATTGCCAAATGTCTTTCTGCTGTGCTCTGTGTAGTTTAGTCTGTGTATACGCTTTATATGGTATTGAGTGTTTCCCGACGCTTCAGTTCAGTTTGCAATGAGAAGTTGCACTTGCACGTCGTTGTTCATGCTGCAGTTTATCAGAATAAAGGGTCGTGATTCAGACCATCTAATGTCATTTTAAAAAACAGCAGATCAAGCATCACTTATTCAACATCATAATATCTTGCAAGAAAGTATTATCTCAGTTTTATTCATTTGACCACTTCTAGAACAGGTGAACTAGTTCGTTTCTGGAAGCATCTTTGCGATCACGAACGCAGTTCCATTCATCAACATAGCGTCTTTGCACTTGGTTCTTATCATTATATATATATATATATATATATATATATATATATATATATTAGGGCTGTCAATCGATTAAAAAATGTAATCGCAATTAATCACACATTTTTATTTGTTCTAAATGTACCTTAAATCAATACTTTTCAAATTTTTAATACTCTAATCAACATGGGCATGGACAAATATGGATGCTTTATGCAAATGTACACTATATTGCCAAAAGTATTGGGTCACCCCATTCTAATGAACAGGTTTGACTACTTTAGTAATTTCTATGAGTACAAATCTTAATGTTAAAGCATATAATGATATTCTAGGAAATTGTGTGCTTCTAATATTATAGCAACAGTTTGGACAGGACCCTTTTCTATTCTAACATGACAATGCCTCTGTGTATAAGCCAAGGTTCAAAAAGAAAATGATTGATTCAGTCAGTGTGGAAGAACTTGACTGGTCTGCATAAAACCAAGTCCTAATCCCAGTTTAACACCTCTGGTGTGACTGTAAATGCAGACCTTGAGCCAAAAACTCATCACCAAACACCAATGACTTGTACATATGGGTACAGTCATTTTAGACACTTCCAAAACTGTTGCAACAGAGATGGAAATACAATTTTTAAATGCATGAATTATGTTCCCATCGTTGTTGCCACAGATTTGGAAGTGCTTTTTTTCTGTTCTAAAGAAGGGGGTGTCCCAATACTTTTGTCTATATAGTGTATGTACAAGTCATTGGTGTTTGTTGATGAGGTTTTGGCTCAAGGTCTGCATTTACAGTCACACCAAAGGTGTTAAACTGGGATTAGGACTTGGTTTTATGCAGACCAGTCAAGTTCTTCCACACTAACTCAATCAATCATTTTCTTTTTGAACCTTGTCTTATACACAGAGGCATTGTCATGTTAGAATAGAAAAGGGTCCTGTCCAAACTGTTGCTATAATATTAGAAGCACACAATTTCCTAGAATATCATTTAGTAAAGTAGTCAAACCTGTTCATTAGAAGGGGGCGACCCAATACTTTTGGCAATATAGTGTATGTTTATTATTATTGAAACCATAGTCAACATAAAGCATGAAGAGTAGACATGTTTCAAAGGTCATAGATGTTTTTCAACGAACTTGTTCATGTCTATTAGACACATGAAAAAAGAAATTCCAGGTTCCCATTACTTCTTTTTTTGTACTGAGCAATTTACTGACACAAACCTGTTTACATTTTTGCACACAGGGCAGCTCTTCTTCTGAAAATGCAAAATGTACATTTATTATTACATTTGTTTCCCTCTCTGTGCCCACATACTATATTTTGATGAAGCTATATTCTCAATAAAACTGTTTTCATTGGTATGTTTACTGTTTCTGTTGTCAGACAACGGAATGAATATGAAATAGTGACTGAAACGCGACCCATTAAGACTAGGATACATAACCAGCTCTCCCTTCCAAGATGTTAATCTGCACAAAAAAAATCATGATAATCGCACCGTCGTCTGATGAAATCAAATACACATAAGATAAAGACAATAGCTGTGCTGTGATTTCGGCTACACTTGCATGCAAAATTAGAGAAGCAACATAATATCTGTGTTTAACTGAATTAAAGCGCTGCTCCTCTCTGCCGCGCGCTGAGCAGACGAGAGAGAGAGAGAGAGAGAGAGGTGTGCGCGCGCGCTGGGAGAGCAAGACCTCGCGCTGGCGCAGCAGTACCGGTGATTCTCAGAAACTAGGTTTGGGCGCTTTTTTGAAGGGAAAAAAGTCGTTAAAGGGGTCTGCAATGTTCCCAAGTTGGCAACACTGTCCATCTCCATTTCTCCAACAAGGGGTTGGGCCACGGGTCAAACAGAAAATACGCGCTGCGTTAATCGCGCGTTAAAAAAATTTGTGCCGTTAAAATGAGTTTGCGTTAACGCATTATTAACGCGTTAACTTTGACAGCACTAATATATATATTTATTCATTTATAATGTTATGTTTTAATATACATGCTGCTAACTTGGAGATTTCAAGATATGCGAGCAAAAAATGCTCCTGACAGTTCGGCAATATGACACGAGCAAGAGTGCTGTTTTTGTTTCGTTTCTGTGTTCGAATCCAAATCCGCGTTGTCTCTGAGTCACTGATTCACTAAGCCATTCATAAAAAGAGTCATTTGATTCGCTTCTGAAGGATTCAGCCGTTTTGAAAGAATCGTTTGAATGACTCAGTGATTCAATCACGAACTTCTGCCACCTGCTGGCCGTTTTAAGTTTACCATCTAAAAGTAGGCATATTACATTATTTTCCGTTATTATTTTACATTATTTAAACACCGAACTTCAAACTCATTTATGACACATAATTCATTCTTGAAGCAAACTTATGTCCGTTTGGTGATTAAATAAACAGTTTTAGACCGCTGCTTAAATTGAACATGACGCGTCTTGTGTGTGTGTGTGTGTGTGTGTGTGTGTGTGTGTGTGATACCCGTGACTTCTCCAAGACGCTGTGCTTTTGCACAGTGTGTCACTCACTTGCATATTTGTTTATATTTTAATTAGATAATCATGCAGTGTTCTAAAATAGCAGCAAATAAAGAGTGCACATACAATATCAATAACCTGTGCATGTAATTTTAATATGGCCTTTTGTAGGTATTTCAAGATGGCCATCTTTAAGCATGACTGTTGAAATGAAATGGTAATACTTAATAAGAGTCCATTTGTAACATTAACGAAAGCTGTAGAAGTATTGTTCCTTGTTAGAGTGTGTTCATTTCATTTCAACATTTACTAATAGGCTTCATTTTAAAATTTTAAAGTTTCTTCTTTTAACATTTGTAAACTATGAAATAACTTTAATAATCAATATAGTAATAAATATTAATACTACATTTTTATTCATTTATAAAGTATAGTTCCGTACTGTTACTGTTTTTTTTTTAATAGTAAAGCTCTATTTAGTTTTCATTCAGTATCTATTTTAAAAACTATCGGTTGATTAATCGGTATCGGCCAGTGTGGTCCAACCTAGCTATCGATATCGGTAAAATCCACTATCGGTCGACCTCTAGTTTGAATACATGCAGTCCGTGCGTGTATTAGAAAACATAACATTCTGCAGTTAATGTACTAATAGTTTTAGGCCATTTCGCGATTTCAATCATCACAGTAACCAGCATCAACCACCTCTTCCTCTTCTCATCGGAGACATGAGATGCAGCGCTAAGCAGTCTCTCGCTGTCGGTGCTTGTAATGTTTTTTGAATCTTTCTCTGACAGTTTTATATACTTTCACACTGCAGACACATTTGTGCATTAGTGCACAAATCTATTTGATCACGTCATTGTTCAGTACAAATTATTCGGTCTTTTCACTCACCGAAATAGTTTTGTTTTGCTATTTTCTGCTGAACAATTTCGGTTGCCGAACATTCGGTGCATCCCTAGTTAATATGCCAGTTTTTTTAGATGATAAATTGAGAGTTGTTGCTCAAGATGCTGCTCTCTTGACTTTTAACCTTTTGGATCATGTGTCATTTACAGAGCACCAACAGCTTAAGTAAGGAATCTACTTCTATGAAAGCAGAGTTCACAGCTTTGATCGAGGCAGCTAAATCAAAGATGCACCAGGTGAGAGCAGTGAGCATAATGAATGTTGAAGTTCAGTGCCTGGTGCCAATTTATAACACACAGATTTAACATAACTTGAAATAATAAAGGTTTGTAATAGATTTGCACTGTTAATTAGTTTTAAATTAAGTTGAATATGTTCAGAAAGCTAACTCTGAATCTAAAATGATTTAATGTATACGGATCAGCTAGCAACTAGCAATTTTGTCTAGCAATTGAGCTGTTTGGGATATGTGTGTGCAGTATAAAGTACGAGCCTACATCCATATGAAGTCACTGAAGGCCTGTAAACGGGAAATCAAATCTGTGATGAACACATCTGGAAATGTAAGTAGATTCACAATCAGCTGATTCACACATTACATACATACTGTAAAGGTTGGTCATGTAATACACTTGTAATGTATCTTTTGTTGGCTGACTGTATTTACACATTTCTCCCTCAGTCTGCACCTTCACTCTTCCTGAAGAGTAATTTTGAGTATTTGAGGGGAAATTATCGTAAAGCTGTGAAACTCCTCAACAGTTCAAATATCGCAGAGCATCCAGGACCCTTGAAAACAGGTACACAGTTAAAAAACACCCATATATGCTTCAAAAAGAAAAAAAATGGATCCCCATGCCAATCTGAGCATATTTCTTTTTAGTTTTCATGTGAGATTTGTACACCATCATCATTTAGATTTTTGATTCCAAGAAGTGGTACTAGGCATGCAAAATACACCTTAGAAATGTCAATAAATGTTTTGTTAAAAACCTTAGTAATGAAAAGTCAAGTTTTTCTTTCCTGGAATATATTTACTTAGGTTTGTCTTTTTTTTTTCCCGCTTAAAGGTGAATGCATGAGATGTATGTTCTGGAATAATCTCGGTTGCATCCATTTTGCCATGGGGAAGCACAACCTGGGTCTTTTTTACTTTAAAAAAGCACTTCAAGAAAATGACCACGTATGCGCCCAGCTTGGTGACGGCAGTAATGGGCAGGGTAAGAGAAATGAGGACCTTTTACATGCCAGATCATACAGCAGAATCTGTGATAGACCATACTTCTCAGTGTGATAATAGATTATATGCAGATTTTTGAAAACTCTTAAGAAATTGTGATTTATGTATATTCTTGTTTATTAACATTGTTTCATTTTATTTATTTTTTCCCACAGCAGCAAAGAAGTTCACAGGCATCCCCATGTGTGCTCTGTTAGCTAATAAGCGCTATGAGCTGCTGTATAACTGTGGGATTCAGTTACTTCATATCGGTCGACCGCTGGCAGCGTTTGAGTGTCTGATGGAGGCGGTGCAGGTGTATCACTCCAACCCTCGACTGTGGCTCAGGCTCGCAGAATGCTGCATCACAGCTAATAAAGGGGTACAGACATTAACCCACATGTGTAATTCAAATTTAAAATGAAAGGTTGAACACTTGCACTGTCGTTCAAAAGTTTGGGGTCAGTACGATTATTTTGAAATAAGAAAATTAATACTTTAGTTAGTAAGTGTAAAGAAAATAATCACATCACAGAATCCTGAGGGGGAACAAATGTATCATTGTTTCCAAAAAATATTAAGCAGCCCAACTGTTCAACAGTGATAATAAGAAATATTACTTGAGCATCTAAACAGCTTATTAGAGTGATTTCTGAAGGATAATTTGACTCTGAAGACTGGAGTAATGGCTGTTTCAGCTTTGCCATCACAGCAGTAAATAAAACCATTAGTTTAAAATAATAATATTCCACAATATCACTTTTTTGTGATTTTGATCAAATGAGTACAGTCTTGTTGAGCTTAAGAGACTTATATTTCTTGGTAAGAGACTTCTTCCAAAAACATTTTAAAATCTTAACTGACCCCAAACGTTTGAATGAGTGTGTATTTGTTTTATGTCTAAAGGCCTGTTCCCACAAAATGCCTAAATGACACCAAAGTATAAAATTGGCCAACAATTTTTCCACATCAAAACAATTTGCAATATAATTATTTCAGATGGTGATGCATTTGTTTATGACCTTTTTTGTCTCCTTCAGAGCTCGGAGCAGGAAACAAAAGGTTTACCCAGTAAAAAGGGTATTGTGCAGACTGCTGTTGGGCAGGGCTATCATCGCAAGATTGTTTTAGCATCACAGTCCACACAAAACACCATTTACAGGTGAGGAAGGGTGATTCAATCTAATGGGTCTTGACATTTGCTAGTGTGATGTTAGAAAAGTAGCAGTGTGAGATTGTCTGGCTGGTTGAAGCAGTGCAACATTTCCAATGGCTGAAAATACTGTAATGTCACAGTGTCTCCAGAAGGTGTCATCCCATTGCTTTGTGCATTGCATTGGTGTCAGAAGGTTTCTGAGAGCTGTATCATGCCTTTTAGGTTTCAGTTGTATTAAAAAGTCTTTCTGATGCACTTGGCATGCTAAAATGGATTTACACACATGTTTGTGTGCAGTGAGGGCCAGTCAGCAGCAATCCCAGTGGCCAGTATGGAGTTTGCAGCGATCTGTCTGCGTAACGCTTTGCTCCTGCTCCCAGAGCACCAACAGCACGACAGCAAACCTGACAGTGGCTCCAAGAGCTGCAGTCAGTCAGGCAGCACAGAAAGCGGCAGCGAGACCAGCGATGCCTGCAGGTACATGTATAAACATGCATGCACCACCAGTGCTGCAATAACAGAATACAATTTTTTTTTATGTATTACTTGGCAAATCAGTTACAATTTCTTAATAAGTGGATACATAATGATTTAGATAATGAGGCATGGATGGATTTAGAACAACACTATAGTAAGGATATTAAATTAAGTGATCTACCTTTTATTGGAACATCGATTAAAAAACATAATTGTTTCAAAAATAAATTAATCTCTTCAACTCTTAAAACTTGGTGGAAAATTAAAAATATAACTCATTCTTCAATGGACCCATGTGCATATTCTCCAATCTGGTATAATCCTGATTTTTATTTTAACAAGAAACCTCTTTTTTACAGTAATTGGAATCAATATGGCATATCTCATCTTTATCATTTATTTTGTGATAACACGTTTATTTCCTTTGAAGATTTAACAGCTAATTATGCTATTTCTAGAGGAGAATTTATTCAATATCTACATATAAAGGAAGTTATCAGAAGCAAAGTAAATATTAAGGATAATACGCTTCAACCTTCTGCATTTGTTACTCGGTTCAGAATACTTGCACCATCAAAAAAGATGTTATATAAATTATTAAGTATAGATAATTTGATGCATCTACCTATTGAAAAATTCCCCCATGATTTCAATACATGGACACATATTTGTAAAAACATTTTTTCTTTGATTGATAATTCTAATTTATAATAATAATAATAATAATTCATTACATTTATATAGCGCTTTTCTGCTTTTCTAAGCACTCAAAGCGCTCTACATTGTGAGGGGGGTGTCTCCTCGTCCACCACCACGAATAAATTTACAACTTATTCAATATAAGATTCTGCATAGAGTACATAATACACAACACAAAAAGTATAAAATGGGTTTTACTAATTCACCCATATTCAGTGTAATTGTGGTACTCTAGACACTTACCTCCTCCACACCTTATGGTCTTGCACTCCTGTTCAGAATTTTTGGTTGGGGGGTTATAGAGAAATTGCACATCGTTCTGTTTGTTAGGATTAAGTTTGGAGATGGATGTTGCATCACATTATGTAAAATTGGTTTATATTGCCCTGATTCTGGCAAAGAAAGCTATTCTCCAACATTGGAAAACTAAGCAATCTTTAAATATTAACCATTGGTTAAATTTATTATTAGAGCACATGGTAATGGAAAGGATGGCTGCCGTATCTAGGAAGAATATTAGGTCTTTTTTGGAATTGTGGTCACCTTTTTATTAATTTCTTTGTACTGGAGGAGTGATCATTATGTGTGTGTGAAGATGACTTTGGGTAGTTAGATTTATAGGATATAAAATCCTGCCTTCAACAGATATTTCGATGTAATTTCTGAACTATTGATTAGGTGAATTATGAAATTGGCATCATGTGTCTCATGTGTCTGTATGCTATTGTATGTTTTTTTTTTTTTTATTGTTTTTTATTGTGCAGTGATGTTAAATGTATCTGAATATTTTTCTTTGACAGTGGGAAGACTCAAGAGGGAGACAAGTTCATTCCTGCTGCCCCCTCATCACCCTTGAGAAAGCAGGAGGTGGAGAATCTCAGGTGAGGTTACAGGAGACTTTTCTGGAATTAATTTCTCACACATAATAAAAATGACCTGAAGAAGATTTGAATGACTTTAAACACATTTGATTTGACTCAGTGTGGCAAATGCTGTTAGCCAGTACACTGCAAAAAGAGATTTCCTAGCTCAGTTTTCCAGTAGAAATATCTAAAATTCCTAAATCAAGAAACATTTAATTCAGAACAGAGTATTTTTTTTATGCTTAAAACAAGAATAAATATCTGCCAAAGGGTTAGGGACAATAAACATGCTGTAAAAGCTTTGTTCGTCCTCTGAACACAATTTAAGATATTTTGGATGAAAATCGGGAGGCTTGTGACTGTCCCATTGACTGCCAAGTAAATAACACTGTCAAGGCACAGAAAAGTATAAAAAACATCGTCAAAATAGTCCATCTGCCATCAGTTGTTCAATCTGAATTTTATGAAGCGACGAGAATACTTTTTGTATGCAAAGAAAATAAAAATAACGACATTTATTCAACAATTCGTCTCCTCTCTGAAGGAAATCATTATACATTGATACATTTTTTAAGAAAAATTAAAATCTGTGTCATTTTCCTTCAAGTAAATATTTCTTGTTTTAATAATGTTTAGATATTTTGTACTGGAAAACAAGAGTACAAGTCTTCCTTTGTGAGACACACGTCTTCCTCAAGGGGGCACTTGCCAGCTGAGAAAGGGGAATCCTTTTTTTTTTTTTACGTGTGACTCGTGAGAAACATGTTCAGCATTTATTATATATTAAAAACAGTATGCAAAGCAGAATGCAATATACAATACACAGTATCATGCTACATTTTTCACATGATCTCAGCATGTTAATTTTGTTATAAATGGCTACATTTTCACATCCAGTTATTTCTAGTGAAACATCTTCAGTTTTGCAGTATAAATTATGAGCCAAGAAGAATAAAGGAAAGTCTTGCTGTTTAATCATCACACTGGTCAAGAAGAGCCTTGTGCAGTATTTCAGACTGTGCTCTGTTCAAATTTACTCACAAATGGTATTATGCTATTCCAAACATAGCCAGCATATGTAAACCAGACCCATTTTTAAGTTCCCTTCACTAATATGCGCATAATAGTTTAGAAAGAGATTCGCTAAATTTGGTACTTCTGTATGCAAAATATCGATATGGCAAATGGTCTTGGCTAAATCCATTCAATGCATACACTGTATTAACAACATAAAATGCAACAATTGCTAATTAGTGGTAATTAAAGTAAACTCAGTTAACCTGTTAGACAGGTTATTGTGAATAACCCTCCCCCGGCTAGCCCACTATACCCCTCTCTCTTATTGTATGCACCCACTTCACCATTCACTCTCGCATTACTTTTGCCTCAGGAATTGATTAGACCTTCTACCCCACCTCCATCCCACTCTCTCCCCTTCCCCCTCATCTTTGATCCAGTCTGCTCCGGAGGGCTGGCCGGACGTGCTTCCCTGTGAAGGGAAGGGGTGTGGTGTGTGGATTGTGTTGACCCTGCACTGACACCCTGATACACTGACACTTTTACGAGCCCAAGCACCATTTACTCAAAGGGCTTCCTGGAATCCTGCAGGCTATTGTGTCACAGGCAGCCACTCAGAGCGCTGGGCATTTCTCTGTTTCCCCGTCTTTTCCTTTACCCATTCTTACCCTCTTATGTGGTATTTGCAACAAAACTTGGCATTTAGGAATCTGAGCAGATTATATTCAAAACATTTTTTCTTTGAAGTAAGTTTTAATGTGATTGTTATGGCCTGTTCACATCAAGACTCAATTTAAAAAAGCTAAACAAATTGCAAACAAAAGGACTGTTATGAAAAATAATACTCATCTGAACTCATTCTCATTCTGCAAGAATAATGGCTTAAACCTCTGCAGACAATAAAGATTTCACTGATTTTAATTCAAAAATATTACATAACACAGCTGCTGTCGAAATGTAAAATGTAATAAATTGTTGCTGGGTATAGTTAAAGTGACCAGATGGGACTGTCCTCATTTTAGTGGGCCGCCTGATCACACGAGATATATAAATATTACCTTTTGTAAGTGATTGCTTTCCATAGTTCTTTGTATCACAGACAAAAATTTAAATGGTCAAATGGATCATACTGATCCCTGGTTTTTGGAATGCATTGCAAAATTTTGTTTTCGGCTAATATTGGTAAAATAACATGTTAGAGATCATATTGATGGCTATGATGCAAACTACAATTTATTGGATTATATTATATTGGTATATTGGCACATATGTATATACTGAATAAAACATCTCAAGTATGTGGCAATTTATTATTACATTTAAAAGGAATGCAAAATATTGGTAAATAAAACAATGGTTATGAGCAAGTTTTATTTAAAAATTAAACAAACTACCGGTCTGTGGTAAAAACGCTATATAAATAAGCTAAGGTTACTTCTATCGTTCGGTGGGAATCCAAATGTGTGCATGTTTCACAAGCTTGACTTAAATAGCATTATGTTGCTTTGAAATATAAATCACAGCACATTTCAGATATTAAAAAAAGTGACATTCTGGAAAATTCTGTAAGTAAAAGAATGTGAGACGTGAATTATTTTGTGATTTTTATAGGTTTGTTCTGTATGGACACTATTCATTTTATTTGTGCAGGTTAAAAAAAAAAGTATTCAAGTCTTAAATTTTATTTTAAAAACAAATACCATTACTACCTCCAAAAGTGTTACTGATCTCTCATCTCTACAAAAATAATTTTGTCCTTGTTGAAAACGGTTTCATCAGCATGCTTCTCTTTGGTCTCTCTTTCCTCACAGGTGCTCAATTCTAGCCTGCAGTGCATATGTGGCTCTTGCTCTTGGGGACAACTTAATGGCTCTTAACCATGCAGAAAAACTCTTGCATCAGACAAAGCTGTCAGGATCGCTCAAGTGAGTCTGTCTCTCTTTTTCTGGCTGATTTATACCTTTTATGGGTCCTGCACTCACAACGCTCAGCAAATATTTGCCCTCCTAATATGGCCAACCCCGAGTGATGGGATGCTTAATGTTTGGTTCAACCTGTTAAACAAAAAATCTTACCTATGCCTCACCACTCTTGTTTGTCTTTGGAAAAAACAACAACAAACAAAAAAGTTACCTTATTTTTTGTAGCAAATGCTATTTTGTAAATGTCCTGGAATTCCAGATTGTGATTCTTACTGTAAATGGTTTGCTTGGTTTTAGCTAGATTTCCCAGACAGAGATGAAGCTGAGACTAAGTGGGTAATACACAATGTAAAGCAGTCAGTTTAGCTTTAGTCTTTGTCATAGGAAGTGGCTTTAAATAATGTATTCAGCTCAATTTTTGATGAGTTGTGTGGTGCTTGTGTTCTCAGGTTCCTGGGTCACCTATATGCAGCTGAAGCCCTGATCTCTCTGGACAGAATCTCTGATGCCATTGCACATCTCAATCCGGAGAACGTTACTGATGTCTCGTTAGGTGTCTCATCCAGCGAACAAGACCAAGGTATGAAAATGAACTCATAATCAAAACATACATATGTCAAAGGACATGATGTCCGATTATTAACATATGTCTGTGCTGTTATTGACAGGTTCTGATAAAGGAGATCTGGAGCCTGTGGAGTCCTGTAAGTTTTTATTAGCATTATTATTATTATTATTACTATTTTAAATTGTAATAATAATTGATTTTAAATTGATTTCTTGGATGGATGGATTTATTTATTTAAATAAGTTAATTCCTCTTATATGATGAACATGTCTGAACATTTCCGAATTAAAATTTATTTTGATATTTTTAGGGGATCTAAAGTAAAAAAAAAAAAATATATGGTAACAATTTACTTAAAGCCTTTATGTGCAATGCATTATAAAGGGTTATTAAAGGTTATAATGCATTATAATTACTTCTATTATATCTTATCGTAAATAATTATAACCAAATTTAAAATGCGTAGTGTAACAATGAATTGATAAGTGTTATAATGTATTAACTGTTGTTACAATTATTAACGAGATTATTGTACAATGCATTATAAGGTGCATTACAAGCCATAATTAATGCATTAAAACTACTTTTATAATGCATTATACATAAAGGCTTTAAGTTAAGTATTATTAAGGTTCTACTAAGGTCTTTTATCATTAAAAAGATACAATTCAATCTATACAAACTTTTATTATTATTATTTCTATAAAAAAGGATTACTGTTTCTATTATATATATGGAAAATGTGATGCAACTAACATGCAGGTTAGTTAAATACTGGTATTTATACATTTTGAGTTCATGATATTTATAAAAAAAATAATAATAATAATAATAATTGTACACATTATTTTTATAAAGATGATTTTATATGTGTATAATATGAATGTGTGTATATATAATATTTCTTCAGAATAACATGCCCTGATTAATTGTCCACAATTAGACCAGAGATAAGTTGAGTCAGACAATATGTAGTCTTATTTATTACATTTGTTTATTTTAATTTTGGTTTATGTTGCAGCAGGGAAACAGACACCTTTGTGTTACCCCAGCTCAGTAAGTTCTGCTCGGGCCACAATGCTCTTCAACCTGGGCAGTGCGTATTGCTTGAGGAGTGAGTACGAGAAAGCCCGCAAGTGCCTCCATCAGGTAAACACTCCTCTCATGTGAAGCTGTCAAATTTTAACACATAAAATGACAATAATGCAATTATCTTCTCTGGACACTAGATAGATACAGTGCTTAAACAGTCTTCAAAACATTTGTTTCTGATTTCCGTTTCCAAGGCTGCTTCAATGGTGAACACTAAGGAGATTCCTCCAGAAGCCATTTTACTGGGCGTCTACTTAGAACTGCAGAACGGTGAGTCACGCACAGAGACTGTAATTACACAGGGACTGCTGGGAAATGTCGCTATATTTTCCAGAGGGTGGCCAGTCACCTTTCCTCACCTGGAATCATTTGTCACTTCAGACCAATTTATTTTTTGAGTAATCGTTTAAAACTGATTGTTGCTTCCGCAGGAAACACACAGCTGGCCTTACAGATCATCAAACGGAACCAGCTCCTCCCGTCTGTCAAGCCCACCTCCTCCCCTGATCTCCGTAAGAAACCACTCCCCTTCCAGTCATCCCAGCCTGTACAGCCCATACAGACCCCCTCCTCCTTTACACAAGTACAGCGCAAGTGATTCCACTTACTCGAACCCCCAAAAACATGCACAAACACATTTTTTTTAAATGTTATTTATGAGGCTGCAGCAACTCATGATGGATGGAAAAAAAACAAACAAACAAGAAACGGTTGTCTGTCGCAGTCTGTTAGAAATATGTGTGTTTTGGGGTCTATGAAATTATAAATAAATTTTATTTACACGTATTAGTGGTGTGACATTTATGCGGTCAGTGACACACTACCATATATGAAATTATACAGATTGTGAGTAAATTATTTCTGCTAAGTAAGATTGAAAATCTGCATGGAGCCCTTATAATAGTGATGAGAGAGATCATGTGGTTGTCAAAAATCAATGGACCAAAGGTCACTGTTTAGATCTAACTTGCATAAAATCATGGACACTTGTCTCTGACATCAGTTGTGGCAGAAAAACTCTTAAAAATGTAGCTTTTAAATATCTCAGTTGTATATCTTGATTTCTTCTCTACTGGTGAATAAGACTCAAATAAATGTCCTGATTTGTGAAGGCTCGTTTCTGGCGTGGGTGGACAGATGTCGGCTTTCTTTCATGTGTGGTCTCTCCTCTTTTTGCCCTTTTTCCTGAGGGTGGCCCATCACCTTTCTCATGCTGGGTCTTTCTTATGCTAAATCTCTCTGCCCCCACACCCACTCTTTTTCCACCCACATCTCTCCCCATTGTTGCACCGATCTGACGTGCTGTCAATGATGCCTTGGAGAAAAAAGAGCTCTTTTTTAAGCCTTTATGGGATTTTTTTTTTTCAGCCATCTGACGCTAGTTCCAAATGCAGCTGTTGTTCCTCAAGAGGCCTGTCATGTTTGTAATTATTTTTTTTTTTTTCTAGAATCATGTGTACAAGTAAACAATACTATACCAATGCAGGCAAATTACAGAGGTCAGCTGTTGGTTTATTATAATATATACAGCTGAGCAAGTGTTTTTATTCATATCAATGCTTTTTCATGAATTAAGGTTAAATTGGGATTTTGTAGGTTGGTGACCCCTAGGAGCAGCTGAGGATGAATGATGTAGATGTGAAGCATGAATCTGAGCTGTGGGTGTGGCAACCTTTGCTGTCCTAAAAAACACTGACGTCCTAAGCTTGGGTTTCGTAAAGTTGTTGAAACGCAAATAAATAAATGAAATGGAACATGAAAATGGGGAACAGCAATATTTTAAACCTGATCTCATGGGTAAATGTAACTATTTTACAAGGTGGTGGTATCTTATGAATTTGTATAATGTGAACATGAAAATGCAAGATTTTTAAGAAAAAAGTAAGCTTTAAATCAGGGGTCACCAAGTTCGGTCCTGGAGGGCCGGTGTCCCTGCAGAGTTTAGCTCCAACCCTAATTAAACACACCTGAAGCAGCTAATCAAGCTCTTACTAGGTATACTTCAAACATCCAGGCAGGTGTGTTGAGGCAAGTTGGAGCTAAACTCTGCAGGACACCGGCCCTCCAGGATCAAGTTTGATGACCCCTGCTTTAAATGGATAGTTCACCCAAAAATAAAAATTCTGTCATTACTCACCCTCATGTCGTTCCAAACCCATAAGACCTTCATTCATCTTTGGAACACAATTTATTTCTGAACCTCCATAGACCGCAACGCAATGCCAGCTCCTGCGTGAGCAGTACCACACGCATATGTCATGGTACTCTCATAAACGTGCGTCAAAGACTGACGCATAAGAAGATAAATTGTTGAATAAAGTCATTATTTTTGTTTTCTTTGTGCACAAAAAGCTTGTGTAGCTTCATAACATTACGGTTGAACCACTGATGTCACATGGACTATTTTAACGATGTCTTACTACCTTTCTGGCTCTCGAACGTGTCAGTTGCATTGCTGTCTATGGAGGGTCAGAAAACTCTCGGATTTCATCAAAAATATCTTAATTTGTGTTCCAAAGATTAACAAAAGTCTTACGGGTTTGGAACGACATTGTGAGTAATTAATGACAGAATTAAAATTTTTGGGTGAACTATCCCTTTAAAGTCCACTAAACCCCACCAAATATGAGATATGAGATACGAGGCATTGGTCACACTTTATTTTAAGGTCCAATTCTCGCTATTAACAAACCATTGACTATGACTTTTGCCTCAGTAAACTCCTAATTTGCTACTTATTAATAGTTGGTAAGGTAGTTTAGGTATTGGGTAGGATTAGGGATGTAGAATATGGCCATGCATAATATGTGCTTTAGAAGTACTAATAAACAGCCAATATGTTAATAATAGGCATGCTAATAAGCAACTAGTTAATAGTGAGAATTGGTCCCTATACTAAAGTGTTACTGAAGCATTTTCATATGAAGGGTTATATTGCAGTTCAAATGAATGTAATTATATTGTTATAAACAATTTTACTCATTTAAATGCTGCCAGAATGTTGTGAATCAGACAAATATCAGACTTGATTAGACATACAAACTGGAATGGACTAACAAACAAGCTGCAAATTATTTTGTCTTTGAACTAAACATTCCATTCCGGTATAGCCCCTTTTTTTTATCACCGTTTACACCCAGCTCGGTCCCATCTGCCAGACAACAAACATTTTCCTGCAGGCTCAAGCTGACCTTCTGGGCTACACCCCGCCCTGCTCTGACCTTTGACCTGTTGGTATGCAGAGACGCCCATTCCTCAAACAGCATTGGTGGCCTTAAGAGGGTTTTGTTAGGTAATTTAGACAAAACAAAGACTCCTTGTGATAGTACTCTTTAAACAGGATGACATATTTCACAGAGTGTTTTAAGGAGCAGTTACCATAACCTTGTCTTTAAGCACTTATCAGAGGAAAGATCATTTTTTGCAGCCTCTTTCATTAAGGTAAACAAATAAAAGCTACAGATCTCAGAGATGGGCTCAAATGCCTCCCTTCAGTTGTCAAATGAGCATGTACAGCATCCTGAGGTTGCTTACATCAATCATGTGCTGGAGGGGACACACATTTCTAGACTAATTTCTAGAAGGTTTATTTGCAGTCATGGTAGCTATGTGGAACAGAATCATAATTTATTACTCGACATATAAAAGCAGTAAGTGAAATTAGTATGTCCAAATTCACAGTATTCATTAAAAAGTCCCAGATGATCAAGTAATTCCAGAGATTTTCAAGTGGATATCCTTAGGACACTTTACTACCCCATAGGGCTTTGGGAGAAAATGTGTAAATGGTAAATGGCTAGGAATCGCATCTGACTCCATAGATTGCATGGTTTAGTTTTTCCCCAAACCAGTTAAATGCAAATCCCACCCCACACCCAATTGGAAATATTTCATTGGTCACATCAATCACAGTATTTAAACGCTGTAACAAATACTAACCCCTAATCTTAACTGAATAATACATCAAATTTGACCTCCTCTTGAGAAATGGCTGCTTAAGTTGACCAATGAAATTGGCTGTAGGGCTGGGTTTGTGCTTAACTGGCCTGCGTTCAGCCTCGACAAAACTGTGCAAAACGTTTATTAAACAGAAACGGTGGTGCGTTGAACACTCTGTTCAGATGACGCAAGTGTTGCAACTATGGCAGCTGAGAAGGCCATTCTTTGTGTTCTTTTTTAAGAATTTTCGGAGCCTAATGAAATCGGTGTAAATACGTGTTTAATACTGCAACATACTCTCGATGTTACAGTCACTGCCCTTGCCGTCCAGAATAAAAGAGAACATTTCCAATCGAGTGAAGGGATTTGTGGAAACTGTGGTTCCTAATTATTGTGATCCAACATTTGCCTCGCATTTCAGGATGAAAAGACAAACTTCAGGTGAAGGATAATCCACTTCTTACCTCCGAGACTGTGTTATGATCTATATGACCTTATTATTTTTGTGAGTATTAGGCTTATCATTATTTCTGATCACTGTTGTTGTGGTATGATATTGTAATATTTACCATTATATAATAAGAGGAGTATAGAAAGGTTTATGAAAGTGTCCACAATACAATAGCAAAATATATAAATATGTATAGTATTTTTATGTTACATTAATCAGTGTCTAGCACACCTTCCTAAGGAAAGGATATGGAGCAGAAGACATTGCAATTACTACATGATATTTAGACAGACTTATTTAAAGAAGTTCCAATCTATACTTGTGCTCTTATTATTTCAGTGTTTTTGCCTTTAATGTAAATAAACACGTGCAAACAATATACTTGCTCTTGTGAATTTCTTTTGATGTTAATTACATATACTTACAAATTCATCATCATACAAAGGTAAGAGCATTGTTGTTAATTTTTTTTTATTGTCAGATTATCATACAGTATGCATCAATGAATGACAGTTTTGACTGTCATGGTGTGTGCACGAACGAGTGTGAAATACCTTACGTTGCTTATTCCGATCATATTGGGCACTTTTTTGCATTTAAATTCTGACTGTTGACATTGAAAATGATGCATGTGTTTTTTCGAGGGTATCGGTTAATTTCTTGATTGCCGTTTTGACAGTGTCTGCAAGCTTGCATATTTTAATCATATTTGGTAATTCTCTTTAATGTATTTGCCCCGATTTGATCCATGGGAAATTTATCTAGCATTATATTATTTTATCGTCATTAATTTGTTTTAAGGAGATACAAATGGCTCTTATCAACCTTGATTTACATTCTATCACATTATTTTGACAGTTAAAGTTTTGGGTGGGTTTTGTGAGCTTTTGGGCTGGAAATCGTCCATCCTATCTGGCAACACTGTGCACCGGTGTGAGCCTGAACGTGCCCCTGGTTTGAGGGAAAAAATCACACCTGTAGGTCACATGCAGTGGTGGAGCTAACGAATTACAACTACTCATGTTACTGTAATTAAGTAGTTTTTTCGGGTACTTTTTTGAGTATATTTTTAAAGCTGTACTTGTACTTAAGTACAAATTAAGCAAAATAATCTACTACTTTACTTTTAAATCATAGTTCGTTACTGAGTATGCCCACAATTTAAATTGATATTCAAACATTTGACTTGCAGTACTACATTAACTCCACCCGCGCTCTGCTTCGGGCGGCTGAGGTAACGCGTGGTGTTGTTGTTTTCACCTTATTTCCCGCTCACACTTTTCTCATCCCAATTTTACAAACTGCACGTTACAAAATACATGCATGCTGACTGACACTGATCTCTGGCGGGTGCGGTGTTCTCCGATCGACTCGGGTATTACACACAATGTTAAATAGACCCGGGACCCGAAGTAATAGACTGGGACCCGACCCGGACCCAGCTGACCAATAGACCCGAACCCGTACGGGTCCCGGGCAGTGGTGGAAAGAGTACTGAAAAAATATACTCAAGTAAAAGTACCATTACCTTCCAAAAAATGTAGTGTGAGTAGAATAAAAGTACTTCCAAAAAACTACTTGAGTAAAAGAGTAGCCTATTTAAAAGTACTCATGAGTATTGAGTAGTGAGTACTGAGCTGTGGATTCTACCCTCTTATAATAAACGCTCTACACTGCAATTTATACATTTACAAAACGTTGTACATTCTGTAATTCACATTATCTTGTTTGTCATAAAGAATGAAGAATATCTATCATCCAGCAGTTTTAATTTTGACTGTCAACCCTTTAAAATACATCGAAACAGTATTCAGTTGAAGAAAAGATGAAAGTTATTCTCAGTTAAATCATAAAGTTTGAAAAAATAGATTTAAAATCATGTGTAAGGCCACTGAGACAGCATGCTGTTGTTGCACATAAAATATTAATGTTTAGAACAGTGCAAATACAAACACCATTAGAAACTCATAGTTCAGCATCACACACCATGATATGGGTTAAAATGAGCCCATTTCTCTCCAAAATGGTGCCAGTTTTAGCGTTTTGCAATAAAGAAATAAGGCCAAGAATTAGTGTATGGTTTTGCAGATTTGGTGTGTGGTTCTGCTGTTTGAGTGTCAGCTTTCAGAAATTGTGTGACAAGTAAAGATTGTGTGTAAGCAGTTGAAAAAAAAAGTTATCTATTGATTCTACAGCTTATTTATATTACATATGATCTGTATATATTAATATTAATTTAAATTAAATGCTTTATAATTATTGTAGAACTAAAATTGCTTGTGCATAGTGAATTAATAATAATATAAATCATATAATAATTTAACCATATATTAATCATAAAATAATACATAGTGATTATCATTAAAGCCAGTCAATTTTGTTTTATTTTACTACATAGTGACCTTTAATTTGGAGGAAGATAAACTGGGGGAGTGACATTTTTTGTGTCAGACATCACTTTGCTCACATCTGATTGGTCCAATTTCAGTTTGAGATCTCTTACCCAGAACATAACGTACCCTGGAGCAGGTTATCTGTGGAGTGTAAGTTACTATGGCAATGAACACAGCTAAAAAACAAGCCACTTTCATGGTACCTAAAACCCAGGATTGGTGCAAACCAAACTGAAACATACCTGGCTATCTAGCTAAACCAGCTTCATGGTACAGGCTCCAGTGAATGGTAAATTTGTTTGCACTTCAAAGCAGTGTTTGATTATATATGATTACAAATTCCAGTTTGCAACAAGCAGCATAACAGTTTTTGTACAGCTAAAGTATATAAAATAATTATCTGCAATTTGGTGCAGTTGCTAATATTTGTATGACCAAAAAGTAATGTAAATCAGTGAGAGCTTTACAGCAGTGTAGCAGACTACTTGCATAAAAATGCATATAATACAATACGGATATATGATAATCGAGTAAACATAAGCTGCTTCAGTTCAGCAAGTGTTCCTCTTGAAACAAACTAACAATATGTTTTTCTTAAAATTACGTTACAAAAATCAGTAGATTTACAGCAAAACGAACCCCGACCTGAAGGGGGGTGTTAGGATTGTTTTTAGTTGTTGCTTATACTTTCTTAAAGTAAAAACACTCAACACAAATACAGGATCCAAAGTACAACTTTATTTAAATCGTAAACAACCAAACATTTATTAAAATAAAAAAAATGCATAGGAAATGTTTAAAGTCCACAAAGACAACTGAACAAGCCTGCAGACCACTACATATTTCATATAGTCTCATCAGCCTTATTCAGAAAGTAATAATGACTGTTCTGTTGCTTTGGTTGAGGGGGTGATAGATGGTGGGATGGTGCGGGTTATGAAACAGAGCAAAAGAGTTGGAGAGACTAGTGGGCCTCTTGGAGGGTTCCTAAACCAAAATCATCCACCTGAGAGGATAACTGACCTGGAATCAGCATTTGCTACTTTGATTCTACCCTAATCATTGTATTTTAAAAGGCAAAACTGATTCCAGCTCAGAACTTTGAATCTCATCACACCTCTTTGCTTAGCCTGTCTCACAGCCAAGCCTTATAGCACTGCGACTTCAGGGGTTTGGAAAGTATTGATGTCAATATCAAATTTCAGTGCTGGGACATGAAGTCTAAATGTCTATTATCACTATAATTTAAATTTTTAGCCAGACTGTTGCCCTCAGTGTTCTTGAAAACCTATTTTTCAAGCTTTAAGGCATTTTTGATCATCATCCAAAGGCAATATATATGTAAAACGATTCCTTTAGTTACGTGAGGTTTAAATTAATAAAATCAAGTTGGGACTTTGTGAAGAATGCAAAACTGAGCCATGCTGGTGTAAAGGTTATGAATTGTTCACCCCCTCACTGACTATTAATTGTGACATGGTTGAAAAGGATCCCATGGAATTCAATAACAGCATTTTTACCAACAAAACAACACACAAAAGCTCATGAGGTACTAACAAAGGATTCACTATCAAACTGTATGAAACAAATATTAAATTTTAATCAAATCTCAAATCTCTACAAAGCTACCTGAGTTGTTTTAATGTGTGTACACATCTTTTTTTTTTCCATAAGATAATACAATCATAAAAGGGTCTATGACCACACAATTCTGAACTTACATTTTCTGTTTTTTCCCCAGTAAGGAAGAAGTCATAAGCTGGAATACACCAGAAATGGTGACAAAACCCGTACAATTAGAGACCGGAGGTCCAAAAAAAAAATAAAGGAAACAAGAAAAACAGAAAAATTTGCAATGATCTGAAATTCAAGACACTGACTGAGTTTGATAACATTAACTTTCATGTCCAATGAGCCAGATAGTAACTAGATGACATATAGTATCAGTCCTAAAAAGTAAATTGTCTCTCAAAGTAGAACTTACACTTTCTAATAGTGTCCAAATCACTGCTAAAGGGGTTATACATAGTGGCTTTTTCTGTACTGATCTCACTTGGGTCGTCACAACCCACAAAATGGCTGCCCGACTCCTTTGCCAAATAAAACTCTACCACCACACAGTTAGAGATCAGTTTTCATTGGGAACTGTGGGAGCTGGATTCAAACATATATCCATCTTTGGTCCTGTAGGGCACCTGCTCAAAAACTCGTGTTACACACAAAAGCCAACGTCCAGGGACGTGTTCTAGGAGCGTTTTGCCTTTATGTCAAGACATCGACAGCTTGTCGAAATACAAGAATGATCGATGCCAAATGTATAAATCTTTGGGCAAATGTGAAAAATCGATTTATAAATACATCCACACACTGAGGTTTCATTTGAATGAGGTCTTTGGCAGTTTTCCAGTTCTGATTCGATTCCAAAAGCTAAGGAGCTGTGGTAAGGCATCTGAATGGAGCTCAACGAGGTACCTTACTCTGTAAAGCCATCTAGAAATAATACAATCATATAGTCAACCACTCCCCACAAGCTAACAAACTATATACGCTCCTTTTTTTGGTACATTATACTTTTTTTTTCTTCCTCCCTCCCCTTGTTTTCCAACATCCATATTTTACATCCACCCGTCTACAAGGACCTTAACAGCATGCAAAAATATACATTTAAAGTTTCCTCTCAAAGAGAGCAGGGATTCAGGGAGAAAACTTTGCAGCTAAATATTCATCAGATCAAATATGATATTAATACTGTATGACAGGGAAGATGTGTTGGTGGAAGCAGCAAATCTTTCATTCTTTATTGCATAAGCTCATCAAACGGGCTTCCGTCACCCATGCTGGTCCTTTTATTTGTCTATTATCATCTAATGTGCAGATGTCTATTGATTTTCAGAAATCTAACTGCCTACTCTCCACTCTTACCATGCGTAAAATGCAACATTATCATACTTAACATATCTCCAACATAAATATGCCTGATGATCCATAATTTTAAGTCAATATTTTGTTTATAATGAGGTAATATACATAAAGAAAAAAGACTGAGAAAGATCCACTTTATAAATGAAAAGCAAACGCTCAACGCATCCGTGACTTTCAGAAGCAGTTTTGGCACATGCCTATTTCCTATAGTCACACATTGGCAAAGACATTCAATTCCCATTTATCTAACATCACGAAAGGCACAGGTAACTACATGCAAGCACGTTAATACTCATGATAGGACACAAGATAACTGCAGCCTACAAGAAAACGGCGGGGCAAACCATCATGACCACTTTCCAATAGGTCTTCCAGCTCTCCCACAATTTTCAGATTTTAAATGTTACCTAAAGTGTAAAACTGAAACCGTCATGCAAATTAACCCCAAAGGTTAATATTACAATACTGGTTCTGTAAGTGGGCCTGCCACACATGTACGAACAAGGCAGTACCGCACACATTCAGAAAGAAGTTCGTATAAAGCTCACCCACTTCAAAATATCCAAAAACACACACATGGTGCTTGCAAGAACAGGAACATACAAATTCTCATGGGCCACTTAAAACCAGAAAGGAAAAAAAACTTGTATTTTTGTGATTAATGATTCTCATTTTGAGTTATGACAACATTGGTGGCATACACTTTCCCGACGGTCATAAACAAAACTTCAATGAGAAGTTCGAGCAGACTATAATGGGAGAATCATGTGCTTTTGTACTGCTGTATACCAGTGCTTTATATATATATATTATTTCTTTCTTGTCCCCAAATGATTTGTTAGCTCTTTTTTTATTTTAATCAATTGAACACAGAAGCAAACAACACTTTAAAGTGGTTACCCACAAGTCAGGCACAAACTATCCAATTTCAAACTGGGCTCAATTGATTCTAAGTGTTTTCAAATGATGTTACACTGACGGAGTGAATAATCTCCCTGGGGATCTTTCTTAAAAGAGCACATGAAGCACTGTAGGTCATGCTGTAATCGATAGAACAACAAAAAGCAACTTGTGATCTAATGAGACTCTTATGAACTTGGCCTCAGTGTTGAAAAAACACTATATATATATATAATGAAAAATGATTTAGTCTGAGAGGAACTGGATTATATCCTTGTTTGCCAGTTGTGTCGATCAACTTTACCTTGCCTAAATTCTGCATATGAAAAAGAAAACAAAACTATAGAAACACAAAAATAAGGGCTAGGTCATTTTTACACTTAGATATTCCTTTTAGTGTCTACATTCTTTCAATTTGTCCCTCCCCAAAAATAAAACAGATCTGAAGATCTTCTTTAAAGAACAGCCTCCAATTCACTCTTCTATCATTTAAAATATTCACTGGTATCTGTTCTTCTGCATTTGCATTTCTCATAGTCAGAGCAAAACTCTCGATTACATCATGAGGGTCTTATTAAATTACTAAATTCAGATAATTTGTCTAATTTAGCAGTTTCTTTCATCAGTTATACAACAATAATTTTTGGTAACTGCTTGCATAATTTTCAAATATTTCAAAGACCATAAAGTGAGGTAAATGTAATGAGGCTCATGGACCCAGAGGTATAATACAGTAAATGAGGTATAAGGTTTAGATGAGGTACGAGATAAAGATGAAGTCTGATTTAAAATGTACACAAAATTCAAAAAATAAAACATAGCAGTAGATATATCAAAACGTTATCCTAATGTTTCTGCCAAAACATGCAGCTTTGTTTTTATCAATCGTTATGAGAAACATTCAGGGATATAACTTGCGTTCTGTGCACAGTAACAATCAGGAAAAAATTGTGCGAACTGTGCAAATACCCAAACATTGCTTCATTTTGTTTAGTTTTTTTTTGTCCTCACATTCTATGAAAGAAAAAAAAAAACACTGAGGTAGACGTTTCTTTATAAAACTTCACGGACTAGGTCTCTGCACAAATGTGAGTACATTCATACATAAGCTAGATGAGGTAGGTGTAATGCAGAGAGAAAATATTTCAAGAATGCAAGAAATTCCCTGAGAAAAAAAAAAAGAAAAAAAAAAGATTTGAAGACACATCAAAAGAGCAAAACACTCAGCTTGCAGCAGCCAAAATTGTGTGCTGTAACGGCAAGCATTTGGAGTTATAAAACTATAAAGTCTCTACAACTCTTGTCACCTCGCTAAATCAAACTGCATTTGCTCCTGATAGATGTGCAATATCTCCTTTTCCATTTGTCCACGGCTACAGTTTTGTATTTCAAACCTTAAAAGGTCAGAACATGAGGATTCGGTTGTTTCCAAAGTCCACAGCCACGATCATTCCATCTGGGGTAACCGCTATACCCGAGGGGCGATCCATTTGCCCGAAGCCGTTACCGTGTGTCCCAAACTTGCATAAAAAGTTGCCGTTGGGTTCGAACACCTGAATGCGATGGTTGCGGGAGTCGGCCACGATAATACGATCCTCCTGGTCCACAGCGACGCCTTGCGGCCGCAAGAACTGGCCATTTCCGGTTCCCTCAGACCCGAGGAAGCGTGCTGACTGGCAGTCGGGCCTGATGACAAGCAGGCGATGATTGTTGAAGTCGGTCACGACGAGGTGGCCTTCCTGATTGAAGGCCACACCGCGAGGCGAATCAAAATGTTTCCAGAGGGCACCTTCGAATCCGTATTTGTTGAGGAAAGTCCCATCAGGTCCAAAGAGTTGCACGCGGTGGTTGCGTGTATCCGAAACCAGGATCTTGCCTTCAGAGTTGACGGCCACATCCCATGGGTAGTTGAACTGTCCATTTTTGGTTCCCTTCTCACCAAACTTGAAAAGAAACTGACCATCAAAGGTGAAGATCTGGATGCGGTGATTGTCCTTATCTGCCACAATGATTCTCCTCTGGCTGTCACAGGCGACCCCAGCAGGGCGGTCAAACTGGCCTGGTCGTGAGCCCAAAGTGCCAAACTTGTGGTGGAACGTGCCACAAGGCTTGAAGATCTGCACACGGTTGTTGCTTCGGTCAGCGACCACCACATAGCCCTCCTTATCCACGCAGATGCCCCAAGGCCGACACAGCTGCCCGTCACCATCACCCTCTACCCCAAAAGATGCAATGGGCAGGCCTACACCACCGTAACTGCGACCGGATTTGACCATCACTTTGAAAGGACTTCCCTCAATATGCTGATTGCATATAAGCACAGAGAGCAAATGCTCACCCTCGCTCTTGGGCAGATAGCTGACTGTGTACGTTCCATCTTGGTGGTCGGAAACATCTGCGCTGGACAGATTACCATCCGGACTCATAAGCACAACCGAGACGCTGTCACCACCGGACAACCGAGGCTCACCGTCATGATCATACCCTACGACGGTAAAGGAAGCTAGCTTTCCTTGCAGCGCTCTCTTGATGCCTTCACCGTGGGCTTTGGAAGCTGTGGCGAAGGCTCCGCTGCTGATGAGGCCCATGGACTTGATGGCAATCAGAAGAGCCTGGTCTGGAGGGGTGAACATGATTCGATCGTCTTCTTGGGGCTGTAGGATGCAGCGGAGGGATTTAAGCTCCTGTAGCTGATTTAGCATGTGCTCTCGTGCTAGCAGGATATCTATGCTACGGCCTTCTTCTAGAACCTGCGTCACTGTGGCGATAGTACTATCCAGCTTGGTGAGATTCTGGTGTAGTTTCTCAACCTGCAGGTAAAGTGATTTTGCCTTCACCTGGCGAAACTTCTCCACCTGTGCAGGAAACAAAAAGAGTTACCGATGTTACAAAAAGTGACTTTTCATACTAAAATATGCAGACAGACTTTCAAAAGGTAGTTGTTACTCCATGAATTAATGTTTGTTCTTTCATTCACCTTCCAGAGCAGCTCACACTCACGTTCCTCTAGAGCTTTCTTATGACGAAGAGTGATGGTTTTTACTTCTGACTGAACAACCTTAGCCTTCAGCTCTACCTGTTCAGCAATGGCCTGGGCTTTCTCGATGCTCAGCTGAAAGAAAATTTAAAGAAAGGTCTTAGACGCATGCAGTCTTATGAGGACATTTCAGTTCACTTAGAAATAAAAATAAAAAAAAACAAAAAAAAGCATATGACTGCACACAAAAATAGACGATTGTGCAATATAGTTGCTTCCATGAACCGCTACAGAGCCACAGACTGTGACTGAACTTTACCAGAAGGACATAAATACAAATCTGCAACAATTTAAACACAGTAGCAAGAGAACCGAAAACTTTGTGATGATTTATGGATTCATTAAAGGGTTAGTAAACCCAAAAATGAAAATTAGTCCATGCGTTATCATTGCAGTGGGTGGGTGTTTATGTTCAACAGTCCAAAAGACGTTAAATAAAGCGCGTGCATCCATAATAAAACGTGCCTCACACAGCTCCAGGGGGTGAATAATGGCCCCCTGTTGCGAATCCATGCATTTTTGTAAGAAAAATATCCATATTTCAAACGTAATAAATGCTTCTCTCTCACTTCATCTAACTGTGGTACGCAGAAGTCGTTCCGGCAGATCATGTAGGACGTCGGCGTTGCGTGATTAGTGACGAATGTGGAGAGAGAACAAAATAAAATGCCGGTCATGAATTAGAAGTACAAACCGAGGATTTGTAAAGAAAAATGTTGGAGGATTTCGATATAAGTCATGAGGAGACTGGTTTTCCTTTGCTAAAGTAAGGAAACTTTGCTTCCTTTGCTCCTGTAAACAAACTCGCGAGACTAGCATATCTCAGAAGCGTGCGCGCAACGCATATGTCCTACGTCATCCGCCGGAATGGCTTCCGTGTACGACAGACAGCAGAAGTGAGAGAAAAGTGTTTATTACATTTGAATTTTTTTTATTTTTCTTACAACAATGCATAGATTCGCTACAGGAGGCCTTTATTCACGCCCCGGAGCCGCATGAGGCACGTTTTATTATGGATGTGCGTGCTTTATTTGACGTGATTTGGACTGTTGAACAGAAACACCCACCGCAATGATAACGCTTGGAATAGCCAAGACAATTTTTAATATAACTCCGATTGGATTCATCTGAAACACCTAGGATGCCCCGAGGGTGAGTAAAACACAGGCTAATTTTCATTTTTGGGTGAACTAACCCTTTAAGTTTCTTCAGGTGATTTGCTGTTAGTTGATTACAACTTTATAATGTCTACCTTCACCAGTTTTCGTCAGAGCAAACAGACTAAAAAGGAATGAGGAACTATGCTGGTTGACTGAACCTAAATGTCTAAATCAATTCATCCATCAACATATGTTCTTTAGGTTGTCATGGTATATTGTATATAATAATTTATTGTAGGGTTGCACAATACATCATTTCAGTATCGACATCGCGATGTGTACATGCGCAATAGTCACATTGCAAGGCAAAACATACACATTTTTGTTTCGATAGAAAAAGTAACTCGCACGGTTCTATATTTGCCTGACAAAGTAATTCATTCTGATTTAAGGGTTCTTAAAGAAACTAAAGCACACGTTTGCTGTTTCACGTTTTTGACATACAGTCTCTTATGAGCGAGGAACGGGAAAAAAGCACCAAAATGGAAGATTTGGTCACAAAAAGAAATGCATCGTCAGTTATATGGAAAGACTGCACTAGAGCCCAGCAGTCTATGCTCCGATTTTCTGTTAAAAATAACAGTGGTTTGTGAATGTTGCTTAGCCTAAATTATTTTATCGGGAGCATTTATGCTGGGATGTTGTGGAATTTACGAGATATTACAGAACTATTGTATGTAAATTTAATCGGTGTACTGAAAAAAAAAAACTATATTACTTTTATGTGGGCTTTTGCGGGCGGGAGCGGGACAAAACATGAATGTTGTGGGCGGGAGTGGGACGAGATAACATTTCTGCAGGTGCGGGCAGGGGCAGAAGCGGGCGGGATTAGGACTAAAAAATCTGTTCTGCGCAAGTGCAGCTCCCTTATTTTAGGGTAAGAAGCAACATTTATTATTAATATCATAACATATTAGATCCTTTATTTGCCGGAACTGATAGTGAATAAGGCGAGTCAAATAGTGTTAAACAACCCAAAATAAGGCAAAAAAGTAAAAAGTAATTTTTCAGGGTTTTAATTCTATATTTTTTATTATATTTATTTTCTACGAAGAAGCCTACAAAATCACCCCAATTATTCTAGAATTATTAATCATTTAATTTTTTAGCAATTCAAAGACATCTGACGAACATTTCTACACGTCACAATATATATATATAAAAAAAAAAAAGATAATCGCAATGTCAGTTTTTTCCAGTATCGTGCAGACCCTAATTTATTGTGACATTTAAATTTGGATCTGGACAACTTAAGTAATTTCACTTCTAGTACACAGTTTTAGGAGCCAGTGGCTACTAATACATTTTTAGTTTTAAATTTAAATTGCAGGATTAAAAAAAAGGATAAAACTACTGCTAGAAAGTCTAAATATTAATAAATAAATAAAATCTCATCTGCATCAATCAAAACATAATATGTCTAAAAATATAATATAATATGTTAATGTCTTAATTTGAAAGCATCCAAGAAAGCATGAGGGCATCCTTTGTGATGTTACACAAGAGGGATAAAAGGTCTATCTTGGGTACAAGGACCTCTAATATTTGCTTAAAAACATTGATTTGCACACAGCCCTACCTATCCATGTCAGCTGACATCTAAACTGCCCACTAATCTAACAATCCAGTGTTTCCCCTAGGTTTATGGCTTTGGGGGGGGCGTTTTTTTCCGGCATAAAAACATTCATTTAATTTATCTTTTAATGAATGAAAATTAAACAAATCTTGTTTTTTGGAAAATAAAGGGGATTTAATATTACAATTAAAACATTGGAGACATATTTAGTAGTAGTAGCATACGTTCTACTGAACAATAGTAATATATTTCTGCCCGATGTCTTCAAGTGAAACCGAACTTTTATTTTGAGGGGTTGCCATGAATACCTTTACATTTCTGTGTGTATGAAATGAGGATAGTTTTACTCAAATGAAACGGTCAAATGCTCATGAAGTGATTCTCATAGCAGTTCTGGAGATGTTGTTCATGTATTTATGAACGGGCGGGCCGCCCTCCTAAAATAATGGTAGGGGAAACACTGCAATCAGAATCGTAATATACATCTAAATTAAATTGTACTTTCAGGGATTCCACTTTAATCTATTTATGTTATCCTGAAAGCTCAAAACTCAGCTGTGCGCTCTTAACTTGGAAGTATCTTTTTTTATTTTCTTTTTTTTTGTCACCATTAGCTCCACACTTGTATCACATTTCAAAGATCACGGATGATAAATCACACAATGAGAGGAAATAAAGGACTTGTTGGTCACATGACCTGGGTCAAGGGGTTTATCCATTAAAAGAAAAAAAGGTGTGGGAAAGAATGCCATTTAGAATGGAGCAGATTACCTAACCTGAGCCAAATTTAAAGTTCAAATGATCCGGGGCTCTTCAACCTATAGCATAAATAAAATCTTTAGCACAAATATAATCTTTAGTGCATTTACAACAATGCAAGATCAATCAACAATCCAATTTTCTAGGCTTTTCAGACAAATGTAACTTTGCCCAGACCAATTATTAATAAATCACCAATTAATGTGAGTCCCTGCACTGAAATCTCTGTGGCAAAATAGTTAGCTAAATGCTGCTACATTATATTGTCTGATCTAAATATTTAAAAACTATATAGAGTCCCTTAAATGGTTACTTTTTGTTAGTATGTACTTGTGGTACAGCCTATTATTTTTCAAAATTGCATTTCCTTCCTACTGGTTAATAATCAGTATATTAGTTGTATATTATTAATATTATAGTATTAGTGCTAGGCAATAATACATAATATACAGTATGTGTCTGTTCTGTGTAATTTATTATGTATATATGAATACACACACATACAGTATATATTTAGAAAATATTTACATGTATATATTTATATTCATATTACTCATATATATATATATATATAAACATAAAATTGTTCTTAAATATAAATACGTGTGTTTATATATACAAAAATATACACAGTACACACATATATTATGTATAAAAAAACTTTTATTTTGGATGCGATTAATCATTGCCTAGTACTGGTATAAATGTATTTCTTGTTAAAGAATAATATTTCACAACTTAAAAAATAAATAATTGATTGATATTTTGCACTGTTAAGGTTCTATCCCTCTTCCATATTTACAAATGTCCTCTAACTAAAATATTATCTCCATTCTGAGATTGAGATGTCAGTCACAAAAGTGCAAACCAATAAAGAGTCAGACACAGGAATGGGGTGATTTGGAATAAGCAGCTGCAAAATGACAGGCTAAAATCCAGCAAATGAGATTATGCAGCGCTAAGAAAGACTAAGCTGTCAGCGGCTGGAAGCACGCTTCATGGGCAGTGTGCTTCCAGAATAGAGATTACGGCCCCAGGCTGAAGCCATTGTTAAACCCTGCATGTGCTTTCAAACCTATAAATGTTTAGAGGCTTCCCATTTACACCATCCAGTAACAGGATTAGAGACACAATCAGCACGCAGCCAATCAAGCGCATGAAAACACAGGTCAGGCTCTTTCAGATTATGCCGTGTAGCTGATGAAGCTGTAGGACTGGACAGGTTTAGATAATTGCCATGTAAACGCATAGACTATGTTTGGAACGGAATATTAGCACGTTACTTACCAAATGTATACTGCAACAAAATGCAAAATTGATGAATAAAATGACAATTTTTTTTTTTTTTTATTAGATTAGACATTATCAAAGGACATGGGGAATGTTTTACAACAGTCCATTTATACCTTAAAGGACACAAATGTAAAAGTAGAATGAAAATCACATGTGGCAAGACAGTTGGGGGCTTATTTAAATGTAACCAGCACATTTGAAAAGCTGAGGGGTTTACACTGCCATTAGAATTCATATTTTTCAGTGCCTTCCTTTAACTGAAACCCATCTCATCTGCCTTTCACTTTCAAATTCACTTTTGGGTTTCCTTGCCAACCGACTCCATATCACTGGAGAAGGATGGATTTGAACAGCCCTAATCGGTGCTGTTCTCTCCTCCACCCCTCACCCGTAGTGCCTCTTTGAAGAGCGACAGAGAAATAGAAACATTTCCTCTGTGTGCGACTAATGATCCGCCCTGTTAGGGCCATCAGGACGCTGAATAGAGGCAGTAACCGAGCACTGGACCAGTGCTCCTCCCTCTCTTCTATTCTCTTCATTCAGACTGAGTGGGGGTGGCACACACAGTGATGCTAATGGAAAGTCAGCTTGATTCTACAGCCCCTTTTACTTCCACAAAGCAAAGGGTAGGACCCTCACTCACAGTCATGTAGTTGCAACGGTCCAAAATCGCACAGTGACAAAATAGTGACCACTGTCATTGAAATTAAATGTGGAAATAATTTACATTAAAAGGAATATTCGAGACGAACAACTTACAGAACAGGAATGAAATTACAATGGACGTCTATCGAGCAATTGTTTAATTGAGCAATGTAGTTTAAATGTTAATGTTTAAAGCAGAAATAATAACCTGCTTTACTATTAATGCACTTAAGTTATATTTGAAAAACAAGTTTATCGCTCAGTAAATTTAATCAAACTTTTAAGTATGAAACCACCTTTCCAGATTGATGAATTACTCAAATGTAATTATTTATTGTTTATTTTTAACATTTATGCAGTTTTTTAATTATAAATGCACTGCTGTAAAGGAAAAATAAAAACAGATTAGTCAAAATGGTTTGTAGTAATCACAACATGCCACAGATGCCGTCAAAAGAGCTTAAGTTGTATTGATCCAGAATATTCCTTTAAGGGTCAATAGTAGATGAAGAGCTACTGAAGCCTAGGACCGTTTTGTAATTTTTCTCATTAGAACATAATAACAGCATACAATACAGTACAAAAGTTTGGGTTAAAGATTATCTTTATCGAGGCAAATCTCTTCAAAATTCAAAAAGGAATATTGTGAAATAGTTACAATTTAAAATAACTTTTCTGTTTTAATATTCTAAAACAATTTATTTCTGTGATAGTGGAACTCCAGTCTTCAGTGTCACATGATCCTTTAGAAATCAGCCCTCATGGGCTTCGTGCCAACATACAGTGTTGCGCTACAGGCGTCCCGAGTTCAAATCCCGGCTCGAGGACGTTTCCCGATCCCGCCCCCCTCTCTCTCCCATTTAGCTTCCTGTCGGATCTAAACTGTCCTATCAAAGGCAAAAACACCAAAAATAAATCTAATATTCTAATATTTTGACTTGGTGCTCAAGAAACATTACATATAAATTGTGTTGAACTATTAATTATTACTTAAAGTCCCCCTGTAGTGAAAATCAAGTTATGTTGTTTATTTGTCTATGTGGTGTTTTTAATATGCTTTTAGACAAAACATGTGCCAATCCATTAATCAACACCATTGCTGAGTATTTTCTCCTTAAAATTGTAATTTCCCAAAGGCTGACCCAGAAAAGTAGTTTGAAACAGCCTTCGGTTTGCTACGTCACAAAATTCAACAGCCAATCACGTCAAGGGATAGATTCCTATCACTAGCATGCAAAATATACCAATACTAGCACAAAACCAAAAATAAATTAGAGCACAAAACCCACGAAGCCGTGGCTGAAAGGCAGGGTAAGCGATTTTTCAAAAACGTTTTAGAAAACTGAGTCGGGGCCAAGTACCAAAACAAACTTGTAGCCAATCAGCAGTAAGGGGCGTGTCTACTCATGTTATGGAGGAGAGAGCGTTCAGTGAACAGCCGAGCCGAGTGACAGAAAGATAGAGATGGCGGATAAAAAACAAAAGAGGAAAATTTCTGCGGAACGATAAGGCAAGAAGTAGGACCCGTGTAAATATCGGATCAGCTTTCCAGCACTGGAGAGAACTCAAGGAGCGGAAGGCCTGCGATCGGACGCCGAGGTTGCTTTGGTTCTTCCTGATAGGTGAGTAACACCGTGTCTACACCAGACGTGTGGCGCACCACAACAGCTAAAGTCTGCCTACACTGGACGTGTGTATTTCAGGTGAGAATGTAGTTATTTAAAACTCAAATCTGCTGTTTATTTATAAAAACGGGTCCTATTTGAAAATGTGCTTCACCGATTTCGGAGACGTGAGCTCCACGCGATCACCGGGCGCTCAGTGCTCATGTATCCCGAAGAGAGGAGCATAACCTCGGCTAGTCCTTCTGATATTTGCCGCCTGCTCTGATGTCTCTGTAGTGGTTAAACATAAGATATAATTCGTTTTGGGTAAATCTAACAGGTAACCTTTGGTCTTTATTCTATTGTTCTATTAATATGTTGAAATGAAAATGAAAACAGGCCATGTTTGATATAATATTTAGTTTCATTGTAATGTATGTACGTTCCCTGAAATACATTTCTGCGGCTATTAATATGTTTAAATGAAAATGAAAAGAGGCAGTGGTGTTTGATATATTTCATCTGTAAATACAGTGAGGAAGATTGCAGTAGCCGAGGCGAGCTGACTGATGTTATCAAGTACGCTGCTCTTTGCAGAATTACCGGACTTGCGTCGTTCTGTCCGTGGGAGTTTACACTCCCGAGTCTGACTCGTGAAGCCCGAACTACCAAGGATGCAAGTCCGAAATTTGTGTACTTGGTATTGAGAAATGCACGCAGACCTAATGTTACGTCACCAGACTATTTGCCTAATCTTCTCGGTAGTTTAGACTGCGATGGAAACGCAGACAGCAACAGGTCTGGGGGGAAAAAAGTTCCTGGGACATATTGTTCCAGGTAATTTCGGTGGAAAAGCAGCTTATGTTTCTCAGAACTAATCGTTGCCTGGGTTGCGTAGGCTACGTATATGTGGGGCAGATCTATCAAAATAGGGGCGAAACGCTTTTGGGGTAGGGGCGTGTTTGTTTTGGTGATTTCAAATATCAACATTGGCTTCCAGAAATCGCTTACCCTGCCTTTAATATGAATTTAGAACAGCTAACTTGCATTATAACCCGTGGCAATAGTGTAAAAGTAGCCCGCAGTCAGACCCACCTCTCCCGCATCGGCGTCAGCACTTTACTCGCGTATGCTCACGGGCGCGAATTGGAATCACAAACGGCTGCATTCAGTCTTAACGGCATTTTAGGACACAACATCGTCAAGTGAGTAACCTTAATGAATGTTACAGTATTCACTGTAGTTGTTCGCTAGTAAAAACAATTTTATCAGTCATTATCCGTGTCTGCCATTGTTTTGCGTTTACTACAGTTCAGTGGATCAGGAGGCGCTGGCTGGTGTGACTAAGTGGAGGCGGGGCTAATTTGCATATTCATAGTTCCACATAGTAAATGAGGCAAGGGTGTAGAGTTACATTCAAGCTATTTTAAGGCATGAGAAAATTATTTTCACAAGAAAAAACATTTAAATGTCATTTTGATGATCAAAGATGAGTTTTAAGGGATAACATTTGACTACAGGGGGACTTTAAATAATTATTACTAATTATCAAGTGTTCAAAACAGTTTTGCTTAATTTTGTGAAAACGGTGCTCAGGATTTTTTTTAGGATTCTTTCAAAAATAAAAAGTTCAAAAGAAGTTAGAGTCTTTGTCACTTTTAAGGGGATAGTTCACCCAAAAATAAATTCTGTCATTAATTACAAACCCGCAAGACCTTCGTTCATCTTTGGAACACAAATTAAGATATTTTTGATGAATTCAGAGAGCTCTCTGACCCTCCCATAGACAGCAAGGATCCTAACACGATCAAGAAACATAGCATGGAGATCGTTAAAATAATCCATGTGACTTCAGTGGTTCAACCGTAATTTTACGAAGCTACGAGAATACTTTTTGTGCACAAACAAAACAAAAATAACTTTATTCAACAGTTTGTCTCCTCCACGTCACCCTATAGTGCCATTTTGGAGAGTATCACATATGTAAACAATGTATGCAACGTATGTGTGCGGATATGTTGTTTACGTTCACATCAAAGCATAAACAACATATCCGCGTACATACGTTGTTTATGTATGTGATACCCTCCAAAATGGCTCTATAGGGTGACACAGAGGAGACAAACTGTTGAATAAAGTCATTATTTTTGTTTTCTTTGCGCACAAAAAGTATTTTCGTAGCTTTATAACATTACAGTTGAACCACTGATGTCACATGGATTATTTTAACGATGTCCTTGCTACGTTTCTGAGCCTTGATCGTGTTAAGACTCTTGCTGTCTATGGGAGGGTCAGAGAGCTCTCGGAATTCATCAAAAATATCTTAATTTGTGTTCTGAAGATGAACGAAGGTCTTGCATGTTTGGAACGACATGAGGGTGAGTAATTAATGACAGAATTTTCATTTTTGGGTGAACTATCCCTTTAATCAATGTAATACCTCATTGCTGAACCAAAGTTTCATCGTTCAAAAAAAAAAAAAAAAGACCCAAAATTTATGAGTATATTGAACCAGATACAACAGCTCAACATGACACTGAAGCATTGACAATGACAAGGGACTGTAAAGACACCACAGTAAACATCAACCAATGAATTCTATTTGTTAATCTATTTATTGCCCGTGTTTATTACTTTTGGTATTCAGAGTAAGAGAAATAAAGTGATTGGAAGTCTTGTTGCACCTGGTAAAACACACTGAGGTCCAAGTAAAACAGCAGGAAGGATAAATAAAGAAATATCTGTTCAAATACCCAGCAGGTGTTTGGGCTGATGTCTGTTTATGAGAGATTGCAGTTGTGCACTAACCTGTACAGCCTGTCTGCCCTGCTGAGCGTCTGCGAGCAGCTGGATGGTCAGCGCTCTGGAGTCCTGCAGTGCTTCCTGCAGGTAGGTGAAACTGTGACCCGCATGTCTGCCCAAGCTGCACTCTCTACAAATCGGCACGGCGCAGCTGTCGCAGAAAAAACGCAGCACCTGTGAATGAAAACAAGAGAAATTGTGTGAAATTAACTAATTTATAGTCCAATTTAGTGAGTGATCGATTGTGAAGTACATGTGAATTTTTCTAACCTTCAAGAGACCAAACAAATGACAATCATTATCAGTGATGATAATCATCTTCGAAAATGTCTTTAGGAAGACTATGACTAGATATAAACATTAAGATGTTTGGGCATCATATTTAAGAAGTTAGAAATTGAGAAAAATGTGCTTGGTAGTGATGTCTGGTTCACGAACAAATTGTTCTATTTAACCGGTTCTTCTTAGTGAACCTGTCGAGCCAGTTCACCAAATCAAACTGAATCATTTGAAATGGTTCAAGTCTCCAGTACGCACTAATCGAAATAGACCAATATCGAGTTATTCAGTTACTCCAACAGTACACCGACTCTGAACTGCTGTGAAAAGAGAACTGATAACACGAGCAGAGCAGCTGCTAGACTGAGCACGAGTGCAGCGGACGTACATGCCCACTGCTAGCGGTTCTCGTTCTCGAGTCAAGAATCGGTTGCAATGGTTTTTCGGATCACCGGTACACTCAAACGAGAGCCGGTTTCTGATGACCGATGATCTGATGAGACTGCACATGTGTGTAATTTCTTTCAAGAGGACGAAAAGCATGTTATTCAAGTATTTTGCTGAACATCAGAAAGTGTGATGATATAAAACATTGAAAATTATGATTATGAATTAGTCACTGTATGAGGATGTGTTTGACTCGGCTGCATTACTTTTTTTGAAACAACTGATGGAGCAAATTAAAGTATTACTCAATTTATTTTTTAAAACATGAATGTATGTGTTAAAGGGCACCTATTATGCAAAATCCACTTTTACATGGTGTTTGGACAAATGCATGTTGGCAGTGTGAGAACACAACCACCCTACAATAATAAAAATCCATCCACTCCTCATTTTTTAATCCCCTTTAAACCAAGTCTCACTAGGCCTGCCGTTTGACACTCACCGCAGTGTGACATCACATTTCGGAGGGCCGGGCTGATTGACAGGGGGTTGATCGACAGCCCTTCATTGCTATAGTTTCCGCCCTCAGCGGTTATACTGTCCTTCATTTTCTCCGCGCTCGAGCAGATGTAACGTCAACAATGTCTCGCAAGCAATCCCGGTGCTCTGTGTTTGCATGTAAGAATGAACATAAGAGTCTTAATTTTCTCCCAACATCTGAGGATGCTGTGGATTACTTTCATTTTTCAAGGTAATGCGTCTCAAAATCGAAATACGTGTATCACTCCAGACTCCTTTGTGAATGTCATATCGTTAGTGCTTAGCGTTTTAACTGTTTGTGTGCGTACATGAAATATATTTTAACTGATCAGTGCCGTGCTTGTGAGATTAGTTTGTGCCGTTCGTAGCGCGAGATTCGTTCGTAGCGCGGCTCGGTCCATTAATCCGTGCGCGAGCTCTGTAACATTGCGCTGTTTCGTCCCACTTTCAGTGCATTTGGCTTCCCATATGTACGGCTGTGTTTATTGCTGTAGATATGTAATGCAGAGAGAGACACGTATACGCGACGCCCTCTTCTGGAGATGGGGCGGGAATATGCAGCTCATTTGCATTAAAGCTATACACTCCAAATCAGCTCGTTTTTAGACACACCCCAAAAATGTAATTTTCCAGCTGTTATAATAAATGATCTGTGGGGAATTTTCGCCTGAAACTTCACAGACACATTCTGGGGACACCCAAGGCCAATATTACATCTTGAGAAAAAGGGGCATAATAGGTGCCCTTTAAAGACCATGATAAGATTTATGAAATACCTGTACAGTAATTATAGATGACATTCACAAATTTAGTTTGGATTAAATAGAACTGATGATGAACACAAGCCTGCAGCGTGCCGGTTAGAACGGTTCTCGCTCTCGAGTCAAGAACCGGTTGCAACGGTTTTCGGATCACCGTTACACTGAACGAGAGCGGTTTCTATTGGACACGTCCGATTTGAGAACCGATGAGCTGATGATACTGCACAAGTGTGATTCAGTGTGAAGCTGCTGAACAGTAGCCTACATGTCAGCCTACTAGTCTGTGACACAGTCTGAACCAAACTAGTTCTTTTGGAAAACTGATTCTGTGCTAATGCTAAGAGCGCAGGTAAACCGAGGACTTGAATGAGGGGACCAATCTGGCTAAACGTAAGTTTATTTAATAACAAATAAATCGTAATAGATTATGCATTGTATGTCGATCATGCTTCTGCGCTGCACTTCATTTTAAGAAACTTGTCAGATCATGGTGATGTTTTAACTGACTGAAGAAATGATTACTGACTTTATATATTTGAATTTGTTGAATGTATTTTCATCCTGGCCCGGGACGATAGTCATTACGTCATCGCGAATGACGTCATTAGGCTATAGTGTAAAAGAACCGGTGAACCGGTTCGTTGAAACGAACTGTCTGAAAGGAAAAAAACGGACTTCCCATCACTAGTGCTTGGAAGTGTGTGTGTGTGTGTGTATGTATATATACACTGACATGCAGGTTGATCCAAATTGTAAATGTGTTCCTCTAAATAAAATAAAATTTAACAGTTAATTCAAGAAAAGGAAGCAGTGAGATTTAATCGTATGTGAAAGGAAAAGGGCACGCTTACACTAAAACCACTCTGTAATATAGAGCTCATAAACAGTTACATTGGTCAACTGCCAAGACTATAAATGTTTACAGTATCATGTAATAGGGAAATGTGTTTATCACACATAAGCCTACATTATATAAGCACACTCAAACCCAGAACATATAACTCTGACAGAACATTTTAATGTATGGTTTTAAGGACCACACATTAGACAGATTTTATAGCTACTAGGGAAGGGTCACAAGCGTCCAAAAACCAATAAATTTGTCTATTTATCTATTAAATTTTATTTATTAATTTAACTAAAATTAAACTGTTGACATGCTGTGCTTTAGCTGCTTACATGGTGTTTTTGACAAGGACAGATATGGAAGCCACTGAATAAAAAACAATAAAAAAAAAAAAAAAAAAAAAGGTAATTGCAAATTTGTCTCACAATTCTGAGTTTTTCTCAGAATAGCAGGATATAAACTTGTAATTGTGAAAAAGTCAGAATTGCGAGATAAGTGGCAGTTCTGACTTTCTCACAAATGCAAGTTTGTATCTCACAATTCTGACATTATAACTCGCAATTGTGAGTTTATATCATGCAATTCTGAGAAAAAGTCAGACTTATGAGATAAAAAGTCACAATTACCTCTATTTTTTATTCAGTGGTGGAAGTGGGCTTCCATATCTATCGGAGGGCAAAACCTTGACAAATACACCCTCGCAATTCCGGGTTTATATCTCTCAATTCTGACTTCTCAAAACTGTAAGAAACTCACAATTGTGATTTATAAAGTCCAATTCTGAGGGGGAAAAGACTGATATGTTCTCAGAATTGCGAGCTTATCTCTCACAATTCTGACCTTTTTCTCACAACTGCAAGTTTACATCTTGCAATTCTGACTAGGGATGGGCGTATCGATCCTGAAGTATGGATATATCAATACTGATGCGATTATCGAAAGTATCGATACTCAAATAAAAAAATATCGATACTAAAGGTGTGTTTTATTTACCAGAGGTTTTGTTTATTTAACAAAAAAAAATACAAATAACCTATATGTAAGTGAATAAATGTGTAGGATAGAACTATTTTCCTGCTCATCTGAACACAAGCAAATGTTGCAAGACAGAATCAATCAATCACAGAGAGAGCGTTCACTCACTTCTGACATTGCATTCAAACAGGGCTGCATTTCCCAAAAGTATCATATTAAGAAAGCATTGATGTTTTTGGGAATGGCAGTCCCTAATTAAAATGAACCATATGGTTTTACTGAAGTGACCGTAGTTCAACTATAGTATTTTGCAGATGGTAAACATTTTAACCACGTGTAAACAAAAATATAACCTAATAAGTTGCATTTAAGGCATACTGAATGTTAAAATGCATTTCAAATATAAAGTGGGTATCATTACCCTTTTTAATCTTAGTAATTTAATAATTTACTAGCCTAAATTTCAAAATGTAAAAGTTCACTTTATAAGTATCATATTGGTATCGATATCGACGATACTGGCCTTAAAATGTATCGGTATCGTATCGAAAGTCAGAATTGTGAGTTTGTATCCCACAATTCTGAGGAAAAAAAAACACATTGTGAGACACACTCGCAATTACCTTTTTAGGTAGGAAACGGGCTTCCATATCTATCAGAAAGCAGAACCTTGACGAAAACTTGACTTCTCAAAATTGTGAGATATAAACTAGCAATTTCATGTTATAAAGTCCAATTCTGAGGGGGAAAAAAGACTTATCTTCTCAGAATTGCGAGCTTACATCTCACAATTCTGATTTTATAACCCGAAACTGCAAGTTTAAGTAAAAGATCTCCCCCAAAATTAGAATTCAGTACTGCTTTTGGCTTCCTGTGTTCTGACAGCCTGCTGATGGATTGCTTGAAGTCTATTGTTGTGTCACACATCTGACCCATTTAAGAGTCACGTTATTTATATATATATATATTTTTTTATACATACATACATACATACATACATACATACATACATACATACATACATACATACATACATACATACATACATACATACATACATACATACATACATACATACATACATACATACATACATACATACATACATACATACATACATACATACATACATACATACATACATACATACATACATACATACATACATACATACATACATACATACATATATTAGGGGTGTAACGGTTCACAAAATTCACGGTTCGGTTTTTGATACGACACAGTGGTGTCACGGTTCGGTATGTTTTCGATACGGGGGGCGGGGCAATTGGTTACGTTGCAATGTTGGAAATATTCTGTTTTAAACCATGAAGGCGAGCCAATGGATATCAAACAAGCACGCATTTGCACCAGGGTTTGCACACGTGCAAACTTTGTGCAAGATTTATGCCGGTGAACGTCTTAATCGCAGTCAATTCACTATAAGCAGAAAGTGAAAGTAAAAACGGAATGATGGAGTAATGATGGAGCTTTCGACATCTGACGCCGCATATTCTCTCAGAGACAAAGAGAGACGAATCTACTTCAACATGCTGATAACGGTATAGCCCAGCGCTTCTCAAAGTCCTGACTCCGGACCGGGAGGGAATTAAATCCAGACCCGCCTCGACTTCGTATTTCAAGCACACTTGTATCACTCAGACCTCCGTGCGTGGCACAGGCACGCACACACACGCGGGCGCATGAACCAGTGTTGCAGTGTTTACAGACTCTTTTGTAAGACAAAGCGCATAGCAACTAGCAACATTTTGGATAAACTTTAAGCTTTCATTAAGTAGAATGATGTCACTGGTTTCGCTCCACGAGCGCGAGATTTCGCCTTCCCGACGCAGTCTTTCTCCACCGGCAGAGTTAGCAGCGCATTCAAAGAACCGAACCGCAGCAGACTTGTGAATGAATGAGTACAAAACAGCCTTTCCAAAAACCTATCACTGTTGACTGTCTGGGCATATGAACATGAGTGTAGTTCGTCTGTAAATATGCACATAGTTTGTTACACAGACGGACGTTTGTGCTCCATATAAAATAATATAATTCACTGCTGTATAACAGCGTATTGCAGTTATAATTAAATATTTTAGCAATTGAGTTGAAGTGAAGATTCTCCCCAGCAAGGGGAGGTTATCACGGGGCAGACAGCACGTTGCCGGTTACGTCGTTTGGGCTGCGTTGTTGAGCGCAGTGGCACTGATTTCACACACACTTTAAGCTCTTTTATTTTCCAAACGTAATAGGATTAGTCCACCGAATCGTTCGGTTTGTAATGCGCACCGAACTGAAAGCCACATACATACATACATACATACATACAGAGAGAGAGAGAGAGAGAGACTAAATAGGACTTTCAAAGGCAAGCCTTCTTATTAACATTCCAAAATTAAGCCTCTTAAGAAAAATGTAAATTAATAAATGATTGAATAAATAAAGTTTGTTTTTTTCTAAGATGCATAATCGGCCTGAACTCTATATCACCCAAGCAAATTCTCCACCTTCCTCCGAGTGAAGGTACAGTATTCCTTTTCTAACCCTGCTAGACCGCCTTGCTGCAACCTAATGACTTTACCAAAGGCCAGATCAAACGCTAATTATATCTCACTAGGCTATACGGCAGCAGCAGCTGTGTGTAAATCTAGAGTCGTGATTCCACTCGAGTTACCTGCTCGTAAAAGCGGGTCCCCTCTCTGTGGACCAGATGCTACAACTGTGCTAGTGTGTACAGGGGTCAGATGGAAGCACTTTTTGGGAAGCAGCTTTTCGGAGTGATGAGAATTAGCAGGAAATAACAGAAGTGGTGGGAGGAAACTTACCAGCCAAGATTCCCTGCGATGTCCCTGTTCAATTACCTCATTTTTTTACAGGCACAATGTGTAGCACAACTATATTTGCAGGGGCTGGTGGATCCAGGAACTATGTGGACATTGTTAGCAGATTTGACCTTTTCCTAGTAAAATCCCATTCCTATGATGTAACTGTTAAGACCAAAGTACACTTCATTTTTAATGTAAACGCATGGTGTATGTGTAGCCTTTTTTAAAGTATAGGCCTACTCTGTTTGATAGCAAGGGTTCAGTGTCTGCACCATTTCTCTTCAGACATTATGACAGACAAAAATGTCTTTGTCTCTGTTTAAACCAGAGTTGTGTAATTGCAGTTTCCTGTTGTTGTTCAGCCGTATCAGTTTCTTTTTGGACTGTGAAACACTGTCCCGGGCCATTGTTACAGACCTACAAATTAATTTTAAAAAGTTAAGGTCAGCATACTGAATATGTATAATTAGGAAAAATTGGACTGCACACATACTTTGCCTTATTTACTTATCATTTGTGTATTCATTTGACAGGTAGTTGTTGGCCCCAGTGATGCATGATGGAATGGGATTTTCTTTGGCTATGTGGCCGATGCATTTTTTCCTCTAGTGTGCTATACATGTACATGCTTCTTTTCCTGCCTGTGCATTGGCGTCCATTATCTCGCACACTATCTTCTATACTGGACTCAACTTTCTTTCACTCTTTCCCAACCCAGCCACCTTCTCTCTCTGGGACGAGGGGCTCTTGTTGTGCCTGTGGTATCCACCAGTTTTTCCTTAAAAACCGGTATGGACAGATAAAATTTCCCCTGTCGGAGGTAAAGAAGAGCTAGTTAATTTTTCAGAAACAATTAGAGGTGTTCTGCTGAATAAAGCTTCAGTTTTGGTCAGCTGACACTGTGTTGCCTCCATTATGCTAGAGCAGTGGTTTTCAACCAGGGACCTGTTTCATAAAACAAGTTTACCAAATAAGCCAGGCTTATTTCAGTTAGTCTGACTTATTTTGAACCAAATCAACTGACAATAAGTCAGACTAACTGAAATAAACCTGGCTTATTTGGTAAACTTGTTTTATGAAACAGGCCCCAGGTGGCCTTAAGCCCAAAGTATACTTTGTTTTTGTACGCATACTCTACCATGTGTACAGTCGAACACATAGCCTTTCAAAGTATAGCTACACCATTTGATGTTGTGCGCGAATGCGGGAGGTCGACATGCACTCTAGAAAGCTTCATCCATGTCCAGGGTCTGCTCTATATTTCCCCATTAAGTTATGATCGATAACAAATATTTTTGAACTTTAAACCAAAGCTCAGCTGTTTCATACCCTCTCGCTCACAAGCGCTTGTCAATGTGAGCGTCTGTTGCTGTCTTTGTCTCTTTAGTTCCTTTTTCTACTGTGAAACAACGGCACGGGACAGTGTTGCTACCTTGTGGAAAAACCGATTATGGCTAAAGGACTTCAATGCGCATGTGCGACCAGCGCGTACAAAGTACGCACGGTTACAAAAATCGTGTGGTGTGCATACTATTCTGATGACGAAATTTGCGTCATGCACACTATACGCTGTCCCTCGCGTACACATAAAAAGTGAAGTATACTTTGGGCTTTAGGGGTTAATAATAATATATAACCATGAAATTTCCAATTATTACATTCCGATCTGAAGATACGGCTCTAGTACCTTCTTCAATCTAATTTGGCACCCATTTTATTGCAAACAAGGAGAAAATCACAAGTCCGAATCTCTTATGCAATACAACACCAGTGATTCATGATTCAAGTCTGTAGAACAAATGTTGCAAGATGAAGAATGTGCTGAAGCCTAACACTTATGATTATGGGTTTATCAACCATAACCATAAGTATGAGCAATAGTAATTGTGATGCACACCTTAGAAAGTACAAAAACAATGTTGGAAAATAAATTTTGATTCCAATGGTGCAAGTAAAAGGATCTGAACAGATTCACGTCTCGACCACATTTAGGCGAGCATGTGTGTTCACTTTATGGCATTACAGAGAAGTTTTATCTAAAACATGCATTTCTAAGTGATGCCACATTAAAGCAGTATAATAAAATACTTATTTATTGCTGTGCATATCAATACTATATACAATACTAATATCAATACATATTCATGTATCACAAAAGAAAAGACTACGTATCAGATCATGGCCCAATTATAATAATAATGGATTGACAATGGATTTGCACCCATATGACATGGGTGACATGAGTATTTTTAGGTTGCAAACATGTTTGAAAGCAATTCAATTCATCTTTCCTTAGTTCTTCAACATTATAAAGAGAGGCTGAAGTAGACGGATGTTTATCTATGGTGGACCTGTTTAACAGAACAACAACTATCATGCCGAAGGCCACATACTAAAGAAAAACACATGCTGCAAAATCAATAGTTGTCTGATATTGCATTTTCAATTTAAAACCACAGTGACTGCTAACTAACACTTCATAAGAGTTCACAAGAAATTTTTACCGATCCATTGCTGATGCTTGTATGCATATGAGAGGAAATATGAGCAGAGTTGAGTACCTTATGAACCTCCTAAACTCTTACAAGGCTGCTGGGTGTTACAGGGTTTGTGTGATTTGTGTATGGTTTGTGAATAGGGGCTAGCATATTCTTGTCAAACATTTATATTTAAAACACACACACACAAGCTGTTCTGAGAACAGCCATGCTATTCTCTGTTATTCAGCAAATCATTTGCGTACCTGTCTTTTTGTTTTCTTACTTTTTCTGAAACAATGGCAGCAACTAGGGCTGCACGATACATCTTTTCAGCATCGATATCGCGATGTGCGCATCCACGATAGTCACATCGCAGGATGTGCGATGTTTAGCAGGCCTATACTTGTTATATTTATACTAGTGCTGTTAATCGATAAAAATAAAAAAATTAAATCTCACATTTTTTCTGAAATTAATCGCGATTAATCCCACCTAACATTAAAGTTTTTAAATATACTTTTATATTGCAATAATTTCGCATTCAATCTTCAAATTAATGTACAAACATCATAAAGACAGTAAAAAAAAATTATATTTGTACAACTCTGATGTCTCTGGAATAGTTTTTTCCCCAGTATCTATTTAATCATTGATTAGCCATTCAACATTACAAAGCTTTCAATTTTAACATTTATTAGACTTAAAAAAAAAAGAACTTCTAATTTAAGTGAACTTAAAACAATCTTCACATAAACCCATTATAATAAATGTCATATTTACCTGTGCCCTTCAGCAGAAATATACAGAAATTGAAGTTATCAAACACATTCTAAATTAAATATAGATGATTCCTTAAAGCTATAAAAGCAATTTTTTGCTCTTTTTTTCTTTGTCATTTGATTAATAGACATCACAGCAGCTGGTTATTAGGTTACTTTGGCTGTTATTTCTTTAAGAGCTGCTGCTGCTGAACGTGAAGCGGTTCTGACACGCATCATATTTTCTCTAAACTCTTTTTACCATTTTTGACACACTTCAGGTCTTAAAGTCTCTATTAATGAGCTGACGAGTTACATTGGGCATGTTAGATGAGTGAGACAGTGCTGGGCTGCTCCAGAACAGTTTTGAAAACCATTTTAGAGACATGTTCTTAAAAGTGACTCATATAAAATTAGTGTGACCATACGTGCCATTTTTCCCAGACGTGTCCTGGACAGGATTTCTATATTGTTTTGATTCAAAGTACCTCGAGTGCATTTCGAAAACATAAGGTCATACACCGATCGGTCTGCACACGCAAACAAATCCAAATCCTAGATATTTTAGGCAATATAGAAATCCTGGCCAGGATGCGTCTGGGAAAAATGGCACGTATGGTCACCCTATATAAAATATATTACATGCATGCACAGTTTTAAGGCTTTAATCGTCTTTTTGGTAACTTCATGACTTAACTGACCACGACATTGCATGCACATAGTTTATTTTGAGCTTTGATATGAATACAGGCTACAGCGACTTTGTGCGTGCAATTGAAGAGCATGCGCTGCGAGCACAGTACCGTTTCCGCGCTCGTTTGACTCACACCTGGCGCTGAAGTGAAGTGGAGCGCGCGTCTGAAATATCTCCCATTTGATGTGGTCGTAAAGACGTTCTGTGACTGAATAAATGCACTTGTCAAGAGAAAAAGTGACAGAAGCAGCTGTTGTGAGTGTGAATTTTGAGTGTGAAGTGGGAATTAAAAATGTCCCCTATTTTTCCCCCCAAAATATAAACTTACCCCATTTATTTTTTTTACTCTAAATGTTTCAATATAAATTAAGTACAGAAGCACTAAATCTTGAATGACAGGCGTCGGCAGGTTTAAAGTCAAGGGTAAAGGGCAAAACTTTGTTTGAAGACCACAGAGGACCACGCTAATTTAAGCACTATGAAGTAACCGTCAAGCAAACTTAAATTGCCCTCTGCTTACTCATTTTTTTTCTGGGAAGTCACACATCCCCCTTTGAGGTTTTTGCTCTTCCCAAAACACACATGGACAAAATTTTCTCTCTCTCTCTCTCTACACACAGAAGCACATGGCCCTCCACCCTCCCACCCGCTGTGGGAGGTGTCTGCCCATTTAAATGTCCTTATTGGCCGCTCGTGAGGGGCAAAAACAAAATCAGCTGGGCCCCTGGCACATTGGATTCCAGAGTGCACACATGTGTATGTGTGAGTGTTTTAGTGAAGCGTGAATGAGTTTTTACAGACATGCCGTGCAGGTGGCTGAGGTTTAGTTTGGTTTCATTGAATGAAGAGATATTTCCTTTGCAGCTTTAAGTGCCTGTCTAAGAGGGACTAGTACAAACTACATGACATTGGCATTGACTGGGTCAACAGCCAAGCTCAGCTAACACGTAACCTCACATATGAGCTAAATAAAAAATAAAAAATAGAAGCATCGGATCAGAAATTTGAGCTAAAATGGCATTGTGATTGGATCAAATTTTGTCAAAACTTTATTGCAGTTGGCCTTCCCACTTGTTTAGGTTTTAAAAGAGAAAGCTTTCAAATGTAAACATCTGCTCTAAACAGTTGGCCTTAATCACTAAGTGTGCGTGAAATCTGCATACAAATGCTATCACGAACAAATGACGACACGCCAATACTTTGAGGTAGACAACTGGATGGACATTCTCAGATGGATCAGGTTTAAGCTGCTAAACATTTCACACCCAAATGTTTACACCAGGCATCCTCAAATCTGGCCCACTCATGCAGAGTTTAGCTCTAACCCTAATCAAACACACCTGAGATTAGCGGTCGACCGATAGTGGATTTTACCGATACCGATAGCTAGGTTGGACCACACTGGCCGATACCGATTAATCAACCGATAGTTTTTAAAATAGATACTGAATGAAAACTAAATAGAGCTTTACTATTTAAAAAACAAACAGTAACAGTACTGAACTATACTTTATAAATGAATAAAAATGTAGTATTAATATTTATTACTATATTGATTATTAAAGTTATTTCATAGTTTACAAATGTTAAAAGAAGAATCTTTAAAATTTAAAAATGAAGCCTATTAGTAAATGTTGAAATGAAATGAACACACTCTAACAAGGAACAATACTTCTACAGCTTTCGTTAATGTTACAAACGGACTCTTATTAAGTATTACCATTTCATTTCAACAGTCATGCTTAAAGATGGCCATCTTGAAATACCTACAAAAGGCCATATTAAAATTACATGCACAGGTTATTGATATTGTATGTGCACTCTAGTTGCTGCTATTTTAGAACACTGCATGATTATCTAATTAAAATATAAACAAATATGCAAGTGAGTGACACACTGTGCAAAAGCACAGCGCTGCGTCTTGGAGAAGTCACGGGTATCACACACACCAGACGCGTCACGTTCAATTTAAGCAGCGGTCTAAAACTGTTTATTTAATCACCAAACGGACATAAGTTTGCTTCAAGAATGAATTATGTGTCATAAATGAGTTTGAAGTTCGGTGTTTAAATAACAGAGCAAACGGAAAGAGAAAGCGCGATCTGTATTACAGCTCTCTATATGAAGCATACAGACTGTATTCGAGCCACGGAAAGACAAACGTTTTGCTGAAAAATGCACAATACATAATTTATAGCCTAGGGCGAAGTCATTATGTACATTAACAATGATTTGGGACAAATAGGCTATAATGTTATTTAATGGGAAACTATGTGAATGGCGCTCTGTTCCGCGGCAGGATTTTCTGTCGGCTGCATTTAAATGCGCGTTTGAAGTTTCCCGCTCTGTGCAGCGCGCAGTGTCACATGCCAAAACAAACAACATGTGCTGTCAGTGATTTCCGCCTCTAGAGGCCGCTCTCATACTGTATAATGATGGCAGACCATTCTCAACCACTCCAGCAACAGACGCAACACAAAAAAAATAATAAATAAATAAAAAAAAAAAAAACACAGAAAACTATCGGCATGGATTTTTGCCGATAACCGATTGTTCTGCAAATCAACTATCGGTGCCGATTAATCGGCAAAACCGATGAATCGGTCGACCTCTACCTGAGATGCTAATCAGAGTCTTCAAGATCATTAGAAAATCACAGGTAGGTGAGTTTGATCAGGGTTGGAGCTTAACTCTGCAGCAGATTGGCCCTCCAGGGAAAGATTTGAGGAACCCTGGTTTACGCACTCAATCTGATTAAATGAAAATCTATTAAAACACCACAAAACAGTTTGTCCAATCAGAAACTGTAAACTAACTTCCCATCTTATGATCAGCATACTGCCACAGGGAGAAGAACAAAACACACAAAGACAAAAACAAGTCTCCCATCACCATCTCAAAACATGGTCTGCAATACTCCATAACGGCTTCTTTGATAAGCTGCCAGAGGTTTCTTACATAAAATTATGAAAGCACTTCCATGTGGCATTGCTGCATGTATGCTATAGAGAAGAAGAGAAGAAACTCCATCTGGATTGCCGCTAAACCCCTCAAAGAAACCCACAAAGCAGACCTACGCTCCACATACATATGTAAAAATGTCAGAGGTGAAGGTTGAACAGTTTTAATGAAGTCAGAATTGCTTGCATTAGAATGCACTACTGTCTAAAGCCACACGCTACTGTATTTCAGGATGGCATTTTCAGCATCTAAAATGTAAATTTTAAATTCAGTAAAGCAGTAAATTCAGCAAGCTCACAGGCAGGTTAATATCAGCTCAAGCTCCATGGATGGACTGGCCATGACAACTAAAGGTCTGTTTGTTGCCTCCATTTGTGACAAATGGTGTCCTACATAACTCTTAATAAAATATTGCTGTTTGAGCCTTGAAATAAAGCAAGTCTAGACAGAGACGTGGGATGTCTGGTAAAATTGGCTGTGGAGTGTTTTGATTGTGGAATTACTAAAAGTTTCCACTGCGAGTCCTACTGAGTGCACTCGCTTTCTCCATCCTGACTGGCTACATCTGTCTTTTTTCCTCTAACAGCATTAAATGTTCAGACATATGTTGCGCTTTCACTGCATCCTGCTTTCCAGCTCTGGGCAGAGCCTCTGGCCAGACACACTTTTAAAACGCTTTTCAAAGAGGGCTTGGGGGAGGATGGAACATAGCAGGCCATGTTAAAATCATATTTAAAGCTATTTTTGTTAAAGATGCTCTTCATAAAACTGTAAAGATTAGAAATGTGAAATGTCTGTTTTTGACCACATATGTGGAAATATTTAGAGGGAGTCTTATAGATGGCTAGACATCGTATCAGCGAGGGATCTGCCGTATAATGTGCTGACAAGTTCACATTCCTCTCGGACGTCGCCTCAATCTGAGGAAAACCCTCTCTGCAAACTCCTCTTAACCCCTGAAAGACTCTCTCCTCCATATGGCTTGCGTCTTGGTTCTTGAGAGTTCAGTTTGTTTTAAGTGTGGACCACCAGATTCCATATCAAAGCACTGAGATGAGCGCACGTGAAAATGGTTAAAAACAAAGAGTCACAGGGTAATGGAGTTCCTGAGACAGGGCTGTAAAATGCAAGCTGAACAGCTCTTCTGGCCTGCGTTGATGTAGCCCCCTGCTAAATCCAGATACGAGCCATGAAAAGTTCTCAAGACACCAAGACAACTGTCAGTAATAAAAATGTTGAATTAGATCAATAAAACATTTGTGTTTTACTTGGACCTTTATGAAAATTATTGGATTTTGGTCATATTTACAGCTGAGGGAGTCATAATTTGTGTGAAAAACCGACTATTTGTTCAGTTTTCCCATTCCTCTTGTCAGAACTTTTAATAATTGTTTTTCATATGAGGAACATATGAATACACTTTTTTCTCTGGGTCAAGCATTTAAGGCATTTGAAATGCAGCAAAAAAATAAATGAAAGCATGTTAAAAAGGCTATGACATACACTACTGTTCAAAATATGTGGAAGAATTTTTTGTTAATGTTTTTCTAAAAAGTCTTATGAAGGCTGTATTTATTTGTACAAAAATACAGTAAAAATAAATATGAAAAAACTAAATATTGTATATAGTGAAATATTACAATTTAAAATAAATTTTAGGTTTTTATTTTAAAATGTAATTTATCAAAAAGTAATTTTAGCCTTTCAGAGTCTTCAGTGTCTTATAATGATCCATGTTGGAAAATTAACATTTTTATTAAGGATTTGTTGATAAATAAATTTAAAAGAACAGCATTTATTTATAAGATCTGAATGCATACTTGCTTTAACTTGTGTTAATTTCATTTTCTGGAAAAAATAAATAAAAATTACTAGCCCCAGATATTTGAATGGTAGTGTAGTACATATAGCAAAAGAAAAGATGGTTGAAACCTGTTAGTTGTAATAAAACTTGTCCCTTGATTGACAAGCCCCCATAATTAATAAAATTTCTTACAATAAAAAAAAATTATATTCTGGGCATTTGCAAATACTGATTTGCAGTTACTGAACATAATTTTGTTTGCGTAATGTGTGTGTTGCTCAGCACAAGAGACAATTTAGTTTTACACAAAAATCAGACTTGATTTCAATATTTTGATCATGGATCAGCTCTTTGCATGGGTCAAAAGAAAGGGTGATCACATAATATGGAAACATGGATGATGTCCAACCAACGAATCCCTCCATCAACTCAGTGTTGGGAACTAAACTAAAAGGGAAAGGAATTTGCATTCGTGTCACAAAAATGATGGATAGTTCACAAGAGAGAGCGGGGTAGGGGTTGGCCTCTATGGTACTTCATTGACCCAACTAATCCCACATAGAATCCATTCAGGTGGTTTGGGATGACCCCTAACCTTAAGCAAAAGAAGACAACAAGCTTTTAGATATTATGCTTTCCCATGATTCACTACTACCCATGAGCAGGCAGTAAACATATGGCACAAACTACTATTCTGAATATCTAATTATTTTAAGTTAGTCTGTAGGCCATGCCAAACTAAATTCCAGTCCACCATTCATCATGCCTAAATTTCCGCCCTGGCACCACAAAATGTTAATGAGGGAAGTCAAAACAATAACTACCATGAAAAAGCTTGCACACCGGCAGCGCTACTCTGCACCTAGGGGTGCTCCGATCAGGATTTTTGAGGCCGATCACCGATACCGATCTTTTTAAAGCATCTTTTTATCATGCAGAATTATTTATAGTGATACTCCAATCAGTATTTTAGACATTTATTCAGGGCCTTTCAAATTATTTTTGAAAATGGGGGGAATTCCTCTCTTAGGTGACTCTTGTGAGAGAGGATTTTTCTCATTTGAGGGGGGCTTTTTTTTTTACATTTTAAAAATATATATACATTTATCTCACCTAAATGTTTGATCATCCAGTGCATTTTTGTTTTTACAATTGTGCAATTGTTGCAGAAAAGCTTACACGCAGCACAAGCCTGATTTCACACAGGAGTCCACTACTGATCCATCTGTTTACCACAAACACAACATTTATCCATTATTTTGATTTCAAATCCAAACATTGTTACTGAAAATGCTTTTTCATTGTGATTCTTTTTTTTTTTTTTACAGTAATACAAACTTTATAGATGTGTTTAAATGCAATAAATATAAGAAACACATTATTCAATGCTTTTTACTTTTGCATTTAGGCTACTTCTAGATTTATATATTAAGTTGCTCAAGCAAGTGGCAAAACTACTTTTCTTATGTTATCACAAACATTCTAAATTAACTTATGACTGTCAGAAACAGTCAGCTCTACTGAATTTGTTTTGCATTTAAATCTTTATTACAAGCAATCCTGCGGTTTATAAAGAACTTTGCTTTCCATACCTCCACGAGTGCCATCTATTATTGCCTTGTTTATCTAAAAGTGCTCTTTTCCTTTAAACCTAGCCAAAAAGCCACGTGATGACTCTGAAACACAATAGACTTTAATTATATGCATTTATGGTGTAATTACTACATTGTGTCAATCCATGTTCATATTTACCGCAAACAATGCGCTGTTTTAACATTTTTCAAACTCATTGATGCAACTTCATTCTTAAAGGGAACATTTGCCTGTATACCAGTGATTAGATTCTCAGTTTGTAGACGGCCATCTTAAACTATACCTGTAGGGGAGTGCGATATTGAAAAAAAAATGATATCTCGATATTTTTTCGATAACGATAATTAGACGATATTTTGCCGAGTGTGTTATTGTGCCGATATCTGACTACCGTGGACAGCTGTAGTTTTTGATATTCTTCATATTGTGTGGTCAGTTCACATCAGTGATAGAAATTAATCTTTTCACATCAGTTTAAATTGATTTTTACCTTTTATGGGCAATTTTACCTTTAATAAAGCCATTTTTTTCTAAAAGTATGCATCTTTTGATTCAAATTGTAACATTTAATCAGTCAATTAGAATAATAAGACATTTAGGCTGTTAACAAATTAAACCAGTATCAACTAAATTAATCTTTGCAGAAGTTGCATCTGAAGTGGCATTTAGATGTATTTACACACTGTTTAGGACATGGTGTGCTTTAACCTGCAGTTACAAATGCATAATGTTTTGATATTTTAAACATAAAATATTAAATACTGATATTTGAAATTATTTTAAAATGAACAAACACCGTCATGTTGCTCAGAGATGCAAAAAACAGTGCTGTAGCTGTTTGGAATTATTTTTTGTTGGCGAAATGGAGCTAAAACAGGCAATATGGTGTCTAAAACATAAGTCTCTTAATATTACCTTATTGTTTATTGAACTGTTGTATAAAATCAATATCACAATCATGCTTATTTTTTAACAAAAAAGGCACTCTTCCTGTGATTGTAACTATATGAAATGATATATATTAGGGCTGCACGATATTGGAAAAAACTCACATTGTGATATTTTGATTTTCTGCAATATATATTGCGATATGAAGAAAAAAAAAAAAAATTCACCAGATGATTTTAATCAATTTTTAATTAAATCAATGATTGGGGTGATTTTATAGGTGAGTAAATTAGCATAGAAAATAAACAAATTACAACCATATCATCTGCGTGGCTCTTACCTTGTCTACACCTGACGCGCGCAACGCCACAAAATACTGTAGAACCCATAATCAGTGATGCTGTCCGTCTACACTGGATGCATGCGCGGCACGACAAATTCCCGCTCTAACTGATGCCTCGCTCTATTTATGACGTACTGACACAAAAGTTCAAATGATTTGTAATAGTAGTTTTGTCGTGTCCAGTGTAGACAGACTTTGGGGCCATAGGCCATTCACATATCGTGGCTAAAAATGCATGGAAAACGCCAGCCGCGCTGCTTTCTCCTCCTTTCCAAAGCGCTCTGGAGCTTGCGCTTTCGTGGCTTCTGCCGTTGCTAAGCAACCGTGATCAGCGCTCTCCTCGACAACGCGGAAGTTTCAGCAAAGGATAAATGGATTTCCAGCACTGAAATCTTGCAGTAGCTCTGCTACTAAATTTATTTAACAATGGATATCTCTGTACAGCTGTCGCGTCTGGTGTAGATGCAGTGTCTGTGTGTGAGCAAAGAAAACAATCAGTATATATATAACGAAAAGTATAGGCCTACTAAACATCGCACATCCTGCGATGTGACTATTGCGGATGCGCACATCGCGATATCGATGCTGAAACGATATATCGTGCAGCCCTAATATATATATACATTTTCTGCCCCAATATCTTGAATTTTGTGATCATTCTTAATGCACTTTAATAGACTGAATCATGCAGTGAAAGAACACTCTAATTGAGCACGCGCACTAGTCTAGACTTCACGTTATGAATGCTTGCACTCTGTAGGTGTGTTTTGTTTGGTTTTTGCAAAATACTCGATAATGTCAAATTGCACATCGTTAAAACAACAATTACGATATTATTGCAGACGATATATATCGCACACCCCTACCTGTGAGATGTCCAGGGTGTGATGCTTGCTTCACATCCGATATACAACTGAAGCCATAAGAGACATTTAATGTCCATGTAATTTAACTTGTTTACCTTTAAACACTTACTTCAGAGTGAGCTATATTTGGATATTACAGAGTTAGATTTAATAATGACTATATATTTAAATCCAAACAGTGATTTTGATAATCTGAGTAATTTTCAATATTTAGGTTTTAGCTAGTTGGTTGGTTCATTTAGTAGCCAAATTGTGTGGTAAGAAAAAAAAAAGTGTTCACAATTTTAATAAAAAATTATCAGAATGAAAAACAATCTTACACCTGACAAATTGTCATTCTCTTTTCTCCATTTTTAATCTGAGACTAATGAAAACGCAGACGGTTTTTCCATATATGAGACCTTATTGATGTAAACATTCATTCAGAGTCATTTATGTCTTAAGTGAATGTAAACTGATGAGACAAAAAAAAGAAAAGATGTGACTATTACATCTGGGCATTAGGCTTGCAGTGTAAATGCAGCCTAATAGACCAGTCCTTTATGCAACAAAAGGAGTCGATAGTGCAAACTGTGGACAGTGCATGAATAATGCAAAGGCAATTACTTTCAAACAAAGAGATGGACACCATTAGTCCTTCCATTAATTAAAGAGGAGAACATGAGGATTATAGGTTAGGTTTTGTGCGTTTAGGCTTATGAGCACAGAATGTTTAACATCTGCAGACTTACAATAAAAAAAAAAAAAGCTTTTCTATTTCATTGTTTAAATGAGTTTAAGCAAAAGAGCAGATGTCATGAACACTGAAAGCGCTGTTAAATGTAAACTCAATCACTTGGGGCTGGATGTTACTACTGTTTGACCTTTCACCAGAAGGATTTCTTTACCTCAAACACACACACAGAGAAACAGGAATGTAAAAAGCATCTAATGGCCAGATCAGTTCACTCCAACCAAACCAACCCGACCAGATAGAGATGTAGACAATGATTGAGAATCCCACTGGTCTGTCATAGCATTCCACAGACACAGCCTCCAAGCAAGAGCTTCCTGTTTCCCCCTAGGTTCAACTCCACTCTCTATAGAAATCATTTTATATTTATCCACCACACACACACTTCTCTTCATTACTCTTCCATAAAACACAGAACCTACGCATCTATGAAGCCAACAACATGACATAAATCTATAGCTTAAATCTAAAATTTACAGTTCAATAATTTGTCCTAGGAGAATATAATTCTGGAAATGATGGCCTTATTCACTGAGCTCACTTTATGCTCAGTCAGCAGGCTACTAATATAACAATGAATTATGTCATCTTATTAGTCACCAGTTAGGCATTAAATCACAGGTTAATTTGTTCATAATGTCAGTGGAACACGCATAAGCTATGCTGTTAACGACAGTAGCTCTGAAAAACAGGAGGGCTCGGTGAAACCGGAGTCCTCTTGTGTGCATGCCAGTATGGAGGCTAATAGATGGTGTGGTGTGTTCCGGCTGCTCCAGTGCAGTGCATTGTGGACTAAATGTGATGAATGCAGGATGAGCCCTCACAGCGCACAGCTGACACCACTAGCATGACGACACCTTCTGCATTCAGAAATCAACACGCCCAATGTATTATTAAAAACTCCCTGCACATGGACAAAATGTGGAAGTATGTGAGGAATTTATGTAGGTTTATTTTGCAGAAAAAAAAAATGAAAGAAAAAAAGAGGACATGAAATATTTCCAATGAGAAACATGGCATATTTAATAATAATACCAAAGACATGTTTTGTTGAAAAGAAAATTACTGATGCTTGTTATTAAAACTATATACATGTAAAATATACATACATATACACATATATAAAATACTGACTGTTAAATTAATAAACTATTATGTGAGAGTATACATGCGAGTCATGTGTATTTTTTTCCATGTATATAGTTTTAATAATGTAACTACCACTTTCAACAAAACATGTCTTTAGTATATAAAATGTTTTACACCACTATATAGCTTATTGAAAATGCCTTTATTAATATTAGCTCAATTAAATCTGTGAAAAAGCCATTTTAAATTACTACAGACTTCCCATAAGTGTTTCTCAGTGAATTATCGTTGACAGCACTAGGACTCGACTAGCTCAACAATCAGGCTACATGAAACAGTGCAAAGGCCACAGGTAAAAACACAATGAGATTGTATATAAAAACACAATGAGAGGTCTGTGTACGTTCATGCAGCTATAGGTCTGCAACAACATGACGTTCAATGCAGCACGGGAGAAAACCACATCCAACAGATAAAGACTGGAGGAGAAAAAACAGATAAAACTGGAGGAAAAAAATAACTTCTGAAACAGCAGTGAGAGCTCTCACATCAATCTAGAAAACATATGGACGCCTGAAGCTATACGCAGCTGCCCTGCATATTGCATTGGAATCCATAACACTGGTAAAAAAATATATATATATAAAGTGCTGATTCCTCGAAAGCATCAAGACAGTGAGATCAAAGTCTGAGAGACTAACTTCCAACAGGAAAATAACAGGAAAAAGGCCTGTTATTTAAAACCCTCAAAAAGATTAATGGTCAGGAATTCTTGAAATGACACAAGCACTTATCAAAAACAGATATGAACCGTTTGAAGTGATGCATAAATAGAGATGATCAATGTTTTGCAGCTATATTCACAATTGTATACTTCAGTACACTCATGGTTTTCAATACTTAAGACTCATGGTTTGCATAAAGTTAATAAGTATATTCTGATAAATCTATTCATTACAAAATATACAAAACATTTTATGTTTAACACCCTAAACCCTACTCATAAATCTGAGATAATTTAGAGGATAAAATAATGTAATTAATATAATAGCATAAAAAATATAAAAATGATCATTTAAATTAATAATTTTAAAGCTTGTTAATAACATTTTAAATACATAACATAATATTTTTGTTATTTACCAAATTATTATTTATTAGACATGAATATATTTATATTTATACATGCCTACTGGGATTCTTTATCTGCGGTAAAAACAACAACCACATTAGCAGATCTCTAATGCATTATAGCATTAAATCTTAGCAATAAACACCACAGAACAGACTAGTATCCACTACAGAAATTAAAGATGACATATCCGCCCAGAGTAGTGGTCGACCAATATGGGTTTTCCATTCGTCCATTCCCAAATGATTACATATGGTCCCCTAAATCATGAATACATGGTTACATCCTTGACAACTTTTTTTTGTAGGTCTGACTGTAAATGAGGCTAGTATTTAGCAGATGCTTTTATAGTAATTATTACAGTACTGTAACTTATTACAGTTGCAGTGAAAGTGTGGACACAACAGTAATGGTCTTGGTTGAGGTTCGAACCTACAACCTTTCAGCAGCCAGCTCAGATTTAACCACTAGACTAAAACATGCACTAAACAAATATAATGAACCTCTGGAGACAAAACTCACCGCGTTATCATGTTGCTGGCAGAAGTCTATCCTCTCCTGGAAAACATTCAGCATGGAGAAGCTGTTGTGGAAGGACTGGGAGATGTTGATCGGGGTGTTGGAGTTGTTGGTGCGGTTGGCCAGGTGTAAACTCTCCATCAGCCCCTCGATGAAGTGGTCTTTGGTGAGTCGGACCCTCTGGTGGGCCCTGACGCAGTTATCGCACAGGTACTCCTGGCAGTCCAGGCAGTGGGAGGTAGCGGGGTTACCCTCATCACAAGAGCTGCACTGAGGGTCTGAGAGGTGTTGGGATCTCAGAAGACCACCGTGATGGACCACCGATGAAGGCCGACCGTTCTTGCCCTGTTCCTCAGCAGAGACCACCACATCCAGCAGGTTGCTGAAGAGAAAGTTGGAGGAAGGCAGCGCGTCCACGCCTGATTCCGACAGAGACACTTTTTGGTCGCATGTGGGGCATCTGAGCTTCAGAGGGTCACCTGGGATCCTGTGGCCCTCCAGGCATTGCCTGCAAAAGGCGTGCAAACAGGGCAAGACGTGCAGCCTCCTGGTGGATGAGGTAGATGAGGAGCTGGAGGTCTGGGAGGACGAGGAGGAGGTAGATGAATTGGAGGAGATCGGAGCAGAGCAGCCGCACAGCTCCTTGCACAGCGGACATGTTTGCAGGTCGGAGTCTGGGAAAGACGCCATTTGCGCAGAGGACCACAAAATAACTTCGCACATAAAGACGCGTTAAGATACACAAAATCTTCCGAAATGGTTCCCTGATCAAATCGAGCAAATAATGCAGATCATAGACTTGGCATGCTGCATTCAACGATACTTGATATGTGCATTCCCGTTCAATGAGTTTGGATTGAATTGGGCTCTCTGCTTTTGTTATTATCGATAGAAATTCGCAGAAAAAAAAAAAACTTTACGCAACTTCTTGAGTGCACGTTTGGAAACCAATTGTCATTTTGAAGCCTTATAATCCCTCGCTATGGGGCATTAACATTGTTGCGAAACATGAAATCCGCTGCGAGGTCCCTGCTCCGATCCTCCCCCACCGCCGCATGACGAGAGGGGCCAAACGCGCTCGATACGGTGTCAGTTTTTTCCTTCCCAAACGCGAATATGTCCGTTTTCCATGAACGCGCTTTAGTCTACCATCTGCGCGTCATTTTTCTCAATACGCGCTTGCGCGAGCCGCAATTAAATAATTCAAAGCATGTCCCATGTAGCTCGTTAGCACGCAGCGCCCCTCAAGATCCTGTTACTGTGGTGAGGCTGAAAAGCCCCTTTAACTTCCCTCAGTCCGGTTACAGTAACACTTTGGCGAGGGGTATAAAGTAACCATTCAACCGTTCGTTTCCACTCGTTCCTGAGGTTTCAGCTGCCCATATTCGTCTCGCGTTTACAGCGCAAAACAAACGCTCTCCCCGCGCACCTCTTCAATCCGCATTCATTTTCACTGTCAATGACGCTCGCGCTGACTACAATTCTACAGCGCGTGACCATCAAGCGAACGCGTCCATACTAAAAAAAAGCCTAGAGCGCACTTCCGCCTTGAGAACACTCTAGAGGGGCGGGGCTTAGGTATCGAGGGGGCGGGGGTTGGGCAGGGCATTCACTTTAAAGTAATACATATTTAGCATATATATATATATATATATATATATATATATATATACAGAGCTGGGTAGATTACTTACAAATTGTAGTCTGTTATTGATTCTAAATTACATGACAAAGGTTGTAGTTAGTAACATAATCCATTACATTACACATTTTAGGTAATATAATCAGACTACTTTTTGATTACTTTTAGACCTACTCGTTAATCACATTGATTTGAATATGATAATCCTGTACCACATTGATATAAAAATACAAAGAGTAAGAAAATATATTCTATTCATTGTAATTAACAATATGAATTAAACATTACATTACATCAAGGTTTCCCAAACTGAGGTCCATAAATGTTCTGCTGCAGGAGAAATGAACTATTTTAGAAAGGAACATTTAAAAGATGACAGAGTAATTAGGGAGAATCGATTTTGAATCATTTATTGAAATTGTGTGAATAATATGTAATCATATAATCAATAACTGTAGTCTGAATGTAATTTAATATAATTACAAGTACTTCATTTTTGGATTTTTATTTTATTTTATTTTGCTGCAGTCATGTTTGTCATCCCATATGTCTTGCTCCTTGGCTTTAAAAAAATGTTCATTCTTTCTTACCTAAATATCCTTTAACTGTTTGATTATTGGTATAAATAAATTAATGTGGGTCAAATTTATCTTGTTAATCTGAAGGCGTGGTCAAATTAATTTTATTTTTCCATATTTAAATTATTATTTTTTATTATTTATCTTGTTACATTACTAGCATAATTTTCGATTTATTATTATTATACTATTTGTGTGTGTGTGTGTGTGTGTGTGCGCGCGTGCGTGCGTGCGTGCGTGCGTGCGTGCGTGCTGTGTGTGTGTGTGTGTGTGTGTGTGTGTGTGTGTGTGCGCGTGCGTGCGTGCGTGCGTGCGTGCGTGCGTGCGTGCGTGCGTGTGTGTGTGTGCGCGCGTGCGTGCGTGCGTGCGTGCGTGCGTGTGTGTGTGTGTGTGTGTGTGTGTGTGTGTGTGTGTTTATTAATTGATTAGATTTCCAACAGGAAATACAATTCAATACTAGGGCTGCCATTCAATTTAAATAAAGTATCTTGATTAATCCCATGATTGTCCAGCTCCTTTTTGAGGAAATATATACTTCAGACTGAACACACTAAATGATACAGAGCAGCATAATGTTCTTTTAAAGGAACACTAATCTGGTTTGGTGTCAGTGAAGGGATGATTGAGCATTATTGATGGGGCCGTGGGTGTACGCAAGACAAAAACGGTTGGTAAACATGTTCTAGGACATGAAGGTCCCTTTGTATACCATTATTTCTCATTAATTCTCCCAGCCATCATCTTTCAACAGTACATGCTAATTTCCCCCCACACCTGAACCTATGAAATCAATCTCAATCTTTTTGTAATCAATACTACCCCTCCTGAAGGCCCCTCCTGTAATAGATAGCTACCACATGTAGGACTGGCTTTTGTGCACGTTTATGGGCACTTAGGATGGGGTGCTGGGTGGCTCTTGTGACAAGGGAGGAAGCTTCTCGGTGGGGCTTAGGCTCCAGATGCAGGCTGCCCAATAAAGCAGTGGGATGCCAAGCTGAAAGACAGGGCTTTGAGAGGGACCCTTTGACCCCATTATTATGGCTGGGATTAGGGGTAGTGGAGGCTGCCCACACTCAGCTGCAGAGCTCTGGCCATCCCAGGGACATTCCATTGATCTACATGAGGAAAAAGACAGACCGGGGGGTTGGGTGAGGGCAGAGGCTCAGTAAAACCAAGCAACGCAAGGAAGGGTCATGTCACATGGTGGAAATGACCACAGGCAATGTGGACAAGGGTTGTGCGTACGTGTGAGTGTGGATCTGTGTAATGAAGCGCTGATTCTTTCTCAAGCCCAGGAAGTAGCTAGTCCTTTTAACTGTCACTCATAATCAACATGTAATGAATGATTTGATTAAACTCCTATTAGTGTGTTCCCAGCTATCAGGGAACATCAGAACTTTTAAAAAACATTTTTAAAACATAAAAAAAAAAACATTCACAAACAATGTTTTTATAACTTTATGGGAACATTAGCAAACCGTTATGAGCCATATTTTTGTTAGCTGTGACGTGGCTCAAGGAAACTCTCTGTATGTGATTGTCCATTTTTGATTGGCTTTATGTGCTTAAACCTCAACAATGCAATTGCTAGATTGGTTATCAGCAGGGGTTTCCTGCAGGCCCGTCTTAATCACAGGATTACATTTATATCCACTTACTGAACAAAGAGTCTTGGCCTGTCATACCCTGTCGTATCACTGTTGAACTGACTAACTGATAATTAGTCTTTGCTTATAGCTTGTGAACATCTTTGAGATAGCTTTCACTTTTATTGCTATGAAATACACACTGCTGAAAATACATGGAATGTTGGCAGAAAAAAAAATATATATTATTGCATATAATCTTCTATTTCATTCATGTGACTTTTCCACTCATCCAGTCATTTGTAGAACAAAGTAATGGCACTAAATACAAAACCACAAGAACCTTACAAAACAGATCCTGTCTAACATTAACTGACTTTTTAGGGTCAGGGTTAGAGTCAAAAGTTTGTAATAATGAAGATTATTATTATTATTATTATTTTTAAAGAAGTATCACGCTCACAAAGGCTGCATTACTAAAATACAGTAAAAACAGTAATGTTGTGAAATAGTATCACAATTTTAAATAACTGTTTTCAAATTGTCATATATTTTAAAAAGTCATTTATTCCTGTGATGGCAAATCAGCCATTATTCCAGTCTTTAGTTTCAATCAGAAATCATTTTAACACGCTGATTGGTATTCCAAACTTTTTACCAGTATATATTATTCACAATCTAGCAAGAATCTGTGCATTATGCCTCTCATGGATTGTGGGTTTAATATTTAAGTCCATCTATGTTACATTCAAGGCACAATGCTAACTTGAGATCTGTTTAAACATATTTTGGGACCTGGTATGGATCAAAACTAACGATCAGCATTTTTCTTGGTGTATTTACCACCATTACTTTGCCCAGCTGATGGTCATAAATATGGTGAATGGTTAGAGAAAAAGTCATGTGACTGGAACAGGTGAATCGAGAAAACTATGTCTTTCACTCATTTACAGGTTATAAACTCATATATATAGATGCTGTGAAGATGTTCTGTAGTAAAAATGTGGAATATACATGAAGCAAAATGATAATTATTTAGTATTAATAGTTCTATAGCTAATTGTAAAATTTGACTTATAGCAGTAGTATCTTGGTTTGATTCTTCAGAGAAGATATGTGTGTTCTCTCCTTCTCTTTAGAGTTCCTCTTGTATTCTGATGAAGGGGTTTCTTAGAGTTCACTAATGAAGGAAATGAAGAATGTCTGTCAGAGTTCCTGTGGCTGATCCATTTATTACCCTTAGAAAATGGGATGTGGTTGTCTATGAACATGTCAAACATAATCTTAAATGACACATCTGCATACTGTTATAAAGCCATAAAGCACATTGGGCTTTGGGTTGGATACTAACACAGTTTTTAATTAGACCCCAAACCTGCTTTTCATTCAAGTTTTATCTGAACAAGAACATTTTTCACGAGATAAGAGTAAATAAAAACAGTATGATTACGCTCTCATAACAACATTCAGCATGACAAAACATGCATTTGTGTGAATGGATATCATTTTTCATGGTCTGACAGTGGTTCAGGAGAGCAAATAGGATCTTTTAGTTCATTGTGTAACCTAAACTGTTTCATTTGTGATGCATTAACAAAACATAGGGTCAAATGCAATTTGGAACAGAAACACCATTTAATAGCTATTGCTTTCATTTATTTACTTACTTACACTATGTAACCGGTTATTTGTTCACAGCCCCAACAACAATGTCTTATTAGTAGATGTTCAAGTATTTTAATTCATAATGATCATTTATTATAGACTCCAGGCAGGGTTTTTGATGTACATTATGAGTAAAATGAGCAGAAAAAAGAAAATCCTCCCTGCCCACAGAGAAGCAGATATGTCTGACTGGTCTGTGACCTGCTTGCTGATAGCCTCTGTCTCGATCCTCTGAGAGTAAATCTGTCTAAAAGCAGACAGCAGAGGGGGGCAGAGCATGAACAGACTCACAGGTAATGTTTGAAAGGGATGAGATAATGCTCAAAAATGTGAGGGTGCCTGCAAGTTCAGCTTCGAGATGCATAATATGACATCTGTGCTACCAAAGTTTGACGTAAGTGAGATTTTTACAAATGTTTCTTTAGAAGAGTCTCTAGTGCTCACCAAGTCTGCATTTATTTGATGAAAAATACAGTAAAAACAGTTATATAGTAAAATATTATTGCAATTTGAAAGAATTGTTTTGTTATATTTTATTCCTGTGATGGCAAGGCTGAAAGAAATGAATACTTTTATTCAGACAGGATGCATAAAACTGATCAAAAGTGCCAGTTACAGTAGACAGAGATTTTTAATAATAATAATAAAAAACTGTTCTATTCAACTTTTTATTCATTAAAAAAATCCACTTTCTATTCATCCACAAAAATAAGCAGAGAAACAGCTGTCAACATTGATAAGAACAATTATTAATACTTGATCACTAATAATAATTGATAATAAATTAGCATTTTTTTAATGTTTTTGTGGATGTATAGATAATATAGATTTTTTTACAGTCTAATCTAGTATGGTGAAAACTATTTGACACACTAATAGATAAAAACCTGTTGATACAAAAAAAGACTAGGCATGTGCTTAGTTACACATAAAAAATGAGTCATATTTTCTGCGATAATTGACAGCATTTCAGACGTCATCATTATTGTAATTAACCCAAACTATTCCTTTAAAATAGTCCTCCTGGTTATTCTGACTCTGGATCATCCAGTAGACTACAAAATTGGGAAAACATTTATCTACTATAAACGATGTGTTGCAATAATCTTCATATTATACAGATTCATATATCACACAACTGAATTATTATATTATCATTTATTCATTCCTGTTAGAGTGGAAAATTCATGGACTCTTTTAAACATTGTAAACCAACAGGTACATATTAACAATGTATACAATAGTGACTGGTTACATTTGAACCATTGTTTACATTTTTGTGGCTACACAGTTTTGATATTTATCATACGTACGTACAGAATAGATATCAGTATAAACCTTTGAAACAATAGCAGCAAACAACATGGATACACTGTACACTAAGACAGACTATATTACAGCATTTAGGATTGCTAATGTACAAACTCTACAATGGAAGAGAACACTTTCAGATTTTCAAAGGACACTTCACTTTTCCAATTCTTAATACTTATATACTCAGCATTTAGACAAAATCTTTTGTCCAAACACATCTGAATTTTGACTGCATTTTAGATTTTGGCAGTTGGTATTAAAGTTTTCAGTCAGGCTTTTGAAATGATAAAGACTATAAAGCCTTATCAGTATTTCCAAGAGCTATTTTTATAATAGATTGAGACATGATACTTAAAAGAAAATGCTCATGTGAAACGTATATGGTTGGCAGTGCAAATAAACAACAAACTTTGTGCTAAGTTATAACATGCATCACATGACTGGGGCCCACTGCCTCAAAAGCACAACACTATGTGCTAGATCCAAAGTGCAGGTATAATGCCTATACACTAGGCCAAATCTCAAAATCTAATCACATAATTGTGATTATGAGCCTGAGAGGCATAGTAATAAAGTCCAAATAGAGTTCAGTGTGTTTCAGCCCTTCCAGTCCCAGGGAATACACAGATCCCCATCCTGCATGACTGAATAGAAGTGAGAGATGCAGAGATGAAGGCCCTGCATCTGAGGTGATTTCTCCTCCATCAGACGCCTGCAGCAGGGGATCATCTGACTGCTCGACACACTGGGCTCTTTAGACAGACTGTGCAGACACAAATCCTGCAGACAATTCCAAATGATATCTTCTTCCTCCGCCTCCAACCTGTACAGAAGGGAATAAACAGTCACTATATTACAAAAAAATAATAGCAGCCAGAGACACTTGACAAAACATTTTAAGACACATTCTCTATAGAAGAGACATTTTTTGAGACAGTTTTGTTTATTAGGTAAAATTATTGTTTTAACAATGTTTAGATATTTTTTTTTTTTAACTGTGAAAAAAAAAGGTTTGTTGTTAAAAATATGGAATACATGATTTTCAGTATAGCACTGAGATTTTACTTATTCTTATCATTATGGATGAAGATTTCAACCACGGCGACATTTATTTGATCAAAAATACAGTAAAAATGATATTGTGAAACAGTATTATAATTAAATAAATAGCTGTTTTCAAAATGTAATTTATTCCTGTGATGACAAAGCTGAATGTTATGCAGCCATTACTCGTCTTCAGTGTCCCATGATTCTTCAGAAATCATTCTAATATGCTGATTTGGTGCTCAAGAAACATTTCTTATTAATATCAATATTGTACTGCTTAATACGTGATTAACAAAGTTCAAAACAGCAGCATTTACTTGAAATGGAAAACTTTATAATAATATACATACATAAGGTTACACTTTATTTTAAGGTGTCCTTGTTACAGTGTAATTATACATTTAAGCACTGAGCAATATTAATTAACTACATGTACTTACTATATGGTTAGGGTTAGGATTAGGGTTTGGTTTAGGGTTACTTGCATGTAATTATGCATAATTAATTGTTATTATAATAGTAAGTACATGTAACTTGTGTAACAAGGACACCTTAAAATAAAGTGTTACCTAATATACTGATGAATCATGTACAGTAAGACAAGATAAATGGTCATTTCTGATGTCATGTTAATGTGCAATGATAGGTCAAGCACTCACTTGTCTCTGCGTTGCATGCGTCTCCGGGCCTCCTGGGCCTGGCTCTGGAGGAAGTTCTGCAGCTGGAGGGTGTCACACATAGTGGGGATGATGAAGTGGCCTATCTCATGCAGGCAGGGGGTGGAGCGGTCACTATGGCAACAGAACAGAATAGAAAAACAATGATTGAAGGGACATTAAGCAGCACAAAGACTTCTAAGTGAACAGTGAGGATATATCAGTCAGAAACACGTCAGAAATGAATAGAACACAGGGAACCACAGGAATAACACTATGCCATTCATATACAATCTGCTGTAAACAGACCAGTATGGTCTCTCTTCTGTTCCATTTTCATGTTTATCTTGTCCTTTTAGTGGAATACTATTCTTTACATTTAGCACAGCAATCCATTTAAAGCTACAGTGCATGATTTATTGTAATATCACTTGCTGTTCACATCAAGATACCAATGATAACTACAATGATACTATATTAGTGTCCACAACAATGGACAGCACGGTTTGTTTGTTGTAAGCAAACATTACAGTTATTTTGGATTTCGATTTGCTGATGGCACCAAAATAAAATAATTAAATGAAAACAAACAAACTGCCATTTAGATTTTATTTTGAAGTGGCATCAATGGAGAACAGGCTTTTTGGTCACATAATGTGACAGTTATGTTAGTTAGATTTTATCCATAACAATTTGATTGGACTGTTGGCTATGACATTATTGCCTAATATTAGTTTTGAATATTTTATATTTAATTTTTGTTAATACACTACCATTTATTTTTTAAAAGAAATTAATAAGTTGATCAAAAATGATAGTAAAGACATTTATAATGTAAATTTATAAGATGAAAAAAAATACACACACACATACACATACACATATATATATACATACACCTATATATACGTATATACATACACCTATATATATATATATATATATATATATACGTATACACACACACACACATACATACACACAGATATATATGCAGATATATATGCATATATATATATATATATATATATATATATATATATATCATTGTTTCCACAAATATATTAAGCAGCACAGTTGTTTTCAACATTGATAATGATCAGAAATCTGTCTTGAGCACCAAATCAGCATATTAAAATTATTTCTGAAGGACTATGTGACACTGAAGACTGGAGTAATGATGCTGAAAATTCAGCTTTACCATCACAGGAAATATTAAAATAGAAATACGTTATTAATTGAAATAATATTTCACAATAGTACTGTTTTTACTGTACTTTTGCTCAAATAAATGCAGCCTTGCTGAGCATAAAATACTTTTCAAAAACATTTAAAAAAAAAAAATCTTACCAACCCCAAAGTTTTGAACTGTAGGGAATATTATAAAAACATTAAATTATTTTTTCTCTTCTTTAATTATGTTATAAGAAAAGAAAAGTTGGTTCAGAGTTCAAAAAAATTCCTGATCCAACAATATAACACAAGAATTTATTTATTTTGTGACTTGATTTCATGGTAACTTTAAACCTGCCCACAAGTAAGCTTGCCTTACTTACTGGTAAATCAGTCTGGTATTATTGAGACTCAATTTCTGAGGACCTTGCCTCACATATTTGAAGGTCGTAAACACAGAAAATACACAAACAAATGGCTGGAATTGAAGCATACGAGTATTTACTTTTCCAAGGTCATTGTGAGGCCTTGCATGCTGCGGGGGTGCAGAGAGAGGCGCTGAGGCAACAGTCTCTTGTGGAAAGTGTTGAGGGTGCTGTAGTGTTCCTCCAGAGGCAGAGCTGGACCCATCCGCTCGATGTGGATCACCTGAATCCCTCCCAACAGGTGACTGATGCGCTCTTTCAGCCAGTCCGACTGCTGGAACAGGCTTCGGTAACTCGGCAATCTTTCAAAGAGCTGAGCATACAAACACATGCATCTTAGTCAGCAAAATTGTTTATGATTTTTTTTAAGTTAAGAATACCATAAGACTGGTATAATAGATGAGCTGTACCTTTGTCCATTGATGGTGGACATCCATTGTTCCTAACATAACATGCCCCGAGGCATTCATCCCTGACTGGTCAGTAAAAACTATTGTGTGTCCTATGTTTTGGAAAAGAAACAAAATTAAGCAAATATTTGTGCAAATTGAACACTTGGGCCATCTAATTCCATCTCATTTCCATGGTTACCTTTCAGGATGTGCACAGCCTCAGGGCTTTGTGTGAAGAGACGACCCAGACTCTGCAGCTGACTGCATTTGTGTGCAAAACCCCATTTGCGCTGCCACCTACAGGACAGAGAACCACATGATCAAAGTCAACATACTGACAACAGGATGTAAGAACTCGATCCTCTGTCCAATTGTTTTACACATGCAGACAGATGTTTAAAAGTACGGGGTTGGTAAAAAATGTTTTTGAAGTCTCTTATGGTCGCCAAGGCTGCGTTTGATCCAAAATACAGTAAAATACAGTGAAAATATTGTGAAATTTTCTGTTTTAATATATTTTAATTTGATTTTCTACCTGTGATGTAAAAGCTGGATTTTCAGCATCATTAATATAGTCTTCAGTGTCACATGATTCAGAAATCATTCTAATATCCTGATATGGTGCTCAAGTAACATCTGCTTAATACTTTTGTGAAAACCATGACTTTTTTTTTTTTCAGGATTCTCTGATGAATAAAAAAGTTGAAAAGATCAGCATGCATTTGAAACATAATTTTTCTGTAAAATTATAAACTGTCACTTTTGATCAGTTTAATGTGTCCTTGCTGAACAGAATTTAAAAAACAAAAAAACATTATCCCAATTTAAAATATCACTGAGAGGTTTTTTTTTTGCTTGTCCTCCGCAGACTTTTTACATTTCTTTCCATAATAATATTTTGTTCCATCCTTTCTATAATAAATTTAAAGTCAAAGAAAATCTATTAAGTAACCTTTAAAAAGATTGATAAAATTGTCAACCCATTTGCCATTTCCTATGTGTACCATTTGTAATATATGTAGTTTCACTAATTATTTATTTTCAATTTCACTTCATGTTGAGAACGGTATTTGAGAATATATTATTTTTTTTTTTTTAAATGTATCATTTCACAAAACAAACAAACAAATACCACACCATAAGATACAATCAAAACATCACTTGAAGGTTAATTAATGCCAAAAGTATGATTTAGCAGACTATAAGAGCATATAGTCCGAGTTAGAGCTGACCTGATATCCAACAAACCAAGTTTCTGAATCAGCTCTCTTTTCAGTCTTTTCAGCTCTTCACGGCGTGGAACACTGGCATTCTGTTTCTTTGTGGCTTCTGGCTCATTGTTTCTCAGCCATAAACTGAATATAAAACAAACAAAAAAAAGCAAAACAATGTTTAAGATCTGAAAATAAGTTAAATGAAACATTATATATCCTAGATACATTAAATAATAGTGCCAATGAACTATGCCTGATACCTTTGTTCATATATTACATATAGTATTGTATTTCACGTGTATTCTATATTAGGCCTCCAAAACCCTTTCTAAAGAATTTACAAAGCACAAAGTTCTTCCTCTTAAATGGGTCAGGGAGTACACAGTAGTCGGGTTAAGGTTTAGCCAATTCCAATATCAACACGCCACACAAAACTACAGCAAACAATCATCAAGTTCAGGTTTAACCCTGTGAAGATTAGCATATGAAATAATCAAGGACATCACTTTTTTTTTTTTTTTGATAAACTGTTCTGTTTAAAAAACAATCAAAATATATATATATATATATATATATATATATAAAAAAAAAAAAATAATAATAAAAAACACTCACAATTCAGAGGCCCAAACTGAGCAAAAATATGCAGTTGCTGATATTTATATGACCAAAAACTAAGATGAAATTCTGATAGCGTGTAGTGTAAATCAATGAAATAGTATAACAGACGACTAACATTAAATGTGTATAATTTTACTCTCTCTATTTCTCCCAACAGTGTCTTAGAAAGATGATATTTAAATGCTTAGTTTGGTGATCAAAGCTCAGTAGTGTTACAATGATAACTGTACAAAAAAGGTCCCCCAAAGCCTGATGCATCATATTTAATACTCACATTTTGACAATATTTCTGAAAAATAGTGCAAGTAAACCGAAGTTGCTTCAGTCGAGTAAGTGTTCATCTTGAAATACAACCTCATAAATACTTTTAGAAATCAGTTTATTTTTCATAAAAAGGAGTTTGAAGCAAAAAGTGTTCCAATAACTTAAAAGGAGACGTTTTTAGAATTTCACTAAAAATTATAATTTTACTTGCTAAAAAAGTATAAACTATCAATCAAACGAAGGCATGTAATAGATTGTGCACAACAGTTTTTTCAGCAAAGGTTTGACGATGTTGATAATAATCAAATATAATACGGTAAGCTTTAAAGGGGTTGAATGTGTGTACCAAGGTTTTCACTGCATTTCCACAGCCTCAGTATTTTCAAAGCTTAAATCTCAGGCTATGAGGCCCACTGAAGGGTTTCTGCTGAGCCTGGGCTCATCTGTGGTTCAATGTACACATTACTCCTTGTACTAAACGGCACAAAAATCATTGTGGAGTCATTAATCATAGTAAATACAAAGAATGGCTTGACGTTCAGTGGAGCAGGACAAGGCTAATTGTAGAAACACAAACAAGGTTTCTGGTGCAGTGTTAATTTTGGCAGGCATTTTTGATTTAGTCTTAGTCATTTGAGTCTTTCATAGTTTTAGTCGACGAAAAGTCAATGCATTTTTGTCAACTTTTAGTCATTACTTTTAGCCATTACTTTTAGTCAAACTGCAGTTACCAACATTTATTTTGGTAGCTGTTTTATATGTAGTCTTCAAACAAAAATAGTCATTCATTCTTCTCTCTTTAGACCAAATCAATTAAGATTATGAGAAATTTTAATCAAGGATTGAATTTGGAAAAACTGGAATACATTTTCATTTTTTGGTAGAGATACAAATTAAACTCATTTTTCAGATACAGTAGGTTTACTTAAGTATACATTTATTTAACATCTTTTGTTGGTAAACATTAATGACAGATTTAATAAGGGAATGCTGTCCATTTAAGACAGATGCATGTAATACTGACACACATTCAGTTTTCACCCACCTGTTTACGTTCACTTAAGCCATAACCGACTGTTTTTGAGGCCATTGTTTCAGATCGCTAGTTCGCATTTTGGTAGCCTATCTGTCCACTGCGGCTGCCATACTGAGACTAGATATACAAACGCCCCTCATCTGATTGCAATCCAATGACAGAGATGCACATTTTGAAAGACAAGACAGTTAACTTCGCATATAGGATGTATTTTGAATGTCCGGTAGTCCTCAAATAACATTCTAGTCCCGCCTCGTCTTGTTAATGAAGACGCGGCATAATACATTTTGTCATAGTTTTTATCATCAGATATTAGTTTTAGCTCGTCAACGTCTCGTCTTAAGGCCATTGCACACTGAGTCCGAATTTTTCACATGCGTTTTTCCGTATTCCTCATCCTTTCCTATCAAAATGCATGCACCGGATGCGAAAACGCAGAAAATCGAACCTGATCCGAATTTTTTCTTACGGACGAAAGTTTCGGAGGCAGTGTGTAAACGTGATTGACACAACGTGAGGTCATATTTATTTTTCAACGTGCGAAAATTTCGGACTCAGTGTGCAGAGACCTTTAGTCACAGAAAAAAGGTTTGTTAACGAATATTTTTCGTCGTCATCTTCGTTGACGAAATTAACACTGTTCTGGTGTGACACTAAAAGTGCCAGCTGGGCTCTTTCTGGCCGCTGTGATAAACCCACCGGTGTCTCAACAGTCCTACAAAAGTTCAAGTTGAATATTAACCAAACTTTGGTGCAGAGACCTCGTCTAGCAGTTAGGTGGTCTAACACTAAGCTATGGTGTTCATATGGGTTACATGAGTTTGAATTTGGCCTAAAACATTTCCAGTTTTCATTTTCTCATCCTTTCGCCTTCTATCTACCGTACTCTCAATTAAAGTGCAAAAAGCATGTATGAGAGACGTGGTAATGCTAAGAGTGTACAGGCAAGCTTATCGGATGAAAAAATAAATAAATAAATACAATACAATATAGGGATTGGTGGCCAAAAAAGGGTCTCTCTCAATACCTGAGTGTGGGCTCCACTCTCCTGGCTTGTTCTAACTCCTGCTCTGGGTCCCTGAATCCTGTGAAAGTGTAATAAGTCTTGTCCCATTTAATGGGCCGATAGAAAGCTGTTCCAGGCTGTTGTGTTGAGCTCTTTCCGGTCTCAGCCTTGAGCACATCCTGCATGTGTTCAATCGAGAGACTACAGGACCTCAGGACATCCAACACTGTGCTCAGAACATCCTTAGACTGCAGGGTGAAAGTCACTGAACGGAATCCTGGGAGATGTAGGGTTATCCAATTAAAATCATGCATTGAAAATAAAATTATAGATTACTCTTCAAAAGTAAAAAAAAAAAAAAAAAAAAATCAGAAAGATTTAATTTGTGAAACATTATTTCAATATATTTAAAATTTTAATTTATTCATATTATATACACACATACATATTAGGGGTGTAATGGTACACAAACATGACGGTTCGGTACGTACCTCGGTTTTGACGTCACGGTTCGGTATGATTTCGGGACAGCAGGAGGAAAAAATACTAAACATAAATTGTATATATATATTTTTTTTATTAAACAATGCTTTACTAAAATGTTTTTTAAATAAATGTAATTATAATAAAATTTTTTATTTAAATCTACATGATAAAATAAAATAAAAAAAATCTATAAAAATGCACCTCAGCTTCTGCTCTAAACTATAGGGATCTCTTTTACATCACTATAAGGTTACAATTAACAAGAGCCCAAACTTAAATGTAATTATGTAAAAATGTAATTTATTTTTAACTATAATAATCAACACTCAAATTAAAAAAATTGTACGCAAACATTTAAATGCACTTCTAAATTATACATTTTATATTTGTTGTTGAAATATAATAATTTACACAGTGGCTGCCATAACTTGTTTCAAAAAAGACACTTTCAAAAAAAAAAAAAAAAGATAATTCGGTACGAATACGTGTACTGTTATACCACTAATATATATATATATATATATATATATATATATATACAGTATATATAAATATAAAAAAAAAATTATCAAACATCAGGAATTCTTCTTATCAAACTTGTGAATACTTTATGAAGTAATCATTTATTTAAAATAGAAATCTTTCGTAACATCATCATAAACCTTTTGTCACTTTTAACCAATTTAATGCTTGCAGAATAAAAGCATTAATTTGTTTAAAATATATATATATTAAAAAAATTGTACTGACCCCAAACTTTTGAATGATATCTTTGCTTAATACTGTCAAAAAAAAAAAAAAAAAAGATGAAATAAGATAAAAGAGACTTTTGTTTGGCGAAAAAAAACCCTACAACTATTATAAAAGATATTGTATGACTTTAGGGGCTTGGAATATAGTGCATGAGTCAGATGGTTTGTTTATTTAATTTATGTTATTATAATTATTATTATTTAAAAATCACAGTGTGAATCAGAGTTGAACTGGTGTTACCTGAGGCTAGCAGACTCTCACTGGAGTCTGCTCTTTCTTTTGTGTCCCTGATATAAAACGTGAGGTTTGCAGGTTTGGGGTACCTCGCCCCAGGCTTTTGAAGATTCTCCAGATAACCATTTAGCCTTTTGAGGGAGTTTTCATTCACTTCCTACAACAGAGAAAACAAAACCAAACAATATAAAACACTCACACCTGCTCAGCAGAGAGCTGTGAAAAATATAATATACTAAAATATATACATGTATAATAAGCTGTGGAATATATTAACATATATCACATATTATTATCAAACATTGCCATTATGTAGTTTATGCATATAATAAAAATTCCATTTAAGGTTTATAAATTTTAGAATTATTATTACTCTCTCTCTTGGATGCTGGCCAAAGAAATCAGGGTGTACTGCAAAGTAAAATGGCCGCAGGGCATTAATGGCATCCGCTCCTGAGAGATTCCTCCTCTGAACGATACGAGCAGAAGCACATCTACCACCAAGCCTGTAAGAATCAGGATGATATGGTTAGATGCTTAAAGTATACAACATACTTCAACTAAATGTTCTTTGCGGCTGTCTGTAAGGACTATAATGTGATATGTTTTTTTTTTTTCCATTTGGGTAAAACTTACCTAACATAACGCAGGAAGGTGGTCACATACATCACGTTAGTTCCTTCTGGTTAGAGAAATCAAGGAACGTGAGAAAGAAAAAGCATGACAGACATCAGCCTCTTCAACTGTCAAAATCAGAGGACAAACATTACACTGCATATCCTCCATGGTGTATGTATAATTATATGTCTTTAAGATTTCATCTAAAATACAGTAATGGAAAAAGTAATATTGTAAAAAAAATATTACTATGTAAAATAAATGTTTTCTATTTTGATATATTTTTAATGTAATTTTTCTTGTGATGGCAACGCAGCCATTACTCCAGTTTCCATTGTCATATACAGTAAGCCTTCAGAAATCATTTTAACATGCTGATTTGGTGCTCAAGAAACATTACGTATTATAAACTGAATACAGTTGTGCTGTGTAATTCTTTTGTGGAAACTGTGATCCATTTTTATTTTTTTAAGATTCTTTCATTAATAGAAAGTTTAAAATAATTTATTTGCAAAATACAATAAATAATTTTTTTGTAACAATGTAAAAGTCTCTACTGTAAATTTTGATTAATTAAAAAGTATCAATTTCTTTTTAAAAAAAAGCTTACTGACTAATATATATTAGTAATATATAAATTATGTAATTATAGTAATTACGCAATGAAAATTAATCTAAACAAATATAAACTGCTATATTCTAAATTCTTAAAAGTAACATTAGCCACCCTTTCACGACAAGAGTTTTGAGGAATACACAGAATGTCAAAAATGTAAATGTTTTTATTCATAAATATCCCAAAAGTCCATACTCACCTCCTTCATGTATGCATATATTGACTTTTATTTTATTTGATCTAACTATTTATTCTTAATGGCCAGGTACACCCCCCCATATAACCAGCACTGTCTGTGTGCAGATACTTAGTTTCATGCAAATATAACATCAGGATATATGGTTGAACAAGAATACAATCTTGACTGGACTTGAGCAGAGACTGTTAACTCAGGTCAGGTCAGGTGTTCTTGACTTACATACTGTTCAGAGTGTAATCATACCATAGTCCTCTTATTTTGACACAAATTAAGCGAGAAAAACAAACACGACGAGAAACATTTCCACCCATATTACATTTTAGAGCCATTAGATTTAATCAGCATTCAATACACTCAACACACAAACACTTATCAACACTGTAAACAAGGACAAACACAAACTCTTGGCGCTCTTTAAAATAAAAACAACAGTCCCAGGCTTAATCAGCCACACGCACATTTTATGTCAGCATGAGATACTAATGTCCAAAACACTAAAATTATTTACCTGTGATTTTGCAATGTTACATATTCGCTGTGGTTAAAACTCAACCTGAACTCATGTACTCCATTCAGGCCTAATCATCCAGGCAGGAGTAATCAACTGCCTATCTCTGGAAAACAACACTTGAATCAGGCAGAACTAATCATCTGCCCATCTTTGCTCTGTTTGTACAATGAAGAGCGCGATCTGCCAGTACTGGCGCCATCTATGGGTTATTTTGGGGTTAACATTAAACTCCAAGATATGTTTTAAAAGAAGACTGCAAGAATTTGTGACGCTTTATTGATTTAATTAGCTTAAAAAAATCCATGTATAGCCTATAGTGGATTTTACATTTTTTGATGTGCCACTGAACTTAGATTTGAGGCTAAAACATCAAATGAAACGTGAAGTGTATGTGTAATCTAAGTCAGGAACGTCTTAATAATGTTAATGCAACAATATGCATAAAAATGACATAATATTAGTTATTTATTTTTGTTTCATAGCCTAAAGCTTACATTAATGTGCCTGTTTAGTCCTTCTTATTACAGAAGATACCTAAACATACAACAGCCTATACTTTGTGTACACTTTGTTTTTGAAATACATGTGTGGGTTATAGGTTTCATTTACTGACTTATGTGATTCATATAGTTTATTATTTCCATAGTATAGCGTTAGCCTACTTGATTTGTGTACCACCTCCTGCACATTTGTATTTGTTGTGCTGTTATGTATTCTATATATGTTCTATGCATTTACATTGCAATATTGCTTCACTGTTTTGATAAAGACTTGTTTTGGTTGGTGCTACCCTATGCCAACGCCTTTTGATTACTTAAATGGCATACAATCTTAGAAGAGGGCAAAGCTCCATTTTCAGCATTCATTACTCTAGTCTTCAGTGTTACAAGATCCTTCAGAAATCATTCTAATATGCTGATTTGGTGCTCAAGAAACCTTTCTTATTATTATGACAACTGAAAATGGTTGTGCTGCTTAATGTAGTGTGAAAACCGCAATAACGTGTCCTTTTCAAGTTTCGAACAGAAAGTTTGAAGAATGACATTTATTTGAAAAAGAAATCTGTGATATTATAAATGTCTTATTGTCATTAACCTTTTTGTAGAGACTCAATTTCTCAAAAGAAAAGAAAGAAAGAAAAAATGATGCAAACTCTTGAATGTAACTGTGTGTTGTTCATTCTTATTGCTGCTTTACATTTTATATTTATATTTAAAAAATACTGTTAAACTTTTATGTATTTATATATATATATATATATACTTGTTATATATCAAAACATTTATTTTTTATGGCTACAACAAAGAGACTTAATCCTCCTTCTTGTACTTTTCACCTTTATTTTCTCTTTGCCTCTCTTATACTTTAACAAAAGGAGCCCGATTTGTGTCAAGTCATCTTAAACAGTTTCTGGCAGAAACTTTCTGTTGTAACACAGTGCAACGTGCCAATAACAGGAATACTTGTTGGGAACACTGTAAACCTGTGAGATGAAAGTGCAATAATGCTGATGCATTCACTGTAAGAATGAATTCTGTAATAGCCTACAGTAGCTAAAGGCAATAGCCACTGGCGTGCTGCAGGCAGACGTCATGCACATCTTGACTGCTATTCTCAGCAGGGTCAGAACACATCTGGTCACTCTCGAATGACCAGAGCAGGACTCACAAATCAGATTGTAGACATCTTTGATATGGCACCAGTACGGCTGCCGAAACATTGAGCAGAGACAGTGACAGGACCCTGAGAGACACATGCTGCTGTCCTTTGAGGAAGTGCTGTGCTGGAGCTGTCAGCAGTGGCATCAGCTGCTCTTCTCAGCTCATTTTATGCATGTTTCATGTAGGTGGGGTGTCTGCTGCTGTTGGTAAAGAGCAGAGAGTGTGTTGATGTCTGTGTGTATAGTGAAGCCGTAGTGACACACTGTTTTTCAGACTAGATCAATAGGAACAGACATTTCTTTGTGTTTTGTGGTTACTGAAGGACTACAGAAGGTATATTCAAGGCAGCTGCTAATGTACAGTATACATTGTCTAATAATATTTTCATATTTTGGGGGAGGTTAAGATGGCCTGTATCCACTAGATGGAGCAATGATGACACTTAGATCTACGTATAATATGATATTTGTGACCATGGACCACAAAACTTATAAGTCATAAGTATCACAGATATATTTGTAGCAATAGCCAACAATATATTGTATGGGTCAAAATTATCGATTTTTCTTTTATGCCAAAAATCATTAGGATATTAAGATCATGTTCCATGAAGATATTTTGTAAATCTCCTACCATAAATATATCACAACTTCATTTTTGATTAGTAATATACATTGCTAAGAACTTCATTTGTGCAAATTTAAAGGCAATTTTCTCAATATTTTGATTTTTTTTTTTTGCACCCTCAGATTGCAGATTTTCAAATAGTTGTATCTCAGCCAAATATTATCATGTATCAATGGAAAGCTTATTTATTCAGCTTTCAGATGATGTATAAATCTTAATTTTTAAAAAAGTGACCCTTATGACTGGTTTTGTGGTCCAGGGTCATATTTATGGCTACTATGATTATGATAAGAAGAAGAAGAAGAAGAAGAAGAAAGAAGATGTTGATAGAGAATATAAAGGTAAGACAAAAAATGTTGAAATAAATAAAAATAATTATAAAATGTATTATTATAATTAGTTTGCCCGAAGTTTGTGTTCAACTGATTTTAATGCGTTTTATAGAATTTATTGATATAATTACTTATAAAAAATGGTAACAACTTAGTTTAGTGACCAATTCTCACTATTAACTAGTTGCTTATTAGCATGCCTATTATTAACATATTGACTGTTAATTAATACTTATAAAGCACATATTCTGCATAACTATATTTTCCCTTACTCTTACTCCATACATTATTAAGCAAATTGGGAGTTTATTGAGGCAAATACTGTATAGTTAATAGTTAATATAGTGAGAATTGGTCCCCAATCTTAAAGTGTGACAAAACAAATAAATTAAAATAAATTAAAACAAAACAAAATAAAAGCTTCAATCAATGCAGAGTCATTTTATTATCTTTTATTATACCTTTTTTGTTTATTATATAGTTTTTAATTGAATTTTATTATTATACGTATTAAGTTCCAATATACATCTGCTGCATAAAAAAGATGTTTTAAAAATCATATGACAAGACATTAGAGTTTACCTTGGCTGCTAAACAAATATTCAAGTACAATTCTAATCTCTCAATGATATTAAATTCATGTTATTAATATCAACATTCACTGTAATTTAATTCACTGAACTACTATAAAACACACAACCACAATAATACACCAAAACCTCTGTAAGTTCAGAGCAGAAACTATACAGCATCTCTACTCCACACGTCTTCTTCTTCATCAGCAGACACAGGCTCATTTTTATGACGTATGGTGGGAAAGCTGTATCCTCTCACTGGGTCAGCTGACAGGTTCATATACGAGTGTGTGAATGGTGTCGTTGTGTGTGATGAGGTGAGACCCTGGTGTTGTGAAGAAGCCGTACCCTTTCACCACGGCGGCCTGATTCACAACACCAGCTGCCCTGCCCCATCATCGAAGTCTGAACACATCTTTCATCACCATCTTCCTCTGTGCGGATCCACCTGTCAATCAAAAAAATAACTAAATCACATATGCACCCTGGACTGATATTAGTCAATTGTACTGCATCATATTTAGATAAAACTACAATTTAAACACAACCGACGCAGTCACCTTTGGATTTTTGATTGTAGTATTTAAAACATTTTCTGTAAAGCAGCTCTGAAACTATTTGTATTGTGAAAAGTGCTACAAATAAACACGAATTGAACTGAACATAGCAATATATTCCAAAAAATCCATACAAATAGGGCACTACCTGTATTTTGAATTGTGCACTGAATTGCATTATGTTTTAGAGTTGATGGCAGAAAATTACAAGTACATTTTCTGTGTGTGTGTGTGTGTGTGTGTGTTTACATTATTGGACGTGCATAAAGAAATACAGAGAGGCACTTATAAATTTAGTTGATTTAAATTTCAGAATTAGCAAAAGTGATGTTTTTCATTTTCTTGAATATTTTATATTTTATTTGAGATCTTTAGACTTTTTCATTCTTGCAGAACAAACAAAACTAATTTCAAAATAATGTAAATTAATTAACAAAAAATTATTTTGCGTTCTATAAGAAATTAATATTTTACAATAAATATTGCTGAAAGAATAGCAGTGAAAGGACTGTATTATTTTAAATAAAAATAAAATATTTTAAAATATATTATGCACCTTTTCCTGCTGGAACATGGCTGATAAGTGCAAGTTTATTCATTCATTCATTCATTCATCCATCCATCCATCCATCCATCCATCCATCCATCCATCCATCCATTCATCCATTCATTCATTCATTCATTCATCCATTCATTCATTCATCCATCCATCCATCCATCCATCCATCCATTCATTCATTCATTCATTCATTCATTCATTCATTCATCCATCCATCCATTCATCCATCATTCATCCATCCATCCATCCATCCATCCATCCTTTTCTTTGAGAATATCTAATATTTAGTTTGAGCTAAAAGTTTTTTGTAAAATTAATTAATAGACACCAGGTTTCAGTATATTTCTGTAAGTATTTATCCATCCATCCATCCGTCCGTCCATCCGTCCATCCATCATCCATCTTTTTTGTTTTTTTGGTCTGTCTCTAATATTTAGTTTGAACTAAAGATTTTGAGTAAAATGAATTAATAGTCACATAATAATCTGCGTTTCAGGTTTCAGCATGGTTCTGTAAGTTGAAGAAGCTGTTAATATACCACGTCACATGCAACATAAAAAATGACCTCACATTACAAAGCACTCTGCGTGACCTGCAGAACAAAAGGCGCAATTACTGCGTTCACCACACTGAGGAATGTTGACTTCCTGATAATTCCATCCAGGTTACAGGAGAGCCTCCAGGGTAGAGGTCTTATGAGTGTGGCACTTATGTTTCTGATTTCAATTCAAAGACTTAAGTGAGTTGAACTAATGCAGTGGAGTTTTTTTCACAGGAAAATGACTATTTCCTGTGACTCTATTATTTGCCTATTCTACTATCCCATCTCTATCCACCGCAGGTTAATCCATGTTAATTCCTGCACAGATGAACATGCCGTAGCACGTATAATATCCAGACAATACGTTCCCCTTCTAATCCTGTTTCATCAGCTCGTGTGCCCTTTATGGTCAATCTAATTGCGACAAAGCCCACATAAGGGCTTTTGAGCCAAGAACTTCTTTAAGGTTTCAATTAAAGGCTGTGAGAGGCAGGAGATTTTTGGATGTCTGCCAGTGTCCTTCAAACACAGACTGTCACAGCGCACAGCTGAAGCCATAAAAAGAATAAAACAAGGCATGTGTGTAAGGAAAATACATGAAAACTGTGTGGAACTGTAAAAGCATGAGTGTGTGTGCATTAAAAAGAGACATGTGACCCGTCTTTGAGACATGCAGAAATAATCATGCCCTCTTTCTACTCGCTGCCAGCAGTCTTTGAGGATTTTAATACCCTTATTGAAGTGCACTGAGTTTAATTTTCAAACTGACCTCAATGATTTGTGTGCATTTAATATATTAAGTCCTCTGATATCTTCAGCTGTGTAGCTCTCATCTCAACAGTGTCACTGTGCTAGTGACAGATTTTAATCTTTTGAAAATGAAGGGAATCAGATGGGACAGCGGCAAACTTATACATCAAACACAATGTGAGGCTTTTGATACTTGATGTGTTTAAAACCGCCACTGTGTATAACAGTATAATACTTAATAATACAGTTTTTGTAAGGTTCAAGTTAACAGTGGTGGTCAATGCATTGACTAAAAATACATAACAATTGGCAATACATTTGTTACAGTATTTATAAATTTTAGTCCTACTTTATATTAGGTGGCCTTAATTACTATGTACTTACATTTAAATTAATCATTTGATGCAATGCACTTTTTGTGTAAATACATGTTTTTACATTGTACTCATATTTTAAAAAAAATACCTGCATGTAATTACATCTGTAATTAATTTCTGCAACATTTATAATTACACTGTTGACCCATCCTTGTTAACATTAGTTGCCAAAAATACAACTGTTCATTGTTATATTATCTCAGGTTCATTAAATAATATTAGCAGATACAACTTTTGATTATAATAATCTATTAGTATATGTTGAAATTGACATTAATAAATGCTTTAGTAGTATTTTTTGTTGTTAGTTCATGTTAAATCTGCAGTACGTATGTTTTGCCTCTTTGTCGCCTTCTCTGTTTGAAAACCTTGAATCGCAGTTACTTGTGGAATTATCTTGCTTGCGTGGGCTGTGCTCCGGCACGGCTTCAGCGCGGATGAATCTAATGTTTTGAGGTGAATGTGTTGCTGTCAGTCACCGCACTGGTGTGGATATTTACTGTACTTCGCAATCACAGATTCTAGCCCAGGGTTCCTCAAATCTTACCCTGGAGGTCCAATCTGCTGCAGAGTTTATCTCCAACCCTGATCAAACTCACCTACCTGTGATTTTCTAATGATCTTGAAGACTCTGATTAGCATCTCAGGTGTGTTTGATTAGGGTTAGAGCTAAACTCTGCAGGAATGGTCCAGATTTGAGGATGCCTGTTCTAGCCTATGTCTTGGAATATATGACCCAAATAAGAATTTTCACCGTATATTGTCATCTGAACAAGTAAGTAACAAGTCTGCCACGTTTGTTCTGACCAACTGAGGATAGTGTGTATTAGCATGTAGATTTCAATTTCTGTACAGTCTAATCTAATTGTCATACCATTCGAATTTCATATTAAGAAATTCTTCTAACCCAAAAAGCAAACTATGCTACCTTCGAACTGGTTTTCTTTAAAATACAAATCTTGTAATCCCAGGATATCTGTAATCAGAAGCACATTTAAAACTGGAATAATATAATTTCATTCACATGTGTTTCATAAACACATAATCCTTTCTGGATTACAATCCATCATCAAAATGATACATTTAATTATTCTAGCTGCTGTGAGAACAGGCTATAAACGATCCACCACCTGCAGGATCCTCACATGCGATAGATAGTAGCCGGGACAACTTCTTTATGTTTACAGACGTGACGTAATGACGCAGAGCCATGCTCGAATTTCCCGCGGAAACCTACCCGTACCACTCAAATTAGAAAAAAATATTGTGAATCAGGCTAAAGTAAGGTGATAGTTTTGAACACTGGCTGGTTATGTACTTGCTCAAATATTGATTTCGGATAATTTTTAACCAAAAAAAGTTACGGACTGCTATAACAAATGAAACCTAATTGAACAGTGTTATTATTATTACTATTATTATTATTTTTTTTTTAATAATTTAATCGTTTTATAATCATTTTATAATTATACATATATATATATATATATATATATATATAAATGGACATTATCTTTCAAGTTCAAAACATTTAACAATATTTGTGATAAATTTATTTTTTTTAAAGGTTTTTTTGTTCCTCTTTGTTATATTTCAAATACATTTTAATTATATTTTAGTTATGTAAATTAGAATATTAACTATTGAACGCCAAATCATCCTCATAGACACAATAGATCTAGTAAGGAATCTCGTCTTGATACTGGAGAGTGAGTTATTTTTGCAGTGATGTTTGTGCAGCAGTGCTCTTGACGGACTGAGCTCTGGTCATTTCCTGCTGAAGCACCAGCTGTTCCTCTGACAGTCTGTCTGCTACATCAGAACCAGCTCATTTCTCTCACACATCCCACACACGGCCCACCGACAAAACCAAAGTCAATGTCTCATCATCATCTTTTAGTCGGAAGTTTACAGTTACATACTGTAGATATACTGTATGGATTGTATCTTCGGTTTACACGCAAAATGTCATATTATAATGAATGCATGAAACTAATTGAATAAAAACACATTATTTTACCTGACCTAAATAAATAAATAAATAAAAATGATTATTATTATTTAAAGGGCAGTAGCAGATACATAGATCTGCAGTGGACACATCATTTGTTGCACATGCGGTGTCATTCCTATATACTTACTTTATAAATTCACTACACAAGAAAATATGAAAGACTATACTAAAGAATCTGCAAAATTTTGTAAAATATACATATTAGAGGCTCGTTAAAAAAAGTCCAGTAGCAATAGATGGAATGAAACTTCATGATCAGTTTGTCTTATGAATACTGATCATCAGATTTATCTGAAAGGCAGAGCTTGATGGCACTGAAAACATTTCCAAGTTTTATGATTGTGAAATGAAAGCGTGTAGAAATGTTATGGTAAAAACCTGTGGTTATTGACGGTAAGTCCTTATACGGTGAAGAACTGTAATAGATCTAATGGGACATTTCATATATGTTTACAGAAAAAATATTTTTTAAATGTACAGTTTTTGGAAGTAAAAAGAACAAATCATCATTCAAATTAAATAATCAAATTATAATTTACAGTGGAAGCCATAAATCGACATTCCCAGAATTCCCTGTGTGCAGAATTATCAGCATTATACGTTTTTTTCCCCTATTAGTTATACATTAGGATTGTATGTTATGTCTTATGTTGTTAAGTGCTGTTTATTGCATTATTTTAGAGTCATGTGCTTTACATGATGGTGTTTTGTATTTGAATGAATGACACTGTGCACCTTCTAGTATTTTTCTTAGCTTGTGGAAAATCTGAATTTTGATTAATCTCGTGGATCCCTCTTTTCAACATATTACAAAGGTTACCCCCCCCCCCCCCAAAAAAAAAACAGATTTTATTAATGTGATATAAATTTCCACTTCTCATTTCCATTCCGTCCAGGATCGGGCTCCTTAGACAGGAAACATGGACAGTTTGTCACACTTGTTCTGCTTGCTAAACGCTGGCCCAAACATTAATGGCTCCTGGCTGTAATTAAAGCTCTTAAGGAAATTACCCTGAGCTGAGTTCTGTGGAGGCTGCTGCGGGGGAGGATTCCATGGCACAATCCCAGCAGCCTTGCCTCCTCAAACACGGCCGAGTTTGCATCAAAGTTCTGATAGACCGACCCATTCCTTCTGAGCTCTCCTGACAGCTAGGCTTAGTCAGCAAAGCGCTGGCCCACCCAGCTCACATTCTGGGACTTTACTTAGCAGTTTCAACATATCTCAAAGTCCCAGCAGGAAACCTAACAGAAGGATCAATCAAACAATCACAGCAGCACAGAATCAGACACAGACTGGACGTGTCTGGCTCGCACTGGTTAGCTGATGCTGTGCCAAAATACAACTGTGATGAAAAGATGCAATAGGCTACAGTATTTGAACGCACAGTACATTCCAATACTATTCCCTCTGTTTGTGAAGGGCAGACGATACACAATAATAGAACTATAATTCATTGTTAAGAAGAAATCGTTCTTCATGCGACTGATACTGTATAAATAATTAAAGCAGACTTGCATTTTGCGTGTATGGATGCTTGTGTGTGTTTACTTTGGGTTTTTACTTTAAAAAGTGTCCCCAGAAGACAGCTAAGTCTGAGAAAACCATTCTTTCAGGGACATCTGGAAACAGCATCAACTTGGAAAAATAATGCATACATGAATTGAATAAATACATGTAAAAATGCATACATATGCAGTTTTAGAATCTTTGTTAGGGACACTCTAGTCATTTTATTAATATAATATAATATAGAAACTTATGGTATGCAGATTTAGATAACTAAGTAGTGTGTGTGTGTGTGTGTGTGTGTGTGTGTGTGTGCATGTTTGTGTGTGTGAATTTGATGGTCATTTTAAAGGCGCCACCAGACAAAACGGCAATGCGGTTTATACTCTTATCACATTCACTGCAGCTGCCAAAGGCAAACTGCATGGAAAAGCGAATTGGAAAAAGATCAGTTCATCTCCCCTATACACTCTTGCAGAAGTGACTTTGGGGTAAAAAAAAATTAATAGACATTTTAGGAGCCCAAGGATGCCATTTTGCAAAACTCAATGTGATTCGTAACCGTTGTAATGTAATTTACTGCTAAATGTAGTTTTATTTCAAACAGTTCATCGTTAATTGCTGAGCTTCAAACATGTTAAGACATGCTACCAGTTATATGACCTGTTAACTAGTTAATGCAGTCTGGTCAGAGTAAACTGCTTGTAATGTATAGTAATATCATACATTGAGCGTTTCGGATTCTCACAACTGAGTGCAAATCAAATTGTCTGTGACTATCAGTCCTATCAAGCAAAGGGAAATACATGTTAATGTCAATGATAAGAAAGAAATTAACTGTGGAAATAATCTAATACCTACAGTCAGCAGATCTATTTCTTGAATCTGTTAAGCCAGAAGGCAGTTTGCTCATTATTAGTGAAATCTTGTGACGAGCTACTGGTCTGAATCTTGCTGCATACACGAAACAGCTCCAAACCACAAACACACACACAAACTGCCTTGTCTGACGGCCTTGTGATCTCCAGACTGTCAGTAAACGCATGACATGCAGTGATAGTCCCTGAGATTGTGTGCTGCGTTAAACAATGCTGCCTCTAGAAGAGACAAATCTCCAGTTTTACTTCTTCAAAAATGTTTCCCATTGTTTGGAATATAACCAGATTCTAAAGATTCTAATAAAGATTCTAAAGACTAAATCTAATAACTACAACAATTAAGAAACGCAATGCAGGAGGATAAATTTAAGCCAATCTGATTCCACGCTGCACGACTGTTTCTCCATTTCTGTGTTCCCTGCTGTAGTCAGACAGTAAGGGACAGCCTCTAGACACAAAATGGCCGTCTTTACCACTCATTATACGCTGTTGTTCAGCGGTTAGCAATGCTAAATGCTACGTTTGCTTTCTGCTTTGTCTAATTTCGCTAATGGAAATACTAGTCTAGACTCATTGCAATTCCCAACCTATTATGCAAATTTAAATTCTCTTCAACACATGCTGAAATGATTGAAGATAAATTCTTAAATAGATGCTTAACCGTAGGCTGGGGCTTATCTGGACCTGTCTGTATCCAGACAGGTCTGAGAGCCTGAGAGTATTTGTGTGCTGGGCAGGCGTGGCACTGCAGTCAGAAAGAGAAAGAGAGAGAGAGAGACAGAGCGAGAGAGAGAAATGTTTGTTAGTGTGCGTGTAAGAGAGCAATATAAAACAAAATGAGAGTTTCCCTTTACATACTACCCCTTGGCAGCACAACAAAGTCATAGAGGAAAGACAGAAATGTCGCAGCACTCATAAATGCATTTTTTTTTACTTGGAGTTTATTGTATTATAATATAATATGAGTGGACTGCATGAAGGAAAGGAAAGGAAAGTTAAAAGAATTAACAGAATAAAGAAAAGAGTACAAAACAAAAGGAATTTGCTTTGCAAGCAAAAAAATAAGAGCGAGAGAATAAAAGGAAAGGTGGATTAAACTAAACAAAAATGAAAACACAACACAAAACAAACTGAAACAACATGCATAATGCTAAACAAAACAGCAAAATCTAAAAAAGAAAAGACAAATAAGAGCGAGAGAATAAAATAAAAGGCAATTAAAATATAACTAAACTCAAAACAAAATGAAACAAAACAAAAAACAAAAACAAAAAACAAACAAAAAAACAAACAAAAAGAACAAAATAAAACAAAAAAACAAAACAGAAAATAAAAGCAAAATATAAAAAAGTAAAGAAAAGGAATTTGTGCTGCACTTCGACAGACAAAAAATGCAATTTATTTGATGACATGGCATTAATCTGAAAGAAGAGTATTACTTTTATTCAGTTATACTGCACTTCTGAGCACAAATACCGTGCTAACCCAGCAGATCTACCGTTTATGTCGATCAGTTCACAAAAGCATATGCAAAAAATCCAATCATAACTCCAGACATGCAGACCACATCTATTTATCCATTAACTCTATTAAACCCAAACGGGAAGATCACTGGTTACATTTAACAAGTGTGATCACATTTAATTTATTCGAATTATATGTTAAATATGAAGCGGCAAAGATAATGCTTTTTTAAATGCTGGGACTCCCTGCAATAAAAATATACTGTGTAATATATTTTAATCTCTGCATTAAAAATCTATTAGGTAGATACTGTGATTTTCATGTTCTACCTTATGTCCTGCTAAATTGAGCAGACGGACGGTGAGGACATTCACTGGAAATGCTTGAGAAAGTCCATTAAAGTCGTCTTCTGCTAATTAGTCCCGCTATGATTATAGGCCTCCCTGTAGAATCCACAAAATGCAAGTCATTCTGCAGCCACCCCCCCCCCCCCCCCTCCCCCCATCACGATCCTGCCTAATCATCATTGCTATTAAAAAATCCATAACGACAAGAATCTGTTGAGCTGCATGTACATGATAAAATCAGTCATCTTGTAGAAGTAGATGTTGATTGACAGCAGACTGCAGACCCATTACTGTGGACGGGTCAGAAGCAGATGAGAAAAGCTGCTCTAACATGATGTGCAAGGCACACAACATTAATTGCATTATGTAATGATTAGCAGTTATGCCTAATGATGGCCAATAGGTTGCTAAATGATTCCGAAATAATGTTTCAATTTAGTGCCATTAAATATTTGGTCCAACAAAGCATTTGTTCAGAGCTCTTCAGTCGTTTGGTGTGAATGTTGTAAATATGTACACTCGATGAATGTGCAGTTTGTGTTTTTGGAAAGAAAAATGGCTTGAAATGGAAAAATAAATGAAGTGCTTTGAAATAGCAAACATTGAAAATCATAAAAAACAGAAACAACAACATGCATGTAATATATTAACAAATTAAATTTTTCAGTTTTTAACAGCTGCTTTAAAATTATAGTTGAAATCATACAATTATAGTTAAAGCCTTAGAATTATTATTCTGCATTATTCTATAAATTCTGCATGCCTGAAGTCATTTGTATTTAAATTGTTAAGTATTAAGTACTAAGTTTTATTGTAGAAGTATACATTTTTTTGGTTACACTTTATTTTAAGGTGTCCTTGTTACAGTGTAATTATACATTTAAGTACTGAGTAATATTAATTAACTACTTACTATATGGTTAGGGTTAGGATTAGGGTTTGGTTTAGGGTTACTTGCATCTAATTATGCATAATTTATTGTTCTTATAATAGTAAGTACATGTAACATGTAACAAAGACACCTTAAAATAAAGTGTGTCCCCCCCCCCAGTTTTTTCTATCCAAATTGAATTTAGAATTAACTGTGATTTTGCTTCTAAAAAATGCAGTTATACATTTTAAAGGTCTAACAATTCAAAAATCAGAATTTGTTCTTGGACATAAATGTGTTCTAAAATTTGATCAACATGGGATTTAAAAAAAAAAATATTATATAGCCAATAACATGTAATGCACCAAAATAAATAAATAGCTGTCAAATGTAAATACACAGAATTTCATATTTTAGATTGAGCTTATAACAGATGACTTGGATCAATTTGCAAAGAGACAGATGCGGAAAGGAACCTTTCAGAAAGTCAGTCACAGGAAGCAAGAAGATTTTGCCGAAGTCTAAAAAGGCTGTGAATTTATTTGATTGATAATCTGATTACTGTTGAACACAGCCGAGTAGAGACAGAACGAGGAAATAAAAGAAATGAAAGGAAGCCTGCATGCTGTCGGGGTTATATTTGCTGAAAAGATCTATTGGCATGCCAGCCTGGTGCTTTCACACTATTCAAAGACACACACTCGCTCTCACACACACTGACACAATGGGCACGCGGCTACTCTTCTACCTGTCAGTCGAAACAAAGAGAGCAAAGGAAATACAACCGTGCTACACAACAGACTGCTGCTGCTGCAAAGCTGGGCAGCCGAAAGCATGACCAAGCAGAGAGAGGATCATTTATTCACAAGGAGATTTTTCATCTGCAATTTTATGAACACATTTGATTAACTAGATTTATAATGAATGTGTACTTTTAATTATTTTTTTATGTAACATAATTTTACTATAAATTTGTTTTGTCTTGTGCCTAAAACACTTCAGAAAAGCTAACATTAAATTATAAATTTTTTTTAAAGCTAAAATATTTTAACAAATATATAACAATTTAAATGATATTATATGTGACCCTGGAAGTCGCTGGGGTATATTTGTAGCAATAGCCAAAAATACATTGTATGGGTCAAAATTATTGATTTTTCTTTCACGCCAAAAATCATTAGGATATTAAGTAAAGATCATGTTCCATGAAGATATTTTGTAAATTTCCTACCGTAAATATATCAAAACTAAATTTTTGATTAGTAATATGCATTGCTAAGGACTTCATTTGGACAACTTTAAAGGCGATTTTCTCAATATTTAGATTTTTTTGCACCCTCAGATTCCAGATTTTCAAATAGTTTTATCTCAGCCAAATATTGTCCTATCATAAGCTTATTTATTCAGCTTTCAGATGATGTATAAATCTCAATTTCGAAATATTGACCCTTATGACTGGTTTTGTGGTCCAATGTTACATATAAACATTATATTAATATAAATGTATAACTATCAGTGAGAACTTAAATCACAATTATATAACAATTTGAGAGTGTTTCAGTCAAAAATTATGTTTTATTTTTTTTAATGTTGTTTCATCATTGATCTTATGAAGATAGTGCAGCAGATTCATATATATATGAGTCTTCACATTCGTACAGTAAAAAGAGAGTTATTTTTCATTCTGTATTAGCTTTAAAATGACTGATCTTACACAACTATAAGCACAGTTTGAGTTTTAGTGTCATTTAATATATTTCCAGCTGCTCTTCATAATGATAAACATGAAAAACAAGAAGACAATTTGTAATTTACATCTCTTGTTTATGAGATTTTCATTGATGGAGATGGGTTGATATAATGCAAGAAGAGCATTAAAATATGAGCAAAATGAGATATGATTATTGTGATATACTTACACTTTAGAGAGTCCACCCGGTCGTGTAACATCATTCAGGAAGCACCATTCTGACTGCTGCAAGAAAACACAGGGCACATTATTATTTAAAAATTATTGTGGTTTTGGAGACTAAAATATCAAACAGGCACTGAGAAATTACATAATTATACTGAATTATAAAACAGCAAACAAATCAAAACTAATGTATGGGAAAGGAAAGGATAAGATTTGTTATCATTTCTTTCAAATTTATTTTTAACTCTAATTAAAAATTGAAATGTCAATTTCAGTTTTTAAAGGGAGATTCAGTTGACTGGTTCTAAATAGAAGGTTAAATTTGCATGAAATGATTTGGAAATGCAGTACAGGAATTCTGAACGCTTTAGGAAAATCTGTGAGACAGCATTTCCAATCTAACACACACATATGAATACACACTTGCACACACACACACACACACACACCCTCCCACAAGCTCGGCATGTTATAGTGAAAGTTAATTCAGGGCTAAAAGGTGGGACAAGATATATTTTAAACATATAACAATGTGATCGCTTGGTCAGCACGTTTGCAGCACTTTTTTCACGGAGTGAGAGTGAAAGAGAAGAGAAAAATACAACAGACAGAGAGTGAGCGAGAAAGGTGGAGCAGGAGGACATCAACACAAACAAACAAGCAAACAAACAGAAATGTAAGACAGTAGAAGAAGACAACAGTGTACTTCTGGCTTCATCCATGAGGGGGGGGGTCAACCGCAGCCAGACTCGTTTTTCAAAGTTAACAGTGTCATTAATCACCTGGCTCACACTCGGGCTCCATATCAGATTTAAGCCATATGATTACACTCATTGATTGAGCGGAGGTTCTCTCCAGATGCCTGCTCGCTGCTGTTCCGGCCCGATTGTTTATTAATTGACTAACTGATTCAAGGACAAAAGCTGACAAACTGGACCATGAATAATTCTCCCTTCACTTGCACTGCTGGGATCACATGAATGAACTAGTCAGGCGATAATGATCATGAAGAAAAGAATCACCGACTTATGATTTGTGATCATGTGACATTGGATGCAGCAATGAATCATCTTATCATGACTGAATATGAAATATTGTTTTGTGTTTCCAGAGAAATCCCCTAAAATGTCCCTTCAACGAGAGCATCTCTTCTGTTTGTTAAATAATTTACAGTAACAGAAGTGAAATATTTAGAAATTATTTTCATACATATTTAAGTATTGATTTTGTCAAATTAATGAATGAATAAATTAATAAAAAAAAAAAAATAATAATAATTTGCACATTGCTTTTTAAATTGACCAGATCATTTGATATATTTACTATGTTTAGTTTTCAGCTGTTTAGTTTGTTTTTAGTGTTTATTAAACATCTAAAAATGACAGAGATATGGCTTATGCATAATACTTAACTAATGTAAAAAGTAAAATATTTATAAATTATATAATTTTTTATTACTGATTTTGCTAAATAAATAGATAGATTTTTTGTAAACCTGAACATTTTTTTTATTCTTATGTTTGACAGAGAGAAATGACTTATGCGCAATGATTTGACTTATGCTTAATCTTTAGCTGATGTAAAAAGTGTAAAAATTATATTTATACATTTTTACAGTATTACTGATTTTGTCAACTAACTAACTAACTAGCTAAATACATTTATACATTTTTATACAGCTGAACATTTTAACACTGATTTTTTAATATTTGTATATTTAATGTTTTTATATTTAATGATTTTTAAATAATCTAAAGATGACAGAGATATGACTTATTATACATGTAGCTGATGTAAAAACTGAACTATTTATTACTAATTAGGATAGACTTAATTAAATTATTAATTAATAAATTACATTTGTTTTAATTTTATTACTGATTTTGTACAAATTATTGATTGATTGATTGATTTGTATAAGCAACTATTTTTTGTCTATATGTCTACATCTAATGTAAAGAGTGAAATTTATATTCATCCTAATTGTATTATGTATTAGTATTTTTTATTACTGAGATTATAAGTAAAATAACATTATCAACAAAAAAAACTATTTATATATTTAGTTCACAAACTAGCTGTTTTTAATCTAGCTAAGAATCTTCTGATCTTAGTATGTTGTGGTTACTATTTCTGGACTGCCACTGAATCAGGTGACGGCTGTAGGCACACACAGCATGAAACACACACACAGTAGAGCTCAGCACAGCAGCTCGACTCTCTAGCACAGCTGCTTTTCCTCTATGAGGCACACGCATGTTGATTATTTCACAGAAGGCCATTAGTGACTTTAAAAGATCATTTGTGGTGTGGGCTACAGGCTGATAGATGGCTAAGTGTACAGTACATTAACCTTCTCTCTTTCAGATAATTGCTGGCTTCCTGCATGCTGATTCAATCTGCGAGGCTTCGGTTCTCACACTACAGGAAATAGTATTCCTTGAGCAGATATTGTTTTATAGAGAATTATGATTTATTCATGAGTATAATTGTGTTGATTATAAAAATGACTAACATAATTATTTTAAGGACAAGGATATGACTGATGAACTTGACTAATGTTTTTGTCTTTTTTATAGAAACAAAATTAATAAAATGAATGAATGTGATTTAGTCATTGACAGCAAAAAGCAAAATGAAAGAAAGAGCACTTTCACAGCGACAATTTCAATTAATTCCATCACACTGATGATTTTAATTGAGATCTTCAGAGATCTTTCTCGAACAGAGACGAGAACCGCTTACAGCTCCCTCTAAGCTGATAAAAGAATATCTGTCCACAACCTTTTAAAATTAGGATGGGAAATTGGAGCAGCAAAAAAGGAGACTTTAATTTTACAGAATTATTGTGACGCCCAGGGGCATGGACCTAATGATTGCTGCCTGTTCTAAATTGTGTAAAAATATAGTTTGCCATACGGACTAGGCCGTCACTGCCGCTACTGGGGCAACCTGTATCATTATCTAGATCAACACATCGCTCTACATAAAGAGTGACTGAGAGAAGAATTATTCTTGTGCTCAGTTCAGTGAGGTGTGATGAATTTAACCAAAGAAAGAGCCGAGGAGACAAACGCTAAGAGAAACAACTGACACGCATGACAAGAGTGTTAAAGACAGAACTGACAAACGGTTGCGATTACCATTTTAAACCTGCTTTTTTCTCTCTCTCTTCCCTCATCTGCCTCCCCTTCCAGAGCCCCCCACACTCATTTTATTTTTTTATTTTATATCTGCTGTTAAGTTATATTCCGCTCTGGCTGTTAAGTTATGTTCCGCTCTGGCAGGACTCAAGTGAAGTCTGTCTCTGAAAGAGGAATTAAGAAAATCTGTATGGATAAATTGTGAGTTTTTGAACGTAAGTGTGTGTGTGTGTGTGTGTGTGTGTGTGTGTACGTGCGTGCGTGTGTGTGTGTGTACGTGCGTGCGTGTGTGTGTGTGTGTGTGTGTGTGTGTGTGTGTGTGTGTGTGTGTGTGTGTGTGTGTGTGTGTGTGTGTCTTTGTACATGTGAAATGATCAAAGGCAAACAAAATGTATTTTATCAGATTTTCACTTTACTAAAGCTGGTGTTCATATGTAAAAATACTAAGGTGGCCATATTGGTTTCCCCATCAAAATAATCAATTATTATGTCAGTATAGGTTGTTTCATCTGTACCACAGGTTGATTTTTTTTATTATTATTATTATTATTTATAGATTTAACTTTTTGTTATTTGACAGTTACATTAAATTTGTCTTGAAATGTTATATTTTTTTGTCATTGAACTTTTGTCATTGTCTTGTCATTTTACATTTATTTTTGCTACTTTTGCTTCAAAATTATTTTTGCTTCAAAATTAAACTACGGAAATTATATCATAAAAATATTGATTGCTTTTTTAATAAGCTATGATTATCATGAAAGAGATCATAAACCAATTAAACCAATTAAATAGTCAAATGAATATCAATAATATCATCATTATACCCCCACAACTAACAATTTTGCAAATAATAAAGTTTTTTTTTTTTTTTTAAGTAAATATATATTTGTTGGTTAAGAATACAATGACAGTGAAGAGAATATTTGAGATGAAAGGTACATATCCAGTCACAATTATTACAATTATTACTTTTTTTAATTAAGTCAAATTTAAGTGTGATAATATGATTTAATGTTGTGTATTTAGGATAGCTATGAAAATAGCTTTACTAAGACAAAGGAATCTGGCTTTTATTTAAAAAAAAATAATTATCAAACACAAAATATATTTTGAGATATTTTGAGAAAAATGCCAATGACAAAAATGACAGAAGTCTTCTGTGATGCATATAATGCCACTGCTGGACATTGTTAGTGGACAAATTAATACTGACAGTGTGAAAAGTCAGTATCTAAATGACCACAGGGCCAAAAGTGTTCATATCTGGAAAATAAATTAACCTAGATAGATAGATAGATAGATAGATAGATAGATAGATAGATAGATAGATAGATAGATAGATAGATAGATAGATAAAAAAATTATTTGATCCCCTGCTGATTTTGTACGTTTGTCTACTGACAAAGAAATGATCAGTCTATAATTTTAATGGTAGGTTTATTTGAACAGTGAGAGACAGAATAACAACAACAACAAATACAAAAAAAATCCAGAAAAACTTTCATTTTTCTGAACGTTTTGCATTTCAAAAAAGTTATAAATTGATTTGCATTTTAATGAGTGAAATAAGTATTTGATCCCCTATCAATCAGCAAGATTTCTGGCTCCCAGGTGTCTTTTATACAGGTAATGAGCTGAGATTAGGAGCACTCTCTTAAAGGGAGTGCTCTCTTGTTACCTGTATAAAAGACAACCTGTCCACAGAAGCAATCAATCAATCAGATTCCAAACTCTCCACCATGGACAAGACCAAAGAGCTGTCCAAGGATGTCAGGGACAAGATTGTAGACCTACACAAGGCTGGAATGGGCTACAAGACCATCGCCAAACAGCTTGGTGAGAAGGTGACAACAGTTAGTGTGATTATTCACAAATGGAAGAAACACAAAATAACTGCCAATCTCCCTCGGTCTGGAGCTCCATGCAAGATCTCACCTCGTGGAGTTTCAATGATCATGAGAACGGTGAGGAATCAGCCCAGAACTACACGGGAGGATCTTGTCAATGATCTTAAGGCAGCTGGGACCATAGTCACCAAGAAAACAATTGGTAACACACTACGCCGTGAAGGACTGAAATCCTGCAGCGCCTGCAAGGTCCCTCTGCTCAAGAAAGCACATGTACAGGCCCGTCTGAAGTTTGCCAATGATTCAGAGGAGAACTGGGTGAAAGTGTTGTGGTCAGAAGAGACCAAAATCAAGCTCTTTGGCATCAACTCGCCGTGTTTGGAGGAGGAAGAATGCTGCCTATGACCCCAAGAACACCATCCCCACAGTCAAACATGGAGGTGGAAACATTATGCTTTGGGGGTGTTTTTCTGCTAAGGGGACAGGACAACTGCACCGCATCAAAGGGACGATGGACGGGGCAATGTATCGTCAGGGCCAGGCATTGAAGCCGGCCAGGGCATTGAAAATGGGTCGTGGATGGGTATTCCAGCATGACAATGACCCAAAACACACGGCCAAGGCAACAAAGGAGTGGCTCAAGAAGAAGCACATTAAGGTCCTGGAGTGGCCTAGCCAGTCTTCAGACCTTAATCCCATAGAAAGTCTGTGGAGGGAGCTGAAGGTTTGAGTTGCCAAACATCAGCCTCGAAACCTTAATGACTTGGAGAGGATCTGCAAAGAAGAGTGGGACAAAATCCCTCCTGAGATGTGTGCAAACCTGGTGGCCAACTACAAGAAACGTCTGACCTCTGTGATTGCCAACAAGGGTTTTGCCACCAAGTACTAAGTCATGTTTTGCGAAGGGGTCAAATACTTAATATCAATTTATAACTTTTTTGAACTGCGTTTTTCTGTATTTTTTGTTGTTGTTATTCTGTCTCTCACTGTTCAAATAAACCTACCATTAAAATTATAGACTGATAATTTCTTTGCCAGTGGGCAAACTTACAAAATAGATAGATAGATAGATAGATAGATAGATAGATAGATAGATAGATAGATAAAACAATGTTTTCCTTAAATTCCAGTTCCTGCAGTCAGAATTCATGGAAAGGAAGCATCTGTTATCCTCAAGCAGTGAATGTAAAATTGCTGACAGTTTGCGCCTAAGTTTGGGCCCAGCAGCAGAAAATCCCCCACCGAGGAGGTATGGGTGTGAAATCCATTTAAGACTGCCGCGGGCACAAGCAATGTCATCCTGTAGAAAACAGGCTCTGCAAACTAGTGCTACAAGCCCTTTGTGTGTCACTCTATCACTACTGTGCAGAGTAGAGCAGGATCTAATGTGTTTGATGGCTGAACGGATGAACTGTGAAGTTTAGTTGTGCAGCAGACAAATATGAATGTGCGATTGTTTTTTTATACGGTGAGGAGAAAGGGTCAGCGAAGAGCCAGAGAGAGAGCGCAGAACAGAATTACTTCAAAGCTGCGGTTATTCAGGTCTTGCCGTTTATTAAAGCACACATATTAAGAGCGCATGAAGAGCTCTTCTCTGGATTATAGAGCCACAGCAATTCAGGTTTCACGGCAACCGTTTCCAAAATCTGCTCTGATCCTCGCTCCACACACGCTTTGCACGAACACGCAGAAGAACAGTTCAATGGCATATCAACATTGATTTAGTACAAAATGTTCATCTTTGTTACCTGATGTCCATATTTTTTGCCTCGAGTGTACATTTTCATTATCACCATCACAGTTTGTCTCCTGGCATTCCATGAAAAATGCCAATTATCCTCATGTCATAATCCCAGTGTCGACACACTCATGATGCCGACAGCACACTAATGCCATGTAACTAATCCTCTTATACACTGGCAATGCAATTTCAATGCATAAATATTGACTATTTTTACAATTTTCATCTCCATTATTCATAAATGACATAAATTTGGCAATGCACATTTATGAAGTCCAAGAACAGTATTTTGAGGAATAAAAAAAACAGTCGCACAGACAAGTAACCCAACATCTTAGAAGAAAACAAGCAATTTTTCTTATTTCCGACATAGTTGTGTGAGAAAGTTTAAAATAAAATGGCTCTCAGTGTAGAAAAAGCATCTTATATATTTAAATTAAGTTTTAAAGTGTGTAATTTCTAATCTTAAACCAACCCAATCTCACAAGAAATGTGGAAAATGTTGTGTTTGGGAGAACTGCTGGTGAAGTTGTATGAAATGAAATCATACAAATTCATACGAATTCGCAACAGTGTAAAATAGTTATGAATTGTCATGAGAATATGTTGGCTCAACCAATGATGTGAGCTGGTGGTGGGACTGTCTTCATATCTGACCAATGGCATTTGTTAAGAATGTTTAGTTTAATTTGGGGACCAATAAAACTTATTACATAACTGGTTGCACTTTATTAACAGGACTGTAAAATAAAGTGCTAACAACTAACTATTCACTATGACTTTTGCCTCAATAAACTCGTAATGTTCTGTTTATTAATAGTTAGTAATGTAGTTGTTACATTTAGGTATGGGGTCAGCTTAAGGGCTCTAAAACGTGGTAATGCAGAATAAGTTATTAATATGTGCTTTATAAGTACTAATAAACAGCCAATATGCTAGTAATATGCATGCTAATAAGCAACTAGTTAACAGTGAAAATTGGTCCTTTAAAAATTCTACCTTTAAAAATGAAAAATACAAAAGCTTACTAAATAGTCCCAATTAATTCCAACAAAAGATGTCGGATAAATTTCACTCATTTTAGGCTTTCACCCTTCCCTGCTCAACTGAGAATCTGAATATTACATCAATTTCACAATCCCAATTTCCCTTGACATCTGTTAGGCACGCTGTCTTGGGCGGAAAAGGTAGCTGCTACTGAAGATAAAATCTAGTAAATCTTCAGCAGTTTTAACAGGGATTTATAGTGTGATTTACGCTCCTGACCCTTTTGTAGCATGCTAAGCTTTAGAAATGAAAGTGCGGGGAATGGATGGGAGGGGGACGAGAGGGATGAACTGAGGGGAGGGATGGATTGAGTTCATACGAGGCTGAGTCTACAGTTCAAGCCAAATTCTTCCACTCTACTGAACACAGAACCGATGACTCCGTGAACTACAAAGCATTGAGAAATATGGCGAAGGACTGCGAGTAGTGTACTCGTATATTTCATTTAAAGTGGATGCCATCATCAGACCTGACTTGTCGATTTTGTAAGGGAGGGTACAACTCTGTGCTTTGTACTTGTGTCAGAAATGATTCTTCATTTAATTATATTACAAACATGGATAATGAGATTTAAAATGCATTTTAAAATATGCTGAATAAAGAATGCAAATACACAACATTTACATCATATTCATCTTAGAATAAAACTGTTTTATTTGTTTGGCACATGGACATAGTTTGCCAGCGGAATTTTCTGTTTTAATACATTTTGAAACATTGTAGTTCATTACATTCTTTCCTAGCAGAATAATTGTGAATCAGCATTTTCAGACAAAGCGAAACATGCAAGTCAACTGGACCAAAACGCAAAGGATTTGTTCCTAATAAGGAACAAAGAGGAAGCATATACTAGTGTTATGTACCAAGTCCTGTTCTTCTGATAAGAATAGTGCACAATACCTCCTCACAGTCGAAAGCAATTCTGGCACCGGCATCTGAAAGCTGAAAAAAGCCTCTCTGATAATGCCTCTTATGGTTGGTAGAGCTACGAACAGATAAGACCACGGTGTAACCTATAAAAATAGCTCAATTAAACCTAAATCAAACTCAGCCTTGTCAAACAGAACTAATATTATCCTTGTCATAATAATTACGAACATTTCCCGCCAATGACTCCCGTGGTGATACCTCACCTTTTGATATGGAAATAGGCGAGCACGGATTCAGCACGTTTCCGTCAGGCAGCCGAGGAGGACAATGAGGGGAGGGAGAAACGGAGGAGAGAAAGAGAGAGCAGAAAGGCCAGACAACCCCTCGGTAAACGAGTGTGATGGAATGTGGTCTTTGGGAAGCGCTTTACAGCCGGCGACATGGTTCGGTCTTGGCACATTATGGGAAATGAATGTGAGATGTCTGCTCTAACAGTCAGACGGTGAGGATGGATAATGGGTGGAGATGAAAAATGGATCAATTGTAGTTCTTTCACAACAAATTCCCATGATAAAAGTAATATTCCATCTTATATTTAAGAAACGTATGGTCATGTGACATGTGGGTGGTGTGAAGACAAAGGCAGCCGTTGGAATTGTTTCCCGAGGTACGAATTCAAACTGAATTTTGCTGTTTAAGCCTCAATGGTTCATTTTGCATTCGCTGATAAGCTAAATAAAATTACATGAAGAATATAACAACAAACCATTTGCAGCATCAAGTGTACTATACAATAAATATTCCACGAATCTTCCAGGAAATCACACTAGGTGCAAGAGCAAGACAGCAAAGTACAAAAGAAGAAAGTGCTTACCTTTGTGTAAGTGCATCAGAACACTGGAGACTCACAAACACACACATACACACACACACGTCCTGACACGAGCGACCAGACAGACAAGAGAACCCATCATTGTTCTCCACTTTCTCCACCCACACAAAGCCCACGCAGCGAGCGTGTGTGCAGATATGCAGGAGCAACAGAGAACATACACACACATGCAGGAACACGCATGTGTGTGGTGTGTCTGAGTGTGACAGCATGAGAGGCTACACACAAAGAACTCAGAGGAGACTCCAATGCGGTCACATGACAAGTGTGTGTGTGCCTGAGCGCAAGTATGTACATGAATACGCACACTGCTGCGTGTGTGCATGTAAATGAAGGGGAAACAAATGAAGGGAAACCCTACAAACCGCCATCAAAGAGATGTGGATATAGAACACATCTGTTTTACGAGGCCCTCGGGGAGCGCAGACGCTCAACACACACACAGTCACCCTTCCTGTATTATTAATAACTTTTAATGGTGCCGTTATATGGAATATTGGCTGTATTGCTTTAACATGGGTGAGTGTCAGAATTCATAAGAGCAAGCAAAAAGAGAAAAGCCCCTCAGCTTGTCCCATCGTTTGGTTTAACACTCTATATTTATTTGTCTGTGTCTATATATCTACAATTTTATTAATTGATACAGATTAATTTATCAAATTAATTGCAATTAACAGATATATTTGCTAAGAAAAAGATTTAATGATAATTTAAACATATTAAGAGAATAAAAATAATAATAAGTAAATTACAGAATGCATTTTTATTTGTTTTTGTTGCAATATTTTTATTTTTATTTTTTTTATTCAAATTGTATTGTGTCCGTGAACAGGTATTTTTCCAGTTATACTAAGGATGAAAGTAAGCGAGAAAGAGGACAGCAGAGATGTGGTTTTCAATCCTGGTCCAGAAGATATGACACACTCAGTTCAGTCCCTAATGATCTGATGATCTCAATCAGGTGTGTTAAATATGGAAAACATACAAAATGTGCAATGCTGCGGCTTTCAGGAATCAGAATTGAAAACCACTGCATAGAGCCTAGCTCAGGAACGGAAATGGGAGGCTAATTCCAGCATAGGAAACCAATCAATGAGAAAAATGAGGGAGTGTGTGTGTGAAAGAGAGAGATAGGGATGGGTGGAGGGGGGATGGGAGGCATGTTATCTCTTTAATAGACTAATCAGCGTTGGTATTGTGCATTTGCTCTGCTGAGAAGCTTTTGTCTGATATCGGCATTATTGTGGCACTGAATAGAATTTAGTATTAGCGAGTGCTGTGCTGAGGATTAACCAATAGAATAATGCACGCCAATACATTCCTTCACGTAAAAGCGATTTTCATAATAACATCATTGAGGTTAATAATAATGGCTTGTTTTAAATCAATATTATGCAGTTTAAATTAAGGCTTTCTATACTGTACTGCTAAGACACTTTGACCACTCTCTTGTTTGACAGGGTAATTGTTGTATTAAAGAGAATTTTAAAGCAACTTGTCGGAGTTTAATTATTTTTATGAGACAAAACTGGTAATACGAATGTGTTCATCCAAAGAATTTTAATTGCTTTAATGTAGCAGTTAAATAATTTTGTTAATTTTGTATATTAAAATGACTGAGTGACATTTTTGATATCATTAAAGGCTAAATAAATTAGATAGAATTTATGTAAAAAATACTTTTTAGTTTTAATATGTGCTTTTGCATTGCAAAATAATTGTTGCTTTGTAAATTCATGAGTATTAATTAAGTGTTATTTATAAAACTGGCCATTGTAAGTCTGTACTAAATTAAAGAGTGAAGGAAACCTTGAATGTTGAGTTCAACATATAAACGCAGTCTACAATCACAAAACCTCCATTCAGTCAACGCAAAGCAAGCGACACGCTCATTCGCTTTACATAGTGTACACACATACCTTTATCTCCTGCCATCTTTTAAAACGCATCTAACATAATTTGAATTGCACAAATGCAGACCGAAAACACGTTCATTAGAAAACGAATTGCTTTCAAACTGCCTTTGTTAACGGTTATGGTTTAGAGAACAAAGACGAGGAACCTCCCTGGTGCGCTGGTGATTCTGCCTACACACACTTCCTGAGCTCCTCACCATATAGCGCACATCCATCCTCGGAGGAATTCTCTGTCAATCACAGAGCCTGTGGGCAGCACTGCCTCTACGGCCATTTTGTGAGCGGATCCACAGGGAGAGCTTCGTATTATAGAGATAGATTAATGCTATTATTATTTAACGATCTAAAGAGCTCCTTCATATATATATATTCAATATATTACAGCATGGGTTAAATGGAGAAATACTAAATACATATTTTTCCCCCCACTTTCTTTCTGTCTTTGTCTTACACTCATGTCTTTCTTTGTCTTTTTCAAATAGAAAAACTGTTTTCCGCCACCCTAAAGCAGCTGTATCTATATGAACACTGTCGCTCATTAGTATTCTAATAACGGCTAATTTGTCTCATTAGATCCACTGGAATAAAACTCAGCCATGCATATTTGTGTCATATATCCCAGATATCAAGGTAACGGTTAAATAGTTACTCATAAATGCATCTTTTGCTTTGCAGCATCGCTCATTTACAAATTAAAATAATTGCCTCTTATTCAAGAAAACACCAACAGCGTTTCACAACCGCTTGCAGACACACAGCTTAGGTAAATCCTCACGGTTAGTCCAGCATTTGGTTGCGTACAGCACCACACCCAAAGCCACTGTGAGCATATGGAGCGCAACTGAGTCCAAATGGTACACTGAACAAGCACTACAATCCAAATAATGTGTATCAGACCTAAATTGTGTTTTGTTTAAATGGCAATGCAAGTGACTTTTAAACATGGCTTTAAATGAACCTTGACAGATGTCAATGAGTCATCTTCAATTAAGATAATGAGAAACAGGCCTGAATACAATTCAGTCTATGGCCGTTTTAAAAGGTCTCAATATGCTGGAATTTTCTAGGCGCTCATCAGTTAGTGTCTCTTCAGGGTGTGATGAACACATAAGCAGAGAAATGCAGATGCACAATAATGTCGTTGGCGTCAAGACGGCTTTTGCCACAATAGGGGCATTTATTCAGGACATCATGCAAACACACGTATGAATCACACTCCAGGTGGAACTATATTGCTTTATGAGGCTCATCTACATCATCAAGTGGCCATTATCATATGCCAGCTCTATTCAAAAGAAGGCATCAAATGCACACTTGCGCATATATATGTGTGAATAATGGAGATGTAGTCGGCTGACTCTGACATCCTTCTTCTAAATGCGCAGCATTCAACTCAATATGGGGTGATTTAGCAATCTTCGGTGTAGTTCATAATTCATGTGTGTTTCAAATCTTTTATCTGTTGATAAACTAAATGCATGGCCAGTGATGCTAAAAATGATCCTGAAACCATGAGCGTACATTCAGCAAGTCGATTTTCTGCATATCTGCAATGAAGTGCGTATCCGCGGATGCTGTTGGTGATAAGGGTTAAATGGCCTTTCGTAATATAGTAAGCTGAGAACAGGAAATGTCAGGGTAGACTCCTCCTGTGTGGATGGACGCAGGTGAGAGACACAGGCTAATGTACCTGGGTTCCCTCAGCTCACTAATGAAGCCCCCCACTGACAAACACACACAGACATACATAGCACACATACATTACCTTTACCTACATACACAGACACATTTTCTGACAGCACGTACACAAAATGTATTTTAGATAAATAGATTAATGTGAATATTAAACACTTCCCAGTAAAAATGTAGCTTGGATAGCATTTTGATAAAGGTTCGTTTGTATGCAGGTCAACATGAAAAGTCGACAACCGCCCAGGCAAGGTTCAGTTGGTGCCGCCACAGTGCGACCACACCTGACCTCTGAGTAGTTCTCTCAGAGACATTGGCCTCCAAGGTTTCCCCATATTAAAGCTATACCTATTAGAGCAAAGATGCTAAACTTTATCTGTGGGGGTCTCTAAGATGTCCCTTCCTTCTTGCCTTAAAATGCTCTCTCTACTCCATAGGGCAGGGCTTACTGAAGCTTTCTGCATCCATGGAGAAGCCGCTTCCTGCACCTTCGTCTAGATGAAAAGGCGACTATATACTCATGACTCCAGCCAGTTCTATACGCTCTGCTTGATGTGTGAGAATATGTGCATGCGAACACATGTGTGTCCATATGTATATACTTGCGTGTGAACCGCTTCTGATTCTTTACAGTGTGAACAGGGCTTGCGCAGTGATTTCTGGACAGCCTTTGCGGCGTAACATAAAATTGATCTCATAAAGGGGTACGTTTCTCCCAGCCACATGTCTTTTCCGTATTTTCGAAAATTCCGAGGGCATTTTGAAAAGTCTCATTGTTTAAGGGAACCCAAAGGGACAGTCCCTCGTCCACAGCACAGCTTGACAGAGAAGTCACTGTTCTTAGAGCGACGCTATAGTGGACAGGTTAGCACAATAATGTGACAGACCGTTATACAAAGAGAACATGCACTTTATAAGGGCATCACCAATGGTGTGCACAAGACACACACTCCAAATAAAGGAAGTATGGTCTGCAGGGCCTCAAGCATTAGAACATACACACATAGACAATGTCAATGAGTGTGTGAAGTACATGTATGTGTGTGTGTGTGTGTGTGTGTGTGTGTGTGTGTGTGTGTGCGTGCGTGCTTGCCGCCTGCACTTACCCCTCGGATACCCTCATGATCTTTGCAGACAGTAGTGTTGCTTGTGTCCTGTCGCTTCCACGAGCTTCCCAGCTCTGATCTCACACACACTCTCATTCATACTTCCTTCCTCTCGCTCTTGTTCACTACGCCTCTTTCTCCATCTGTGCTTCCTAACTCCACTCACACACTCACACGCTCCAGGAGAATGAGATCGGTAGCCTCACCCTGGCACAGAGAGTAGAGAGACACATGGGAGGGGTGTTTTGTAATCTGCCAGGTCGTACCACCCACAGGAGAGTGCTGACGAGAGGGGGAACGGGAAGAGGGGAGGGAGAGAGGAAGCCATGAGCGTTCTCCATCTATACCATCACCGACACCCTCCGTCTGACTGCAAGTGGTCTCTCCCACCTTCCGATTGGATCTCCTGCCTTGTCTTCATTAAAATTTGTGCAAAAAAAGAGGAGAAACAAGGGGAATGCCTTCACACTGTAGATTGATTCAGATATTGGTATTTGCCTAAGACATAAGGATTAGGATAAGTCATCGAGACATGCTAGAATGAGCAAGCTACCACCGCCATGCTGTGCGTGAGCTGATGAAGCAGCATGCGTGAGCTTACGGTGGGAGTAAAACTGACTGTAGAGTCACTGTACACAGTGGAAAGTGAGTGTCTAACATGCAAAAACAGCTTGCCTATACGATATAGTACATTATTACTCAAGCAGATTAAAAATAAATCAATGCTAATAGTGCGAAATTAAGGGATTGTGCGCCTAATGGTCGACGCCATTGTGACGAAGGCTGTGTTTGTCACTACATGCTTCATTATAGCATTTCATTTACTCACTGACTGTGGACTGAATGACACAATGACTCTGTGTCATGTTTTGCAGGAAATGACATGTCGGTGCAGTTACAGTACGCAGTGGCTCCAACTGTGTGCGGCTACGTTTTTGCATCTGGGTTTATTGGGTGGGGTTTTCCGCTTTGACTTCAGAGCGAAAAGAAAACCAGTTAAAAGCACTTTTCTATGCACGAAGGTGCCTTCTCGTTTATTTATCTGTCGGAAAACGAATGGAATGCTAGATGTGCTTGGATCGGCGTGTGAAGATGCATGAATAGCTACATTAGCCGTCCCATCACCCATCAGTGTCTTCAGCAGTCACTAAAATCAATGACAGAAATATGTTCGGAGAGATCAGCACAAAAGGTAGTGTTGCTCACGCCATATCTCCATTTCCATGAATCCGAATTCGATAGGTCAAAGCAAAAAGGGCTCAAATTTCAGCATGTATGCAATCAGGATTATGGAGATTGAAAGTGATCCCAGGGATTAAATAAAACCATGGGTGTTATGACATATCTGAGCACCTTGGGCAGCACGCTAAAGATAATTTGAAGCGAGTCGGTTGGGCGTATTGTATCAGGTTTGATTGACATAGATCCCTGCAGTAAAACCGCCAAAATCCATCAAGGCGATTTGATTGGCAGGTGGGTGTGGGAGGGCAAGTGCAATGTGTTTAACTGTATTTGTGTATATAATATAGCTTGACAATGTGAAATCTTCACATATATATATATATAACATTGGACAAACTGGCATCTGTTTAAATGTGTATAGGGTTAATTTCTCATGCCTTTTACTTGTCTTTTCACATGTATCCGTACCTACAATACAAGCATTTCATTTGTATCTAAATGCTAAGTTGTGCACATTTTAATTTACACGTGTTAGTGCTTAAGATTTAAGCGTTTCTAAAAGTGTTTGTAAAAGACTGTTGTGCACTTGTGTGAAAATAGAGACTGAAGATGGTTTTGCTCCCTACCCGCAACAAAGCGAACCCATTTACACGCCTCACTGCCAACCCCAAGCTACTGACACTAACAGTGTATGCGTTTACATATTTGTGTGTGCTTTTACAGTTATTAACCTTGTTAATACTCCACATGTAGAAATTTTAAATGCATCATAGAGCTTTTGTGGCAATAAGAAGCATTGTATGCATCTGTGTACATATGTGTCAGTTTGTGCATAAACATGGTGGCTACTGTGTTCATTCACACCATCAGATTGTCTTTCTACAATTGGTTTGTTCTCAGTCTTTTAAAGAGGTGTCCCTGAAATAAAAGAGGAAGGCTGTTTAGGCGCTTTGACGGTGGGCACACCCTATAGGAACGCCTGTCTGCCTCCTGCCTTCTCCGTCGTGCCACAGAGGGGATATGATTAGCCAGCACTACTCGAGTTTGATGCAAGAGTGGAGGAGAATGAAAGCGTATGGGGGATGGTGGGAGGAAATTGGCCATATATGCCTTCCTTGTGATGGCCCTATTGATTTTGATGTATCATGAGACAGTGGTGAGATTAGACAACAAGATGGAAGAGAATTAACAGCAGAGAAAGGGATAGAGAGGGAGATGCGACAGATGCAATCAAGAGACTCTATGGAGCATACAGGAGAGACCTTTGCTAGTCATATGGAGAAGTTGTCTCAAGGGCTAGATCTGAGTAGCTATGACGTTTGAAGTCAAAAGTCCAATTGCACAAATGTTTTATTCTCAGTCTCAATTTAGTTGTTTTGTATGTTGGTTTCTAACACCTACCATAGTTCAAAACCATTTTAAATTTAGTTATCATTTGCTAACTTCATATTATTCCAAAATTGTATGACTTACTTTCCTCTATGGAATATTAAAGAAGATATATATATATATATTAATTATTATTATTTTATTGTAGAGAAGTCAATGGCAACCAAAACTGTTTGGTTAAAAATGTTTTCCAAAATATCTTGTTTTGTGTTCTGCAGAACAAATAAACTCATACAGGTGGATTTTTTGGTATTATGGTATCTGTTTAAATTTCAATAACGCTTGTGGATAATTTTTATATGTTAACTTTTCATTCTGTCATTTTCCATTGTTTCACGATTTGTGTTGTGATTTGTTTCATAAACGTTTTACTATTTTAATTTAGTTGAAAAATGTTGTTTAATAGCAGGTGCCATTGTGACAACTTGCCACGTATATGCTGAAAACATGCTGTGCTATGGGTTGATATGTGTTGAACAATTTTATTCCTGGACAATAAAAGTGAAAATTATTTATTTATTTATTTAATAGTCAAGACTTGAAGGGACTAAAAAAGGGACTCACTGGAGTAAAAACTGTGACAACTAGTCCCAGCACCCTTGATGATTTTTTTTTTCCTTTGGCAAAGAACCATTTAAATGGAAAACATCATGTACTGTATTATTACACTATATGATCTGGAAGAGAATCATAGAGGGTGAATGAAGGAATAGCAGCGAGATGGCGAGAAAGCGAGACAGATGGAGAAGAGAGGGAAAGAGAATATACATTTCCTTCTGTGATGGCGAATGAGGAAGCTCCATTGATTTGACTACATCATGTGACATCCCCCTTCGGCAAATGTTACAGTCTAAATAGAGCGTATTTGTGTGTGTGTGTGTGTGTGTGTGTGTGTGTGTGTGCTTGTGTGTGTGTGTGTGTGTGTGTGTGTGTGTGTGTGTGTGTGTGTGTGTGTGTGTGTGTGTGTGTGTGTGTGTGTGTGTGTGTGTGTGTGTGTTTGTGTGTGTGTAAGCCATCACAAGCTCCATAGACCAGCTCTTTTTCTAATAGATTCCATCTGTCTGCCCCAAGCCCCCACCGAGCAGGCAGAGATACTGCTAATGTTTATGCTCACACCTCTGAAGAGATGGAGACCCCCGGTGCTTGTTCTCAAAGGCTGGACATCAGGGTCACCATAGCATATCATAGAGGATAGCTGTAGTTTAACATTAAAAGCTTAACTATATTTACTTAACTAGCTCTGTTTTTGAAACACCTTTTCCAGTAACAAGCTACTTCTACAACAAGACTTCAATTTACAGAACATTACATTGCTGTGTTTTGTCACAAAACCCACAGCTCTGCAGCTGAGCAAGCCAAGGCAATAATCATATTTGGTCTGATTATTTTTAGTGTACATTTATCAGTGGTGGACCAAGTACACAAGCATTTCATATATAATTTTAATTTACAGTCGACAATACTAAAATTCAACATTTTGCAACATTAATGTAATCCCTAAATACTAAATTTCAACATTTCGCAGCAGCAGTGTAATCCCTTCACAGAATCAAGCTCTAAGAATCAAATAGCTCCTGGTTCTTGGCTGATTTTGAGTTGGATATGACTAATTCTGTGAGACTTACTGTGACCGGATCATTAAATCAGTGAGTCATTCACTCAAGAACAGCTGCAATTGGATCATTCATCAGTTCAGTATAATAAATGGTTCAGTGTGATTTGCGAACTGATTCATTAAACAGGATTGTCTCAAAAGAATGATTCTATTACAAATCGGACATTGCTATCAGGTCTCAATTTCTTTGGTTCAAAATAAAGAGGAATGATTATTTTATTTTTATTTTTTTTAAATTAAGAAATGTAATGGAGTAAAAAGAATGTAGTGAAGTAAAATTTCCAGTCACACTTTATTTTAAGGTCCAATTCTCGCTATTAATAAACCATTAACTACGACTTCTGCCTCAATAAACTCCTAATTTGCTGCTTTTTAATAGTTAGTAATGTAGCTTTTAAGTTTAGGTATTGGATAGGATTAGGGATGTAGAATATGGTCATGCAGAATATGTGCTTTATAAGTACTAAGAAACAGCCAATATGTTAATAATGCTAATAAGCAACTAGTTAACAGCGAGAACTGGTCCCTATACTAAAGTGTTACCGAATTTCCCTATATACTCCCCATCAGTTACAAATACTTAAATTTTACTTAGAGTCACAAAGAAATGTAAGTAGAGACCTTTTTTCATCCATTTTGTAACGTACATGTAATGGATTGTTGAAAATCTATATATAGGATGAGATCTTAGTTCTACATGTTCTACATGTGCAACTACATGTCAACTAGCAGTCATTAGAGTATTAGTAGACTGTCTGCTTAATATCTTCTAACACTTTATTTTGATGGGTCCACAACATACAACATACTGACTATGAGAAACTTTGCAAGTATATGTCAACGTATTCTACTAACCAGGGGCGTAGTTTGTGGGGGGGATGGGGGGAGGAACCCCCCCCCCCCCCAATAACCAAAACTAGCAAGTACAACCCCCCCAATATTTATACCATGGTCAATGGAAACCTAGAATCAGGCTATTAATTAACTGTTTAAATCGTTCCTTCAGCGCTTTTATGAGCGCTAGCTTGACGTACGAACCGAATGAACCAGTTATCAGCACAATATGACTGAAGCGCAGTTGTTTTAATTGTGCATGAGTGCCGCGCGAATCAGCTTATACTCTTATTATACTCTGCGCGCGTTCACCAGCGCGCTCAAAAAGTGTGATAAGATTTGTGTGAGCCATTCCTATCACGAAGCTGGAGGTAAAATGTGAGATCTATTTGAATTCTGTTGAGAAATTGGCACTTTAAAATGCTATGGAGAAAGTCGAACATTATCTAAAAAAAGGCAAATAAACTAAAAAGACTGATGAAAAGAGGACAAAACAATCTTGCACCAACACCATAGGCCTATATTAAAATATTTCTGAACTACTAATGACAGCCTTTACTAGAATTCATAACGTTTTATTGTAGGCTTGTTTATTGTGGTATATTTTGTCTAACTTGTTGTAGAATTCATAATAGATAATCTGTTAAGGGAATAGATTTTCCCTATAGATTTATACAGTATTACAACTGTGCTATGTTGTAACTATTGTTGCTAAATGTGCAGGCTGTTGTTTTTCATAACAAATGCTATATAGATTATTATATAAAAAAAAGTCATTATTGGCCTGGTAATGCCATAACAAATGCTACAATTAAGTAGCAATACTATGGTACATTTTTTTATAAGAGCATGTAAGTCAGAACCGAGAGCCATGTGTAACCTGGCCTTCACATATTCCAAGAGATGGCATAGATTAAATCATTAAGAGCCTGATCAGCTGGGGTAAGAAATAAACATCAATATAAGAACATGTTAAATTGACTTCCTATGGCATGATGAATTAGAACATTCTGTCAACCTATAGCCTATAAGTGCCTAAGTAATGTAAAATACTTTATATAGGCTATATGTAAACAAGTAGGCTAATTGTTAACTAGACTATTATTGAAGTTATGTTATTAACCAACTTTGCATGTGTGGATAATAGCACAAAATACTTTTTTACAAAAGTAAATATATAAACAAACAAACAAATAAATAAATAAAACTTATGAGGGAGCATGACGCGGGACTCCACTAAAACAGCTCAGACTTCAACCCCCCCAATATTCAAACCAAAACTATGCCCTTGCTACTAACCCTAAACCTAACATAACAGTCTACTCTTAGAGTTAGACATCTAGTTGCAAATTAATGAGAATTAGTTGACATGTAGTTGCAAAGTTACTTATAGTTAGTAGAATGTCTAAAGTGGACTATCAAAATAAAGTGTATAACCTAAATCTTAATTCAATAAATCTCAATCCAATCAAATCTGCAGTTAAATGAATTAAAAATGTATATAATCAGATTTGGAACCGACTATGTACACAAAAATTACAGTGACAAAAGCCCTTATGTGGAGATGGTTTGGGTGTGTTTTAATGCACTCCACATACATTAGAATAAGGTTAAGAACAGTTACATGTGTGTATGCTCCTGTTGTGAATAATCCACTTATTAGCAAGGAGACTCCTTGACTTTTTACATAGATGAGGTGTGTAGTGTTTGTAACTTGTAGTGTAATTAACTACTTTTTCAAAAAGGCAGGTTGACTATAGTTTAACCATTAATAGCTTTTAGCTTGACAAGTTACAGTTTCAAAGTAGCTTCACCAACACTGCCAGTTGCAATGAGTTAGTGATTTACCTCTTTGTGGCTGTGCAGTGCGGATATGTCCTGTAAATTAGCACTAAATTTGTTGACTAGTGCTTCATGGAGTAGGTTTGGTTGGAATCAGGGTCCAGTTATAGAGGCTGCTGGGAATTTATCCTCTCATAATCAAATAAAAGCCACTTATTCTCCTTGTTTCCACCAAGATGCTGAAGCCAGCACAAACGCCAGGCTCATCATACACTGAGGGCTTGTTAAATGCGCCTTACTGTCTGATATAGACATTAACTGATTTCCAGTATGCGTGCGTGTGTGTGTGTGTGTGTGTGTGTGTGTGTGTGTGTGTGTGTGTGTGTGTGAGTGTGTGAGTGCTGAAAAGTAAAGAGCAGGCTGTCAGTTTCTCTGGCTCTTGAAATGCATGGCTGCCCACACGCCTGTTTGAGATCCACCCAGATGTCTCAAGCCCAGCTCAACCCTCCTGCTCCTGAGTAGGATGAGAGGATGTATGTGCGTGCATTTGTGTGTGTGTGTGTGTGTGTGTGTGTGTGTGTAGGTAGCACACAGACAATTGTCAAAGCTCAGCTATTTAAAGCCAAACTCCACTGCAGTTCAGCATGAAGGGTGGAAAAAGCGATAGGAGTGAGAGAAAAAGAAACGAGAGAAAGAAACTGGAAGGAAAATCCCTTGAACTGGAATGAACATGCTCTTCGCTTTTTTCTAATCAATGAATAATCAATTAGTTCTCAAATAAATCAAATGATTCTTTCAAATGGTGTTGATTATTCTTGTGTGAATTGTTACCTGTGTCTAGAAAAAGAAAAGCATGGCGGATTGTTTTTCTGATTGGTCAGAAATGATGACACTTACTTTCCTGACATCACTGTTCACATGATGGTTGAGAAATGTCTACAGAAATAGCAATGAGTCCAGGTCAGAGGCATATGACATAGCATATTTTACTATTTTATTACACAGCTCTCAGTAATACTGTATCATGAGTTGGTCAGTTGTTGTGGCATTGGGCGTTCAAATATTTTTCTACAATAATTGTAATATGTATATTTTACCTTTGGCGATGGCAAAATACTCTCGTATCACTTCATGGTCTATTCTTTTTATACCAATATGTTACTATACCAATATGCCAATAGCCTGGTGCTTGGATGGATATATACCATACATATATGTATGTATGTATGTATATACATACATACATACATACATACATACATACATATGTTAGTTAATTATGTTAGAATAAAGTAACTTGGATTGCATATTATTAATGCTATTTAAATTAATAATTAGGGCTGTTGATTTAATGGCTTAATTTGGTGTGATTAATTATAGAAAAAAAATATGTGTTTAACGTTGAATCAAATTATTTCTTTATTCTTTTTTGTAACATCTATACAATACAAATACAATACAATACAAATCTTTTCTCATCTAACACAATAATGACTTGATGTGAAATTAATTTGTAATTAATCATTCAGATTACATATTTGGTATATCACGTAATTAATTAAGTTAAAAATGCAATCCTTTGACAGCCATAATTATAATATTTTTTGCAGTATTTTGCAATGCTGTAGTGTTTTACTGGTTTAATAGTCATTGAATTAAATCAAATCTAGAACATTGCTGGAACAAACTTGTACAAGCAAGTTTGTCACATGGTAAATTTCTGGACCAATCACAGTTGTTTGTGATCAAAGGATAGGGCATTTTATATAAATCCTGCTCCTGGAGGGCCACTGTCCTGCAGAGTTTAGCTCCAACCCTAATTAAGCACACCTGAACAAAGATAATCAAGGTCTCAGGCATATTAGAAACCTCCACGCAGGTGTGTTGAGGCAAGCTGGGACTAAACTCTGCAGGACACCGGCCCTCCAGGACCGAGTTTGGAAACACCTGATGTAAGAGATGGCAGGGGTGGATATCCAAGAAAATGGTTAAACTGTAAATCATGATTACTTTGCTCAAAAATATCAAAAATATACTTTATAGCTTATTACATCTGTAAACCGCAACCATTAAAGCTTTTGGAGGCTTGTTACCAATGCAAGATAACACAAATGCCACATTAAAATGAAAAGTTTTCAGGATAAATAACCAGTGATTGTGCTTAATAAATTGACACAGAAATCATGATCACAATTAAAATATGATTTATCATGCAGTGCTAATATTAGTTAATAATGATTGGAATTAATGTATTTAAGCATACTTTTTCATGTACAAAAATGTCATACAATATATTAACATAATAAGATATGAATGTGGCTCAAAAGATGTTTCAGCTTATTAGGAATAACCCTTATATCATACACAGTTATTAGCTAACATAATTTGCTGGCCAGTGGTCTAGACACACGATTAAGTAAAATCCGTAATCCACAGTGAAAGTATTTTTAAAAGCATATAAAACCTGTAAAAATGTATCATGTATACTACACTTTAATGCAAACATACACCCACCATGATAACCAGATGTACTTACATAAAACATGAATTCAGTGCCCTTGGGGTTGTTTCTTTTGTCTGTGATTTTCTTAACAGACACCATTTTGCCTCCAGGACAGTGGTTTCATTGAAATTACATAACAGACAGCATCCATTAGCATTTGCTTTGGATCTTCTGAGTCATAATAGAGAACTGGGCTAGCTTTCACGTTTACACCGGCTATTACCGAGTGGCATGTCCAGAGGGCATGTAAATTTGCTGTTGAGTTTATTTTCACGCCTCCATTCTGTTTGCATTATGTAGAAAGAAAACTGGAAGTTTGTAAAGGGCCGTGGATCGCAAGCAAATGGTTAGAGGCACTTATGGCAAGAGATGGGTTTGGTAAATGTCTAAATGTCCAGCCTGGACTTGCCTGGAAGTGCAATCTCCATACCAGCCTTCCTATTGACCCCTGCTGAACCAATGAGTGTTTCTCTGAGCCGTGGAGGAAATTGCATTCACTCATGTCTCCAGTCTCGCAGCTCCCCCTTATCAGCTCTAAAATGAGTCAGCACTTCTATTCAGACTTTTCCTTTTTCCCCAGCCTCCGCCACCTTCCCAGAATCCTGCGCAGGCTCCCAGACTGATCCGAGCCAAGTGCTCCCACAGGACTGGTTGGAAAGCAATGACCAACAGCAGCCATTATCCTGCTAGACATGAGTCAACTACAGATCACCTCATGTTACTTCAGCCCATTGTGTCATTGATTTGCAGTGGTGGACAAATTTAGCAATTTTATATACTTCTTCCCACAATAAGAAAGACTAGACAATGAAGACACATACTATTAAAACATTAAACGTTAGTATACTAAAATATCAATTCAAGGTAATTCAAACCGTGCAAAAATAATAACATATACCAAAGAAAAAATGTAAATATTTGGTGACATAAACATGCAATATGTAAACAAACATTACATTGGACAAAATGTGTTTACATTTTAAGAACAACGCTATGCAAACATAATTTTGTTTATATTTTATATAACTACACCAGAAGATGCATGAGCATTAATTTGCATAATTTTAATGTTTTTTTTTATCGTTTATATGTTATTTAAAGTTTTAAAGTCCTGTACAGATGGTGACACACAAATATTGGACATGTCGATATTCAGTCATTTTATACAATGCCAGCTTGCCTTTCCACAATAACTGACATGACCTAAAGATGATTTTCATTTACAATAATCAATACTGAATTTCAGCATTAGTAACTTACTTTTTGCGCCATTTTGCAGTCACATTTACCCTCAAGCTCCGAGAATCTCTCAGTTCACAGATCATTGAATCAGTGAGTTGTTGTGCTGAGAACAGCTGCAACTGGATCAGTCTAATTCTCAAATGAACCAATCAGGTTCACTGAAAAGACTCGTTCACAAATCAGATATGGCTATTACATTTCACAGTGGGTTGTCGATTTTTTTTTTCTTTTCGAAAGAACAATGCGTTTTGAGAATGAAAATTATGCTTTGGAATGCAGTGAAGAAGAATAAAATCAATTAAATAATGCATAAAAAATGAATAATAAAAAGTACAGATACTTGTAAAAAGTACTTTGTCACTGTCCACCGTGGTTACTTTGTAATGAATATGTGTGTGTGTGTTCTCAGTTTCAGCTCCTTCAATTTCATGATTAACACAATATTTTACATATTCAGTGTGCACCTTGCAAATTCAATATTTTACTGGCTGCTAAAGTTAATCTTATTTGGTAAACATAATTTATTCTTACAGCACTTAAATATGCAAATAACTGAGAGCACTTAGTGTCTGGCTAAATGAATATTTGCTCAGTATTTTGTAGGGTCCACAAATGTTGATATAGCTAATTTATCTGTGAAATCTATGATACATGTTCATTTCAAGCATCAAATATTGTTAGCAAGAGTATATCTTTATTAGGAGGTGATAATTCATGAGTAGATAATTCATAGAGGTCTCATCATCTCTCTATTAAAAAGATCAATATGAATCTCAGAATTATAGCAGGCTGCTCTACCCCTGAGAGAGGGCCATGGCTGTTTTATTTTTAGCTCTACAGTTCTTTTATCATTTTACATATAATTTGAGTAAGATTTGGACCTACATTGCCTTAAGTGTGTTTATATATTGTGGAATAATTGTGGATGTTTACTTAATCATATTAACCTATTTACAGCATAATTACAAAGTAATAACAATGTAATAACACAATAATGTTGCTTCTTTTAGTTACACTAATCTGTAGCAGATCACAGTTAATTTGCTGGTTGTGAAGATGTGCTATTTTGAATAACAGACCACTATGCATATAAATTACACATATTGATGGAGTTAACAGAGCAAAACAGTGCTTCATCAAAAATAAGCGACAGACCTTTAATAATCCTTTGAATTCCATTTATTGATGTAGAAATGCCTTGCTTTTTTCAAGATAACATGAATTCCATAACTTCATCATTTGAAGGAATCATCATTTGATCTGAAATGTTTTATTTCCTGACAGTTGTGATTGCATCAGTAAGCAGTTTACGGCTAAATCCTAAATATGACAAACAGAGCATTATCTAGTGTTATGATTTTGCTAAATAAAGCATGAAAGAGAACAGAACTGTCCTGAATTCTTTTACTCTATGTGTGTGTGTGTGTGTGTGTGTGTGTGTGTGTGTATGTGTATGTGTATGTGTGTGTGTGTGTGTGTGTGTGTGTGTGTGTGTGTGTATGTGTATGTGTATGTGTGTGTGTGTGTGTGTGTGTGTGTATGTGTGTGTATGTGTGTGTGTGTGTGTGTGTGTGTGTGTGTGTGCGGTTCCCACTGCAGTACTGGGGGTACGGCTCAGAGAAAAGGCTGATTCACTGGCGCTCTCCTCTGTGCCAAGCACATGGCAGCCTGGCAGAGCGACTTGGCATGCTCCACCCTATGCTCACAAGAGGGCAAAGCAATGACAGAGAGTTAGACAGAGAGAGAGAAAGAGAGAGAGAGAGAGAGAGAGAGAGAGAGAGAGAGAGAATAGGAAGGGATAGCGAAAAAGAGAGTTCAGCAAGTTTGTCTATAGCTATTGAGGAACTAGCTACTGTGGTAACAGATCACCACAGTCAACATGGAAACCACTTAAATCGACTCTGCCAGGAAACATTATCCATCACAGAAAACAACAGAAAATACTATGACGGGCTACGGTCATAACATCTGAATCTCTTGTGATGTACTATCAAAATAGTTACACAATGACCACTATAGATGACAAAAGAATGCTGGCAAAGTACGATAAGAGATTTCTGACAAATCCAGACTGCTGCAGCTAGATTTGGTCTAACAGAGCGAGACAGATTCTAATTCCAGCAAATATTCAAACAGACAAAACAATAAATAAAATAAAGACATAAGATTGCAGTGAAATAAGCAAATTATGTAAAAACAACTTAACTTCATCATACTCAAACTCAATATGATCTTGGAGTCATTTAAGTTTAAATGTGTATTTGTATTTTTACAGTTGTTCAGTATACATTTGACAATATTACGTTTTGATGATTTATTAGTTATGAGATTATGTTATGGATGTATTGGTTTGGATAATGCATTATGGAGTTTTGATTATGAATTACAGTGTAGACATATTATGTTCTTGACTTGATATGACATATAAAGTTGTCTCTGCTACTCATAGTCAAGAAAAAAATAAATAAAACCAACATGAGCTCACTGGAAATGTGCTTCTACTGATATTTTTGAAAAACTCCATGTATATACAGTTCATTGCATTTTCCATCTGAAATAAAAACCAGTGGAAATACAATACCAACAACCTTTATTCCTTGATTACAGAGGCATATTATCAATGAATAAGCAATTATTTTCACACGGTTCCTTGTACAATATGTTATGACCTCAAAACACTTTTTGCTAGGGGATCAGTCCCATGAAACACTAATCAAGACACTTGATGAAACCGCTCAAAAGCAAACTAAAATGGCATGGTTGCTTCAACAAAAGCTTCACTTATCCTTTTTGTAATATTATTGGTTTATTTTAGAGTATTGCTTTAATGTAGGTGGTGGTATGTTATTCTCAAAAACAATACAGCATTAACCTTTTAGTATCAATCATAGGCATTTCATTTCCGAACTGCTTTGATACAACAATTAATAAAATAAAACATTGCCAGATTCATGTTCTTCTGTTTAAGATAAAACTGAATGCACATTTAGTACAACTCACTGGACATTTCGGTAACACTTTATTTTAAGGTGTCCTTTTTACGTTACATGTATTTACATTTACATTTATGCATTTAGCAGACGCTTTTATCCAAAGCGACTTACAGTGCATTCATGCTATACATTTTTTATCAGTATGTGTTCCCTGGGAATTGAACCCACAACCTTTTGCGCTGCTAACGCAATGCTCTACCACTGAGCCACAGGAGCCATATTATATTTACTATTATAATAACAATAACTTATGCTTAATTACATGCAAGTAACCCTAAGCCAAACCCTAATCCTAACCCTAACCATAAAGTAAGTACATGTAGTTAATTAATATTACCCAGTACTTAAATGTATAATTATACTGTAACAAAAGTATCGCAAATCATGAAGCAACGTAATACCATTTTGCAGAAATGTCGCCATAGGCATGTTTTTTTTTTTCAATGAGCCTGTTGATTAATATTATTCTTGATCAACTGTGGTCCATTTGCATTTTAATATCAGGATTTTTTTCTAAGTATTATCACATTCCTTTGTGACTGAAATTTATTATGGAATTAATTATTAGTAAATTTGATGTTTAAAGTCAAACACTCAGAAAACATATGCGCTAACTTCAATTCTTCCATTTTTCATTTGGAATATTTGAATAACGATGTAACTTGCTGATGAACTACCATAGTATGATAGAAATTAGTCATTAAGTCACAACTGTGTATAGAACTATCAGTAATGACAACACACAGGTGGTGGAGTAATGAATTCTGCTAATTAATCTGTTCAAGATATAATCAATGTCAGATTATTGCTGTCAGAAACATGGCATCTAAGCACTACTTCCTTATTTTTGTTCTTTATTTACAAACGCTGATTCACATATGTACACTGTTCAAAAATATAGCGCTTTCATTCTCTTGTCACTAAAAGTCGTAGAATGAAATTTGTATACAGTATATATTAAATAACAGAAATAGATTGTACTGCATTTTAGCTTGCTTATTTAGATCACGATCTAAGTCCACATGACGTACTAAAAAGAAATATGCATAACCACAGGTCGAAAGCTGATGGTCCAACAACACAAATTTGCAATGCTGTTTCATTGGAACTATGGTTTCTGGAAATGCTGAATCTCGAAACTATGATGCCCTAATAAGGTTATACAAATATTGGCAAAAATAGGCTGTTTTATATTACACTGAATTTTTCAATTGGTATCGAACTGATTGTTGGTGTACAGTATCATCCATACCATCTTGTTTAAATGCTTGATTAAATGCATTCTACAATTGCATTCTCCACAAAGGACATAAATGCATTGCAATTTTACATTAACAAGGTATCTTATGGTGGCAGCTTAATTCAGTTACCTGATTTTAAACAATCTTTGTATTAGAAGCCATATGATGCCTTTAAATGCTTGCTAGGTATTGTAACAGAGCTAGTGACAGTTGCAATTGCAAAGGACTATCAATAGCAGAGCTCTTTGTGCACTGCAAAGGCAGGTCTCTCTTCCAGGCTTTGCTTCCTCTTTAGGTTTTATTTCGGGCTATTTTTAGCTGACAGAGAAATGCTATTTTGGGAATAAGGCCCATGTCATTGATTATGTTAAAAGAAAGAAGCTTCACAGATGCGGTATTTACAGTGTACAGTGTATAGGACAGGATGACATTGTCACAAAAATAGAAATGGTGAACGATTTATCTCATAAAACCACAGAAGGGAATAGTGCATTTGTGTTAGTGTGAGCACGTTGTCCAGATTTATATTCTCATAGTGTCTCAAATTCATTTGAAATCTATGATACATTAAAAAAAACTGCCAAACAACAACTTAAACATTCACATGAAATAGCGTTTAGGGAGGACAGCACGGAAACAGGCTTCATTCAATAGGCTGGATTGATCCGTGTGTTGGTGGCATAAGCACATTGGTTGTGGCGTAAGTACATTGGATGAGGCAAGGAAAGGGAGATAAATGGGGGGATGGAGACAGGAGAGGAAAAAAATGAGGATGACAAGAGAAGGGAACAGCAGCGTAACATTTAATTGCTATAAAGCAGCCTTAGAGTCTCTTCTCTCCCACATGCACAGCTCATCCCGGCCCGGTTAAACTGGGCTCTGCTCGTTAATATGCTGTTAGGCTGCTGCCTCTGAGAGGACACATTAGCCAGACTCAGACTCACACACGAACAGACAGAGGGGTTTTACTGGATCCACCACAGACATAGGGCACATATTTGCATTACAATGGCAATTAAACTGGAAATAACTGGTTTATAGTCAGTCAGTGATATCATGGGTGCTACGTCTATTACAGCAGTTATTTGAGCTCTATCCCATTACAGCCCACTGCTTGTTTAAGCAGGCATTTGCATTTAAATACCTACAATGTATATACATAGTATTAAATATATGCAGTGTAAAGGTTTACATTACCAGTCAAAGAATTAGGCACAATAAAGTTGTTTTTTAATCATAAAGGGATAGTTTACACAAAAAAATGAAAATTCTGTCATCATTTATTCACTCACATGTCATTCCAAACCCATGCGCCTTCTGTTTATCTTCAGGAACACAATTTTTTAATACTCTGCCATTATTTTTGTCTATCTATCTATTAAAAGTGCACTCGACCAAAATTGTCACACTTCAATGAATCAAGCAGTTTAATCTAAGTCTTCTGAAGAGACATGATCGTTTTTTATGATGAAAAGATTTACTTTAGGATAACACATACACAAAGCTCATCAATTACGTTAAAAACAAAAAGCCTTAAGGTGTTCTTACATAAGTAATTGTCAGAACAGACAGAATGACAATATTTTCATTTTTGACGGAACTAAACGCTTACGCATTTAAAAAACTTATCAGCGTACTGTAAGGGAAGTTCTTCAATATTGTTGAGGTATACCATAATGCATTGTGGAGTCAATAAAATTACTGCCAATTTTCTAGAGAGCCGTCTGCATGGACAGAGCCTGACTGATTTTGTGTATTAATGATAATGCCATGCAGTGACTGTTTAAAGAAGTGAAAGGAAGAGGTGAAAGTTTGCACAAAGACAAAGACACAAATGAAAGAAAATAACTATTTGTTAGCACAAGAAAAACTCAAAAGTGCATGTTACGTTCACTAAACCAACTGTATGATAGCAGTGTGTTGAGAAAGTGTGCATGTCTGTATTCACATACTTGTGTAAAGAATGTTTCTGACATAAACATAGCATTCATTCTGTCTATTCCTAGCACAAAGTTTCAGAAGACAAATGTAGAACTTTTTCATATTGTCTGTTGTGTTTTTGTTTTATTAATCATATTTGCACCTTTGCTTCAGTATTACGTTGTGTTAAATTGTTATGCAGAGGTAAGCATAATCATATTAAGCCCCATATATACACAACAATTTTTAATTCTTTACTTAGGAGTAAAAAGAAGTTTAAAATGCAACACATATACTGATGCCATCCACCCTGCAAATGCAAATATGTGCTGCTCTCAATAACAAAATAATCACACAACAAAAATGACAGCGGTGATAAAACAACAGTTAAGAAAGCATCTGATCATAGTGATGTGAGTATGTTTGCATTGGCTCTCGATTCAGCATTCCAGTAAAGTCATATTATGTTTATTTAAAAATCAATTTATACAACAGACTGATTTTAAGCAAGCAGCTTTTTACAGCATGAAACTTGAAAAACAGTTTCAGTGTCACTTTCAATTAGAATTACTTCTATTGGAGCCGAAAGCCTCGTGGGCAGTGCTCCGACATATTTGGTGACCTGAGTCAAGTCCTGACTTGAGACCTTTCCTGATCTCATCTCACTTACTTCACCACTTTGCTTCCTGTCCTCTCACAATAAAGGCAAAAAATCTAAAAAATAATTACAACTTAAATATTTACTACAAAGCAGATCTTCAGTGTGTTTATGTTTTTACATAAACATAAAAGAAAAATTTACATAAAAGCCCCAGAGCACATCTACCTATAGTGCCATGGGCCAATGGTGGTTTGACATTCTAGGGTGTGTTTCCCAAAAGCATTGTTAGACAACTATGGGCGCAAGTTCCATTGTTACCAACATAGTTCAACGATTCAGTGTTTCCCGAAACCATGATTCAAACGAGCAATCGCAATCTGCATCGCAAACTAACGTGGTTGGAACTGCAGCTCTCGACCTGTGGTTAGAAGCATAGTTTCTTGTTAGTAAGACATATGGGCCTAAATAAATTATGCTATTGATGAATCAAACATCAAAAAAACATAAAGAAAACAAAAGCAAATTAGTCCCATGTTCAATACAGCAGCATCTTAGAGATCTCTAATCAGTTAAATAGGAGAATTTATTACTACAACACATGCGTGTGACATCATTAACAATGGCCCTATATTGTTGAACAAATGTGGTTCAAACAATGGAGATGCGACCATGTTCGGGAAACAGTCATGACTTGCTAGTTCATTTCCACAACAACAATGCATACTATGGTGGTTAATCAGCGAGTTATGTTGTTGTACGGGAAACGCACCCCTGGGAAGTTCTGGCAAGTTAGCTTTGGCACTGTTTCAAACTCATGAAACAAACTTTGTATTGGCCTGATTTTGTCCGAAATGTTGCCACACCAGTTCATTTTGAATTTTGTTGCAGCATTAGGGCCTTCATATAACTATATCCATACATCCATTTTCCAAACTGCTTGTCTTACTGTGTGTAGAGTCACAGGGATGTCAGAACCTATTTTATTGTACTACTATATTTAAGGATAAATAATTAAGCATATTGTGGTGGATGCCACTTTCATGACCCATAAGACAAACATGTGATAATATGATTTGACAGCTTCGATGTCAAGTGAGAATGTTCAAGAGTAGCGTTTTGGTGGCACAGGATAAAAGTCGCTATACAGCGTCTTATAAGACAGCCCTGGATTGGTCATACACTCTGGAATGCACGACTGACAGGCACCATTGTAATGGCTATAATCACATTTAGTCTAATGCTGTAGTTCTCATTGCCTCCTATTGACAAGAGTGGGGACAATCTCTTCGCACAATCACATTTGCAAAACCCCACTATAAAACATGCTCTCTCTTAGTACGCCAGCAGAAAGCTTGGGGTGCAAAATTTCTGCATCTGGATCTACAGTGCATTTGCAAATTATTGGACCTTAATTAACTCTAAGTGTTCTCCAAAAATGCTTCCAGAACAGGGAGAGACTCCTTGTAAACTTGCCATAAAGAAACCCATTTCATTTCCAAATGCTTCTGCTGACCCAGCGAAGAGCGACAAGGGAAAAAACGAGGAAAGGCAGAAGGAGAGAGAGATAGGAGGAGAGAGAGAGACAGAAACCTCTTTCAATGCCTGTGCAGTTTTCCGACTCTTCATCATAATCCAGGATAAATCCTGCTGGTGGTATTGTACTCATCATTCGGTTCTCTCGGCCTCTGCTGCCTGCAACCCCCACCTCCACCATCACCCGCACCCACCCACCACGACAAACCTTCAATCAAACTCTCTTCTCATCTGCGGCCCCAGAATGCCTCCTTAATGTTGCTATTTCAGAACGAAATTCACCCTTTAGCCTGTCTCTCCTACAGGGGGAAGCTCATTGTAAAACAAACCGTCTGTCTGTCACAGACCCTGTGTAGGTGTAAACGCACTCACACTGCCTCGTCTGCATACATGAATATTTAAATACGGAAATTAGCCCGTTACCTCGGAATGCGGAGAGACGTAAAGATCCGATCCTCTTAGAAAAGAGAGATCAAATAAGGTTTCTCTCAGAGAGGTTGTGGGATTAAATAGACAAATTTGAAACCTCCGCTGAGGACATTTCCTCATGTTCGGGTAATTGTAGTAAAAGGAAAAGCGACACTGCTGTCATTAGCGTTAAAAATTATTGTTAGTCAGCAATGATTGCTGCGTCCTCAAAAATATGAAAATAGACATTAGAGGATACTGTAATAGAGAAATCCATTCATGATCCTGACAGATGTGTGCTGTGAAGAAGATTGAGGGGTTGGGAGTAGAACAGTACACCAAAAAAACGCCAAAATATCAGAAGCTTTAACATACATTTTTAACCTATATGCTTAATGGAAATATTTAGCAAAACTCCAAAAACATACTGTATCTATAGCCTACATACAATTCACTTCAGTTTCCAGCTGAAATCACCACTAGAGGCAGTAAAACATTCACAACTTCTATTCTTTTTCACACAAATGATGATTACAGAGACATCTACTAAAGAATTATTTTGAAACCGTTCCTTCCACAATACTATGTTATGACCTTAAAAGGCTTTTACCATAGCACATGATTTATAAACAAACACATTTTGACGTTTACAGTACATAAACAGCTTTACACATATGGCTTTTCTGCAACAGTAAACAGAGATGCCAAGTCTGCTTATTATAAGTGACTTTGGGCTTGTTTTCTCAAGAAGGCACTTATAGATTTGGGGAGTAGCAGGCTGCTTATTTCCAAAACACAGTTGTGTATTTGGGATTTTTAGTGGTTGGCACCCATAGGACCCATGGCACCCATTTATCATTATTTAGTGTGCGATGATGTTTCTCTGTCTGTCAGTGCCATAGCAATCAATGCTCTGTTTTGCCGAGGCAAGTAAGTGCTCTCCCCTTTTCCACTCAAATGGTGCTGTTATATGTGGCAGAGCTGCATGTTTAAAGACCATGTTACTGAACCAACAAACAGACTGTAACTTTTTTTTATCAGTCTATTTTGATTTCTGAAGCAATTTTATTCATTACAAGCTGCTTTTAATGCAACTGTGAGAAATTTCTTAAATAATAAAATTTGTAGTCATCAATGCAGGCATATTATATTAATAGATAATATAATATTTCAATAGCCAGGGAAAATAATTATTTAGATAGCCAAGGAAAGCGGCTGGAGTTTACATTTCTAATTGTTTTGTATTTCTTATGTAAAATTATCGACAATAAAATCACCCTTTTAAAAACAGTGCATTAATGCCATGATGAGATGATCCTTGAATAATGTGCTGGTGTATAGCGAGGACTTCTTGAATGAGACTATAACGGTACAAGGAATAAACATGATCAGTGCATGCAGACTGCTTACTTTTCTATAAAAACTTGGCTACTGATAGTAAATGTCCTTGGTAACTCACCTGGTACATCATGCCACTCCTGTTAAACACGAGTCGCGATAAAATAACTCAAAAATTTGTAGAAGCAAGCTAAAATTCATGGTTGCTTTAGCAATTGCGTTTGCTTTAACACATTCTTATGTTTGCTTTTGTTTTTTGTTTGTTTGGTTGTACATAATATTAGTATAAATAGTGAGTTCATTTGTGTGGGAGTTTCATTAGAAGTCACCATTGTGATAATTAGTGTTCCCTTAATTGAAAACTTGGGCTTTATTTACTATTCATTTTTTTTTCATATTACAGGCCACAATTGGTTGCACAGTCTTATATGGAGAAACAGACTAAGCAAAATGACTGGCTCTTAAGTCTAATCATAACTTACAACCTACACTAAACAAAGTGAACCACCAATGGAGTCAGTATGTTAAGGTATCATTGGCAACACAAAAGTTTCATGACCGCGTACCATTAGCTAAGGAAGAATCGAATATGTCTTTCATGGAGAATGCAATCTCAAAATGCATTTCAACAAACTGAAGTTGGTGGAATTATTTACAAAATGACATGTTCTTAAATACTATTTTACTCTATATTTATGTGTGCTGTGTGTTTTTATGCATAGCAACATACTAAAGATAAACTGTCAGGCTCAACATTGAGTTGATTTCGAGACTAAACAAGGACATGGAAGCAGTAGGAGTGGAAGTTTCAATTACAAGAGCTATTTGCCTTTTTAATAGAGATGTACACCTATACCCTACACATGTACATTGAGACAGTTAAAAAAAGGTTTAAAAGCTAAATTTACTGTAACATTGTTATCATATTTTGTTGATTTGAAATGTTACTGAAACCACATTACTTATTCATGCTGCTGTGCACACTTGAAACCTTAGCACCAGCATAGTTCTGTGGACATCTGTACAGTAAATATACAGGAGATAACAGTCCATCTGCAAATATACAGGAGAATATATGATTCTACAGCATAGTATTGTTACTGTATTCACAGCCATTTCCTACTCCTGCTCAATGTGAAGTGACAGTACAGTTGTCATTTAATTGTGATAAAATATTATAATTATAATAAATATTCATAATAAATAGAACTACTACAGTTAAAAATAATAATATTGGAAAAATATACTGCATGGGCCTATAATATAAATTCACTTTAAAACTTCTACCTCCTCCACATAAAGTTTTGTAATGACATTCTTTATTGTTTCTGAAGCACTTCAAGTTTTATTCAGTTTTATTCACTGTTAATGTGTCAGAGGAAGTCAAGACTATTAGAATATGCTTCTGCGTGACAGTGTGTGTGTGTGTGTGTGTGTGTGTGTGTGTGTGTGTGTGTGTGTGTGTGAGAGAGGTCTTTTAATGCGTGTGAAGACGATACTTGTGAGCCGGCTCAATCATAAAGCCATTACCGCAGTCTTATGCTCACTCTCCCTCTCTCTCACAGATTTTTCTAGAAATCAGATTTCCTCTGATGTCATTAGCGTGTAATAGACAGTGTGCCTCTTACCCCCAGCATGCCCTGAAGGGTTGTGTAAATGGACATTTTACCACATCTATAATCTACTGAGGGCTAGAATATGGGAGAATTGTAAGCCTGGAGCACATGGTGTGCTGGAGGGCATTACTGTACAGCAGGTATCAAGCATTTAACGCAAAAGACAGTAGTGATATTGATAGTAACAGATATAGTTACAAAATAATAATAGTAGCAAAGGTATGCAGAACAAAAAAATGAGACTGGAAACAAAATATGAACACAGACATAAACTGATCCTCATAATGATTTCAAATTTTAAGCATGCTTTTAAAAATATGCAGTAATGTTTAATTTAGTTAGCAGTGTTTTGAGTTGTCTTTAAATAATATTTTTCTTTGGATAAAGTTTTTTTAAATAATTTAATCAAATCTTAACATCAGCACTTTCTGTCCTTAACGACAAAATTAAACCCATGAATATGATAGCCTATAATGAAAATTTAATTGAATAGCAAATTAAATTGAAGTGTATTATACTTGATATATATATATATGATATTTCTTAAGCCACTAGTTAATAGTCAATAGTGTTCCCTGATCTAAAGTATTACTATTACTATAAAATTGAAGGTTCTTTATTGGCATCAATGGTTCCATGAAAAATGTCTAACATAGTGGAATATATTTTTATAGTGGGAAAAAGTTATTTAGATTTTTTACACTATAAAAAAGATTATTTTAAGAAGCGTTCATTTAAAGGTTATTTGAGGAGCCTAAATGGATCTGCATCACTGCAAAAAACTCCTTTTGGAACCTTTATATATTTTTTTGTTTATTTATTTGTTGAATAGAAGGTTCAAAAGAACAGCATTTATTTGAAACAGAAATATATTTTTACATTTTAGATGTCATTTTTTATCAATTTAATGCACACTTGTTTCATACAATCATACAAACATATGAACGGTACTGTAAATATATTAAATGTCATATTTTTATTTAAGTATAAATGTTTAAACATTTATAATATTTAGCATTAAACCCATGCAGCTATGTACATGTGGTAACACTTTAGATTAGGGAACACATATTCACTGTTAACTAAGAATATTCCCTCATTAAAATCCTAATTTGCTGCTTATTAATAGTGAGTAAGGTAGTAGTTATGTTTTGGTATTGGGTCGGGTTAAGGGATCTAGAATATGGTCATGCAGAATAAGGCATTAATATGTGTCTAATATGTACTAATAAACAGCCAATATGCTAGCGATATGCATGCTAATAAGCAACTAGTTAATAGCGAGAAAATAAAGTGTTACAGACCGTACATGTTTAATTTGAAATTCCTGCAATAAAAGTAGCTATTAGCATCCCAACTGTAGTCGCAATGTATTCTCACAGTTTTGTTTGTGAAAATCTCACATTGATAATAACAGCACTAATGCATCAGGCTCCATCCTCTGCTCCCACTCATGTGGCCCGCCATTTTTTTCTTCTCAAAGTGAGAAAGAATCAGTGGCGATTCAGTGCATATATGGGAATTTCACTAAGTGTTAAGCTGCCACCGCTGACCTTATTAGCGATTGTCACCATCTCTTCTCCAGCTCCCGCGAGCCTATAGCTGGTCTCACCGGCTAATGATTTACTATCGTTTCTCAACACAAACGGCAATTACTGCAGTGGAATTATGGTGCTATTGATTGTGAAGACGACGGCTTTTACTGGAAGCAGCAAGGCTAGCACTCAGCCAAAGGAAGACTCCTTCTTCATTAGCTCTGCTCATCTCTCCTTCCCTGTCTTCTCTCAACGGTTCTTTCCTTTTATATGCTTTTATTCTGTTAGTCCTCTGATAAGCCGCCCCTAGCTTTATATTTAGCACTCTGAAAGCCTTCAGTAGCTCATTTGAAGCTTTTTGAGCTCATAGTGTACGAGGTTCCAGACAGAGTGTGAGGTATTGACAGATAGTGAAGAACTGCTGTGGGGTTTCACAGTTTTAGCATCTATCAGTGTTGTGTGAATGAACTCAGCAAACTAAACGGCTGACCTAGTGGGGCTTTATTTTCTTACTCCCAGGCCAGAATGCATTCATGTATTTCAGTTACCGACTTGGGCTGAAAGAAAACACAAATAAATGCAGTGCTGTAAATGGTGTGTAGCAGCCAAATGAGGTGTTATGGAATGTTGTCTGGATTGTGCTGGGTTCTGGCCACATGTACTGTATATAGGCTATATTTGTGCTTTATATATTTTTTACACATAAAACGTTACATATTGTGTTATTCTGTTATACTATGAGACATGCATAAATGTTATTAGTGGTGTTTGTTTAGGCATTACTATTAGGCCTACTGCTTATAGATATAGTTTTGGAATTTGAACAAACCATAAGCACTGTAGAATAATATATGTCAGTTTGTGCCACATAAATAAATTATACCTTGAATCACATGGATAGAGGCCAGATTTATAATCAATATAACAAAACATAAAGTAGGTGAAAAATGCTGTAAATTTACATTAAAGGATTTTTTTTTAAAAGCAAGACACCACCACAGTTAACCACCACATTCAAAATTCTTGTTTTATTTTGTTGACTTACATGAGTAAAGGGTTTTAATATAGCAGCCAGAAAATAATAATCATAATAATAATAATAATAATACAATCCCCATGTTATTTTGTAAATAAAATGTTAAATTAGTCAGTGTGAATAATATATGAACAAACGTCTCTGTAATAAATAAATAAATAAGGAGTATGTAAATGCTACTGAAGATTTCTGGCTGTGCATGAGGGAAAAAAATCCTTTGAAGACATATTCTTACTGACATCTACAGATGCAAATAAAGTGTAATAAAATAAGCACTTGCATGTGTATTTTGGATGTTTTCCTTGCACTAGTCTGAAAGAAGATGTTATAGAGACAAAATTGTCAAACATCTCAAAACTGACCAGTGTATGCAAAAACAATGGTTGGCCTGTATTGTTTTATCTTGTCAGTAAACAATCCTCTAGCAACTGCATTTTAAATCACTAAAAAAACATTCATAACATCTTACCAACTGCATAGCAACACCCTGTGGCAGTTTTAAACTCACACGTTCTTCGAAAAATGTAAAGATCTAATAGTTTACTTTAGGATTTCCCCAAATAAAGAGCAAAACTAGGTGAGACGACACCAAAATCATCAGCTGATAGGACCTGATTAACTGCACCCACACGCTATTGTATAATGCAGAGCAGCAGGGGAAAACGTTCTCAAGTAATTATCTCATCAGTCACGATGATTCTCTCTTTCTCTCCCTTCATTTCCCTTTTCAAACCTTTCACCCTCTAGCTTGCCCCCGTCTCTGTCTCGTCTCTCTTTTTATGTTTTGTATGACTCTTCTTGTATGGCTCATTCCTGACTCATCTCTTTAGCTACATTTACGCTGCCAATATTTTGGATCGACAACCATATTTACTTACCAAAGTGACTATCAAATGGCAATGGTTCCAATAGAAGTCAAAGCATCAAGTTTTGCACGTCACCAAGCAATGCACAAACTAAAATTGGTTTGAAACCATGCATATGTGAAAGACTCGGAGCAACAGAGATTTTACCAGAGAGATTTTCATTGTCTGCTTCCCACTGACTGATGAGAGAAACTAGAGATATTCATAGAAGCACTGTGCTTTTTTTTTTTACATTCAAAAAGCTATTTCTCACTTTAGACATTTATTTCCATTTAGACATTTTGTATGCAATAACATAAAGGCTATACCACAAATAAATAAATAAATACATATTTTATGTGCAGTATTAGTGCACAGGAATCACAATTGCGGGAAACAATGTATCAACATTTTTTTTTTTTTTTGCTGACAGCTGACAACGTTAATGTGTAAATTATTTATTAAATATAAAATAATTTAACAACTCTGTTTTTATGAAATTTGTGCAATTATTTTATACTTTTGACAGCTCTAGTTTTAACAGTAAGAAATAATAATAATAAAAAAATCTGCACAGAGATGCATGAAAAACATATTTATTTAGGGTTGTAAAACAGCATTTTGTGAAGTTTTTTTGTATGGTATTTAACATGGAAATTAAAAATAAATATTATTGAATTATAAATGTCTTTAGAGAGCAGAAAAGTAAATGCTGTCTACGTGGCTATGCAACTTAAAAGAAAGAAAATATTTTAATAATTAGTTTATATCACAATTATTTTGCAAACAACATGTTTTATATTTTTCTCACAGTTTAACTTTGAAAATATATACGTAGTTGACAGTGAGACCCTCACATTTGTCATCATACTCATGATATTTTATATATTTTTCACTAAATACACAAAATAAATATTATTTGAAATAATTACTCAGACATTGTGCTAAATGGAACTGAATAGTTTATTTAATGTTGGCAAACAACATGTTTTTATAATACCATGCTATATATTTTTCTCACAGTATAACTTGATCTTTATAAATTGAAATTACATAGTTGACAAGGAGATAATATCTGGAGGTCTTTGAAAAAAACCAAACAAACTGTATATGTATAAAAAATATACATATAATATTTTTCACAAGAATATATTTAATAAATATTATTTGAAATAATAATGAAAAAGTAACTTAAATACTGTGTTAAATTTAATTTAGTAAACTAAACATTTTTATAAAGTAAAGTATTACATTTGTTATGCCATTATGTGAAAAAAGTAATCCCAATAATTTGGACACTGCTGACAATGTTATTATTTTGCTGTGTGAATGTAGCTTATCTCTATATCACTCTCTTTCTCTGTCCTCTCACTTCTTTTCGTCTCTTGCCACTCTATCTCTCTCCTTTTTCTCTTTCTCCCTGCATTACTCCATTATCGTCCTCATGCACCCTCTCCCTTGAAACTTCAACAGATGCATTTCCGCCCTCAGTAATGCAGTAATGCACCGATTTACCTCGTGAGCACTGTGGGTGTGGCGGCTGCTCTGAGGGCCGTCTATAGGAGTGGCGTTAGCTGAGACCTCATTACCCCTCCCTCCCCCTTCCTGAAAATGCACTCTCACCAGCTGTAATTGCATTGGGGAGATAAGAGCTTGGTTTGGGACAGGATGCCGCGTGTGTTTGTAAGCGCCGGGGCTGGTCCGACTCGGCCTCTTAGCTCTAAATCAATGAGCCCATCTAGACCTAATGCAGAGCTGGACAACTCCTCCGGAAGCATTAGCCCTATTATTGCTGGCTTGGCAGGAACAACCCATGCGTTCATTTCACACACACATACACAGACACACAGTTGCATACTCTTGAACTATAGTATTTATAATGGCAAAAGAACATTCAGATGTGAAATGTACATGTGTACTGTACAAAAACGTATCTAGAGATACACTCACATGCACATCAAAATCCCAGATGTCAGTAGCAGGGGATGAGTAGTCCACTCAGCATTTCGGTTTGCTCCGTACCGTGGGGTCATCACAGTTAGTAGACAGAAAAAGAGGAAATACTCGGTCTCTCTGCTGTCTTTTGTCCTGTAGCTGTTTTAAGGAAGCTCTAACTCAGAGCAGCTGCCAGAGTTTGTCTGCCTAAACAGCACAGGCAGAGCCAAGACCTTTTAATTTAAATTAAAAAAAAAAAAAATCTGAGAGATGTGACTATGCTGAGAACACAGGTTTATTTGCCAAGGTACTTTAGAGGAATGCACACATAGGCTGTGACATGCACATGGACCCCAAATGATATATATATATATATATATATACATACATAATACAGATATAAATATATGTGTGTGTGTGTGTGTGTGTGTGTGTGTGTGTGTGTGTTAGAGAGAGAGAGAGAGAGAGAGAGAGAGAGAGAAAGAGAAATGGACCCACAAAATACATGAGTATATTTGAGTAAGAAAATACTTAAATAAACAAATTTGTTTCACTTAAATTTTTACAGTTCTTTTGTAATTCTGGTGCTAATCATTTTTGTACTATTTATTTTCATGTATCAATATTTTGGTAAATATTTCAAGTTGCAGGTACATTTGAGAATTTTTTTTTTGCTTTTGAAAGGATGAGAATATTCTAGAACTTTCTGTAAGATTCTGGAATATTCTAGTGATTTCTGGAACATTCCAGAACATTGTGGGACTAGTCATAAAAGGCAAAAATCAGCCAACGTACACTTATGACGCTATCTCGCCATAAATTCATGCATAATTTACGAGGTGGCTAATTCAAACAAATTTGTATGACCTTGTCTAGACTCCAGTGATGTGTAGGTTTAGGGGCGGGGTTAGGTGTAGGTCATTTGTACGAATTCATACAAACTTCGTAAATTATGTACAATTTAGCATAAATAGTATGAAAATGTACAACCTCACTCGTACGAATCTGTATAATTTTTGCAAATATATTATAAATATTAATATAAATATTTAGCATAATATGAATATTATGCAAATATAAATTTTTTGGTTGCTTTATAATAAAGCAAAGGTCAAGTGAAAATGTAACATACATTTTAGTGCTGTCAAACAATTAATCACATCCAAAATAAAAGTTTTTGTTTACATAATATATGTGTGTGTACTGTGTATATTTATTATGTATATATAAATACACACACATGCATGTATATGCTTAAGAGAAATGTTATATTTGGTATATTAAATATATTTATATATAATATAAATTACATGAATACAAATATATACATGTAAACACGTAAATGTTTTCTAAATATATACTGTATGTGTGTGTATTTATATATACATAATAAATATACACAATACACACATATATTATTACAGAAACAAAAACTTTTATTTTGGATGCGATTAATCGCGATTAATCGTTTGACAGCACTAATATAAATTTACATTACATACTTTGCAACCACTTAGCGACATGTTTAAAAGCACTCTGAACTTAGCAACAAGCAACAACACCTTAGCTTTGTAGCATTAACTTTTGGATGTGTGTGTAGTTTTGTTTTCTGAAAGCCTGCTGAAGAGTTGTAATCAGTCTTCGTCACACTGAGCGATGTTTTAGTGCAGCAGGGATGCAGTGAGCGAGTGTTGGGCTGTCAGGCTTCGCCAGGTCCTGGTCACCATGGCGACGGTTGTGCTGTTGTCTCACCTGAGCGGTTTCAGGCAGTCAGCAGTCGCACGGCATTTCAGACGTAGCACGTGTGAGTGGCGTATCGCACACTGGCCAACCTGAGGGTTACGGTCAAAAACAACAGCAGCTGGAATCACACACACACACACACTCTACACTCGCTCATCAGCTGTCATGTTTTATAGATTTTTCTCTCTTTGCATGGCACTCAGACCTTATTATTCCACGGGTGTATTTTTAGCTCATTTCTAGCCAGTCCAGAGGCTGACAGCCAGCATGAGCGAAAGAGAGAATGCAGAAGGGAAATGGTAGATTGATTCCTCCCCTGTCTGCTGCTCCAGCTGTGGCCTGCTGAGTGTCACGAGCTGTACAGGAAGTAGTGGCACATTGACGGAGAGAGATGGCTGTGCCCTGGGGTCTGATCACCAATTCTTTCTAAAACTTTTTTTACTCTCGCTCTCTCCCATACCCTGCAGTGGAGTTTCCCCATCAACATGCTATTTCAACGTTTTATTTTATGATATATTGGAGCAACTTACTTCATGCATCACTGTGGTTCTGTTTCTGTTAAGGTATGATCACATCTCTGAGGAAATTTCAGCGAAATTGGGAGTTTTACATTAAGGCAAAAACATTCTCAGCACAGATTTTGCTCATTTTCAATTTGGTAACATGTATTTGCATTGACCAACAATGCAGTGCTACATGCATTGTTGCACTATTGACAATAGACAATGGACCTTTTTGTCTGAAATTTAACTGAAATTTTGCTAATGTGACCATATATACATTGGCTATACCATTGGTAGACCAATACCATTCCATAGTATTTTTTTTCCATACTATGGAAGTCAATGGCTACCGGCTACCATGTGTTCAGCAGAAAAAAAAACACATACAGGTTTAGAACAACTTGAGGGTGAGTAAATGATGACATGATTTTCATTTTTGGGTGAAAGTGAAGTGACATGTGGCCAAGTATGGTAGCCCTTACTCGGAATTTGTGCTCTGCATTTATCCCATCCAAAGTGCACACCCAGAGCAGTGAACACACATCCAGAGCAGTGAACACACTGTGGCACCCGGGGAGCGGTTGGGGTTTGGTGCCTTGCTCAAGGGCACCTCAGTCGTGGTATTGAGGGTGGAGAGAGCGCTGTACATTCACTCCCCCCACCTACAATTCCCGCCAAACCTGAGACTCGAATCCACAATCTTTGGGTTACGAGACCAACTCTCTAACCATTAGGCCACGACTGGGTACACTATGCCTTTAAAGTCACTTTTAAATCAAGCAATTTTCTGTTGGTCAATGTGGTGAATTCAAGTTGAATGAATTCGTTGTGAAATCTGTGTGGGGAAATTTTTGGTCACACTATTTCAGTAGTCCAGATATTATACTAACTATAAGTATCTTTGCAATTACATGTCAACTAACGCTTAATAACTTGCAACTACATGTTAGCTAACTCTCATTGTCAGTACCAATAGCCTAACGGGAAGTGTGCCGACATATAACGCTGTTGCATTGCGGGCTTCAAGCTTGAGGACCTTTCCCGATCCCACCTTCCTCTCTCTCTCCCACTTCACTTCCTGTCTCTACACTATTCTATCTTAATAGAGGCAAGATGCGAGAGTTAGTTTGAAAAAAATAACTCTCATTAACTTGCAACTACTTGTCAACTAACTCTGATTACCTTGCAACTACATATTAACTAACAACTACACGTTAACTAACTCAACTTGCAAGTACATGTCAACTAACTGTTTATCTTGCAACTACATGTCAACTAACTCTGATTACCTTGCAACTACATATTAACTAACAACTACACGTTAACTAACTCAACTTGCAAGTACATGTCAACTAACTCTGTTTATCTTGCAACTACATGTCAACAAACTCTCATTAACTTGCAACTACATGTCAACTAACTCTGATTATCTTGCAACTACATATCAACTAACAACTACATGTTAACTAACTCAACTTGCAAGTACATGTCAACTAACTCTGTTTATCTTGCAACTGCATGTCAACTAACTCTCATTAACTTGCAACTACATGTCAACTAACTCTGATTATCTTGCAACTACGTCAACTGACCCTCATTAACTTGCAAGTACATGTCAACTAACTCTGTTTATCTTGCAACTACATGTCAACTAACTCTGATTACCTTGCAACTACATATTAACTAACAACTACACGTTAACTAACTCAACTTGCAAGTACATGTCAACTAACTCTGTTTATCTTGCAACTGCATGTCAACAAACTCTCATTAACTTGCAACTACATGTCAGCTAACTCTGATTATCTCGCAACTACATATTAACTAACAACTACATGTTAACTAACTCAACTTGCAAGTAGATGTCAACTAACTGTTTATCTTGCAACTGCATGTCAACTAACTCTCATTAACTTGCAACTACATGTCAACTAACTCTGATTATCTTGCAACTACGTCAACTGACCCTCATTAACTTGCAACTACATGTTAACTAACTCATTGCAACTACATGTTAACTAACTCTCATTAACTTGCAACTACATGTCAATGAACTATCATTAACTTCCAACTACATGCCAACTAATTCTCATTAGAGTATTAGTAGACTAGGTTTAGGGTTAGGGTTAGTAGAATAAGTGGACATGTACTTGTAAAGTTACATATATAGTCAGTAGAATGTCTGTTGGGGAACCATCAAAATAGTGTTAGCAGATATTAAGCAGACAGTCTACTAATACTTTAATGATTGGTTGCAAGCTTACTTATAGTTAGTAGAATGTCTAAAGTTGGATATTAACTTTAATATTTTGGATATTAACTTTCACCTTCACTCAAAATTTCTAGTTTGTGTGGATTCCAATCGCAATGACTGAATTTTGCTTGTCACACTACACTTTTTGTTCTATTGACCTCCATTAATATTTCCTAACAGCAAGTGCAAGCTCATGTGAATTTCAAGCCATATTTGGTGAACTATGCCCTACAAATTTGTATCATGTGAAAACGTGCAACCGATAGAAGATTGATAGGTAACACTTCAGTATATGGACCAATTGTCACTATTAAGTAGTTGCTTATTAGCATGCCTATTATTAACATATTGGCTGTTTATTAGTACTTATAAAGCACATAATCTGCATGACCATATTCTACATCCCTAATCCTACCTAATACCTAAACTTCACAACTACTTTACTAACTATTAATAAGCAGCAAATTAGGAGTTTATTGAGGCAAAAGTTGTAGTTAATGGTTTATTAATAGCGAGAATAAGTGTGACGGTGTCAGTCCTCTGTTGTGTGTGTCATGTGTTCCCGCCTCTTGTGTCCAAATATGGTTTGTTTCCTGTCCTTGTTTCATGTCATTATGAGTTAAGTATGCCCTACAAATTTCGTCTGGTCTACTGTATCATGTGAAAACATGCAACGTTTTGTTTTGTTTTCATTTTTGAAAGTTTTATAGAAGATTGATAGATGCAAACGGCGTGGGACGGGATTGCCGCGAGTCCGCAGGCCGCGAGCCCTCATGCCCGCCGATCGCGGGAGATATCCGCCGCCGGCGGTGGCTCTCCCAAGCCCGCCGGCGGGTTGCCAGTTCCCGGGTTGCCGCTCCCCCAGGATTAAGTAGTTGCTCAATGCCCGCCGGATTCAAGCATGCCTATTATTGGAGAACATATGCCGTGGCTGTTTTGTTTATTAGTACTTATAAAGCACAAAATCTGCATGACCATATTCTACATCCATAATCCTACCCAATACCTAAACTAGGGGCCGGGCCGAGGGGACCGAGGCCAAGGCCCCGAAGTCCATCTGCCATGGCCTCCTGAGCTAGCTCCGCCATGGCCTCCAGAGCTCCCAGCTCCGCCATGGCCTCCAGAGCTCCCAGCTCCACCATGGCCACCTGAGCTCCCTGCACCACCATGGCTTCCAGAGCTCCCAGCTCCTCCATGGTCCCTGTCTGTAATGTCAGTCCTCTGTCGTGTGTGTCATGTGTTCCCGCCTCTTGTGTCCAAATATGGTTTGTTTCCTGTCCTTGTTTCATGTCATTATGAGTTAAGTATGTTTCAGCTGTGTTTGTCTCGTTATGTGTTAATTACCCTGTGTATATTAGTCCTGTCTTTTGAGTTTGATTTCGTCTGGTCTACTCGTTAGTCTGGATTAAAGACTATTATTTGAGTTTACGTCCTCGTCTGCGTGTCCTTGTTCCTCCCTGCTGTGTGCACCGTGACAGACGGATACCTCTTAGCCAAATTAAAACAGATGCAAACTTTAAATCTGCAGGATTGAATCATTACAGTAAAGTGGAGTAGATTTCATATTTTTCGATTATGGATGTATTTATAAGTCGAATTATGTTTATATATATATATATATATATATATATATATATATATATTACGACCGCTGTAGTGTCCATAGAAATTTTGCTTGCTCAATGTCTAGTGTGATCGTGGCTTAAATGTGACTGCATTTTTATTTTCCTTAATTACTTCTTGTTTAACAGTGCCAGAGAGACAAGTCGTTCTTTATTCATAATGGCTTTGTGTAATTGTAATGACCTGTCATCTTACCAAGACTTTCCATGTTGTTATTTAGTTTGAAATCAAATTAAGAAGAACAAATTGCTCTGTAGTCATGCGATTTGTAAATGCGATGATATTTTGGCATGTAAATGCAGCTGAGATTCTAAATCTCAAAATGTTTTTGGCATGATAACTTAATTTACTGATGAGACCAAAAGCTTATGAGGCTCCTTCCATGTTACTCACGGCTGCTGTGTTTAAAAAGACGTTTAGGGAGAATATTAGGATAGTTATGGCCTGTAATTTGCCTTGATCGCGCTGTAGAGAGATGACAGGCAGTGATGAGAACATGGAACATACTTTGTGTTCGTTAATTTATTAATTAGAATGAAAAATCCCTATCCGCATAACACACATCATAGTCAGAGAGGCAAGGAGACTACTCATATTCATGGAATATTATAGTTCCTATCCATACATTTTTGGTTTTTAAAATCCCTCCTGCGACTCTACATTCTGTCATTTCCTGTCTGTGATGCCTAATAATTGGCTCCTTGTGGACCACAGGAAGCAATCACTGAGGCATTAACTAATGAGGGTCTAAATAAATGAATAGACACATGAACACAGAGCAAACAGACTCTCACATACATCTATCTCATTCCTCCTGAGGTTTACAAACAATCTCTCTCACACACTTTAAGAAAATATAATATTGTGAAGTTTTACTGCTGGGTTTGGAACAAAGGATTCGAATTCATTCAATTTTACTCGTGTTTCTCACTGGGCACCATCTTGGCTGTGGTGTGTGATTAATGCTTTACTGCAAAAGAGTGTGATTATTATTAAATTATGTGTTATGTACATGTTAAATCAGACTGAGGTCACTGACATGATAAAGTTCAGATGCCAACATCACCAGTATGAGTAAGCAGTACAAAAATAGAATTACACAATTCAGATTTATCTGTAGACATGCAGTGCAATGGCAAGATGTGTATACTACTGTTCAAAAGGTAACACTTTACAATAAGGTTCATTAGTTAACAACATTAGTAAACATGAACTAAGAATGAACAATACTTCTACAGCATTTATAATGTTAATTTCAGCATTTACTAATGCATTATTAAAATCACAAGTTGTGTTTGTTAACATTAGTTAATGCACTGTGAACTAACATGAATAAACAATGAACAACTGTATTTTCATTAACTAACATTAACAAAGATTAATAAATAGTGCAATAAACGCATTGTTCATTGTTTGTTCATGTTAGTTAATACATTAACTAATGTTAACAAATGACAACTTATTTTAAAGTGTTACCGTTCAAAACTATTTTTTTTTATTAAAAAGCTTATTATTGATTTATCAAAATAAATTAATACTTTTATTCAGCAAAAGTGGCAGTTAACACTTACACTTTTACAATATTTCAAATAACAACATTGTTTTTATTAAACTGTCTATTCATCAAATAATCCTGAAAAAAGATAATTGTTTTTTATATAAAAAATATCAAGCTGCACAACTGTTTTCATCATTGACAATAAAGACAAATGGATCAATTTTTAATGGATAAAAATGAGTTCAGTTGTATAACTAATTGTAATAATATTACATTGAAATACACAGTAAACATTTCTCTTTTTTGACCACAGTCTCTCTCTCTCTCTCTCTCTCTCTCTCTCTCTCATAAAACGACCAGAGCTTTTCAAGGACAATTTAAAGTGCATCTCAGAGGTCCATCCTCTATTATGCAGACTTCTTCTAATTCAAACTGCACATTCTTTTCTATAACCGATTTCAAAAGAAATATTAATTCATCTCTTACACAGTACATTTCATTTTGTAAGGGATAAATTTGTAGCATACTGCTTATTTTTTTTGTAGTGTGGTTTATTATTATAATTATTTTATATAATTTATTTATTAATATATTGGTAATGTGTATTTTATCTGCAATTTCTGTACCATAATGTGAAATTAATTATCGGTCTATCATTCTGGGCCAGAAGCTTTTAATATGGATGCAAACTTACTTATAGTCGCAATGCAACAAAAGTTGCAACAGATATTTTCTTCCACATTGTGATGTACATCCATCCAAGTAAAACAAATTATAGAGAAAAAAAAAATCCATCCAAATGAAACTGAGGTTGATTTTGAGAAAAATTATAGAGAAAAAAAAACTCTCCTCTAGTAGACACTTTTCTTACAGCTATATGTACACAATCCCACAAAAGACTTGCTCATGTTCTATCTATTGGTTTTTGATTGGATGGAGGAAGATCTGAATGCAAGACTGAGGTTGATTTTGAGAAAGGTTTAGGTGGAGTAAAAGAAGTCTGGCATATGTAAACAGAGATGGAGTCATTTTCATTTTGATTGAAAATTGAGGTAAATAAAATAAAATAAAACAAAAAAGGTAACACCTTATTTTAAGGTGTCCTTGTTACGTTGCATGTACTTACTATTATAATAACAATTAATTATGCATAATTACATGCAAGTAACCCAAAGCCAAACCAATCCTAACCCTAACCATATAGTAAGTACATGTAGCTAATTAATATTACTCAGTACGTAAATGTATAATTACATAAAAAATAAGTAAAAATGAATCATATGCATAAATGAATTGCTCACAATTGAGTGTTGCAGGGATGACACCTTTATGTAAGCCAAGGCCTGGAAACAAGTTAACATTTTAGCACTTCTGTTCCATCATCCTGAAGTCGGTGAGTTTTTTTTTTTAAATGGGTTTCTGTTTAAATGCCCGAAATAAGGTCTAAATAAGATACATCAGTTAAACACCCTTGTTATTATTATTATTTTTTAAAGCTTTTACATTTCATGCTTAAAAGTGTCTAAATGGGACTGCAAAGGTTGTTAAGGACATTAAATGTCAAATAGCCGAAAACTAATCTAATCTAATTAGTAGTTCCCTTTCACAGCCTCATTATGTTCACATTTGCGCTCTTGCAAACTATTCTAACTCAAACATTTGGGGAAAATGCCTATAAAATAAAGACTGAAGGAGTTGCTGGAAGCTAAATGGTGGTGACGTTGAAATCATGTGTCCATGCCTACATTTAGATTTTTACTTTTCACAATTATATTTAGGCTTCAAATTTTTATAAAATTTGGGTCACACTCTATTTTAAGGTCCAATTCTTGCCATTAGCAACACACTCCTAATTTGCTGCATATTAATAGTTAGTAAGGTAGTTGTTAAGTTTAGGTATTGGGTAGGATTAAGGATGTAGAATATGGTCATGCAGAATGTGCTTTATACGCACTAATAAACAGCCAATATTCTAGTAATATGTTGTCATTCTGTGAATTTGTGCAGCTTGTGGCTGTAACACTATTGCAGATCTGTGTGTAGCCTATGCTGTACATCTCTCTTTTCTCAGCCTATGCAGAGAGAGCGATAGAGGGAAATAGAGAGAGACGGCTGAGAGATGGTGAGAAATCGGCGTGAGAGAAGGGGGAATTTAATAAATTAGATCTAATATAGGCGCCAGGCTGGTCTCCTAGCAACCCAACAGAGCCCTGTCTGCCGAGGGCTGTGTGAAGACCTCCTCCGGCCGTATGCTGAGACGACCCATAGAGCACTGCTTCTCCTCCCTCTCTGTTGCTCTCACATATAGTGCTGTACCTCAAGACAGAAAACACACTCCCACAGATTAACCTCATATCTGTGCGTGACTCAGAGACGAGATCGTAATGAACTCGCAAGGTTGAGCAATTTGTGGTGTCTGTGTGTGGTATGACACATCTCAGGTGTTCTTAAAAGTAAACTAAACAGCTCACCGCCTTGGGCAAATACCACGCAGTCTGGGGCATGAATGATATGAAAATGTAATAACAATTGTACAAGACATGGTGTTTTGTCAATAAAACAGTGCAAAACAAACACTAGTGTATTCACATTGCTTAAAGGTGTAGTTCACTCAAACATGTCATCATTTATTCAACCTCATGTCAGTCCAAACCTGAATGACTTTTGTTCTTCTTTGCACACAAAATAGATATTCTGAAGAATTTTTACAATGACGGTCGATGGGGACCAAGATAAAACACTGGCTTTCATTTTATAGACTAAAAACGTTTTCTACTTCTTTAGATCTACACTTAAGTCTCCCAACTCATAAAATTTAGTTTGAGCTGTCAGTTATGTTTCACATAGAAATAAAAATAGACACAATGGCATGAATGTTAATGTGAAATGAATGTGAATAGCATATCCCTGACAACTTAGAGCAATTTGATGGGAAATGTTTGTGTTCCTAGTGAAATCACTGACTTCTGGTTGTAGATGTATTCCTTTGGTAATGTACACTATACTGTTTAAAAATTTGGGGTCAGTAAGATTTTTTCGGCCCACTTCATATTAGGTGGCCTTAACTACTATGTACTTGCATTTAAATTAATCATTTGATACAAAGCAATTATTGTGTACATACATGTTTTTACTTTGTACTTATTTAAAAAAATACTTGCATGTAATTACATCTGTAATGTAGGGCTGGTCCGAATACCATTTTTTGAGCTTCGAAGCTTCGGTAGTAATCAACACCGAATTATTCGAAGCTTCGGAGGGAGGGGCTGAACATATTCTTCTCTCTAATAAAAGCAGGAATCTCTGTGCGTCTGTCTGTCTGTTTGCATTGTTATTATGTCGAGAACCGTTCATCCAATGACATCATGCGTGGCGGATGTGTTGCCGCAGACCCAAGGGAGTGCAGTGTCGCATTTTGGTGCAATATGGACGCGTGACACGTTAAGAATTAATAAACTACAGAACAGCGCGAGCCGGAAGCGGCGCGCTTCACGCGGGCAGGGCTTATATACTCCGAGAACGGACACTGCACTAGTGATACAAAACACACAGGTCTGTTAAGAGCAATACTTTTAATAAGGTAGCCCAGTGCTTCATTTGTAAATTGAGAGGTCCCGGAATAAAGCGGAGTAACGGATCCGGCATGTGATTAGAAGAGGGAGAGGACCAATCTTTAGTGATTGAAAGAGTGCATCAGTTGCTTTTATAGGGATCGTATACGGTCATGAAAAACCTGGAAAAGCTATGAAAATTTAAAACAGCAATTTCCAGGCCTGGAAAAGTTTTATAAAAGTCATGGAATTTTATTTCACAAATCTCTGTATAATATATATTTTTTCAGTTATATTTAATCAGGTCCTGAATTTGTGTGTATATCGCATAGTTTTACTCATTCCCGCAGCTTTAGAGTTTATAATGAGGGAAATTCCTGCAGACATTTATTGAAAATAGCATGTAGGTTAGATGAGTAAATAAATCCACACAAACTGTTAGATTAAATCAGTCATTTGAAAACAGCGTGAGTGATTCAGCTGTATCGCGTCTTCTCTCTTTCACTCTCTCAAAGCGGCTTCACATCAGCGCATCTCGTCTGCTACTACAAGAGCTACTGCATGCTGATCCAAGACTTTCGCTCGCATCTCGGGACAGTTGACAGAAAGAAAACGCATGCATCACATTCGGTTTTGTGATAGCAGAGGGTCCGTTCACATGTCGCGTCTTTTGCGTGTTTAAGTTCATTATTTCAAATGTAGATGTGCGGCAAGCGCGCTTATAGCTAATAGAAGATTTTTCATGAAATATATGCATGCTATAGGTCAGCACGAACGTCTTTCATTGGCGAACGGTCTGTTGCTGGTGCAGATGTTCAGCCAGGCGGACAAGTTGAGAACCGTTTCACGGGGGATGCCAGGTGTTCAAAAAAAAAAAAAAGAAAAAAGGATATTCGAATCTCAAAATTGAAAATCGAATGCCAACCCACTGAACGAATATTCGAATATTCTGGTCCAGCCTTACTGTAATTACATTTATAATTACACTGTTGACCCTTCCCATACACCTTAACCCACCCTTAAACCCAAACCTGTTCCTAACCTTACCGGTATCCCACCTTAATAGCAGCAAAAGTGTTTTGCAATACAATATGAACACTATAAGTACATTGTACATTAAGTAATTAAGGCCACCTAATATAAAGTGGGACCGATTTTTTATTTTTAATGTTTGTTTTTTCCTGAAAGAAATTCATACTTTTATTCAGTAAGGACATATTAAATTGATCAAAAAGTTACAGTAGAGATATTTAATCCTGAAAACAATCCAGGAAATAAAAAAAGATCACAGTTCCACAAAAATATTAAGCAGCACAACACTGATAATAATAAGAAATGTCTCTTGAGAGAATTTCTGAATGATCCTGTGACACTGAAGACTGGAGTATCGGCTGATGAAAATTCTGCTTTATCATCACGGGAATACATTACCTTTAAAAATATATTAAAATAGAACACAGTTCTTCTATAAAATATAATAATATTACACAATATTACTGTTTTTACTGTATTTTTGATCAAATAAATGCAGCCTTGGTGAGAATAAAACAAATTTTACAGACCTCAAATATTGGAAAGGTCTATTTTATTCATCTAAACATAGTTTAAAATCTAGACCTGCAAATGAGCCTTGCGAGCATCTTTTTCTGAGCGTGAAAGTAAGAAACCTGAGCAAAAGTCTCCTTTTAATCTGATTGCTGTCTAGGAGAAACAAATCAGATTTTCTTTTCTTAAGGAGTGGAGTGGGCTGTTTGGAAGAGCATAGCTGCTTCTGAAATCATGCACTCTCAGAGAAGGTACTGCATTTAATGAGGCTGACCACTAAAACAACTATATCTATTAAAGTATGTATGTATGTACAACCCCAAATCAGAAAAAGTTGGGACAGTATGGAAAACGCAAATAAAAAAAGAAAGTAGTGATTTCTAAATTTACTTTGACTTGTATTTCATTGCAGACAATATGAACACAAAATATTTCATGTTTTGTCTGGTCAACTTCATGTCATTTGTAAATATACATCCTTTCCTGTCATTCAGACCTGCAACACATTCCAAAAAAAGTTGGGACAGGAGCAATTTAGGGCTAGTAATGAGGTAAATTGGTTAAATAATGATGTGATTTGAAACAGTTGATGTCAACAGGTGATTGTAATTATGATTTGGTACAAAAGCAGCATCCAAGAAAGGTCTAGTCCTTTAGGAGCAAAGATGGGCCGAGGATCGCCAGTTTGCCAACAAATACGTGAGAAAATTATTGAAATGTTTAAAAACAATGTTCCTCAAAGAAAGATAGGAAGAGATTTGGATATTTCACCTTCAACAGTGCATAACATAATTAAAAGATTCAAGGAATCTGGAGGAATTTCAGTGCGTAAAGGACAAGGGCGCAAGCCTAAGCTGAACAACCGTGATCTCCGATCCCTCAGGCGGCACTGCATCAAGAATCGTCATTCATCTATAAGCGATATCACCACATGGGCTCAGGACTACTTTGGCAAACCTTTGTCAAGTACCACAATACGTAGTTACATCCACAAATGCCAGTTAAAACTGTACTGTGCCAAAAGGAAGCCCTATGTTAACAGTGTCCAGAAGCGCCGTCGACTTCTCTGGGCTCGGAGGCATCTGGGATGGACCATCACACAGTGGAAACGTGTACTGTGGTCAGATGAATCAGTATTTCAGGTATTTTTTGGGAGGAATGGACGCCGTGTGCTCCGGACCAAAGAAGAAAAGGATCATCCAGACTGTTACCAGCAACAAGTCCAAAAGCCAGGGTCTGTCATGGTATGGGGTTGTGTCAGTGCCCTTGGCAAAGGTAACTTGCACTTCTGTGATGGCACCATTAATGCTGAAAAGTACATAGAGATTTTGGAGCACAATATGCTGCCTTCAAGAAGACATCTTTTCCAGGGACGTCCATGCATATTTCAACAAGACAATGCAAAACCACATTCTGCACACATTACAAAGTCCTGGCTGCGGAGGAAGAGGGTACGGGTACTTGATGGCCTGCCTGCAGGCCCGACCTGTCTCCAATAGAGAATGTGTGACGCATTTTGAAGCGCAAAATGCGACAACGAAGACCACGTACTATTGCCCACCTTAAGACTTGTTTGCAGGAAGAATGGGACAAAATTACACCTGAAACACTTCATCACTTGGTGTCTTCAGTCCCTAAACGTCTTTTAAGTGTTGTGAAAAGGAATGGCAACATTACAAAGTGGTAAATGCTTTACTGTCCCAACTTTTTTTGGAATGTGTTGCAGGTCTGAATGACAGGAAAGGATGTATATTTACAAATGACATGAAGTTGACCAGACAAAACATGAAATATTTTGTGTTCATATTGTCTGCAATGAAATACAAGTCAAAGTAAATTTAGAAATCACTACTTTCTTTTTTTATTTGCGTTTTCCATACTGTCCCAACTTTTTCTGATTTGGGGTTGTAGTATGAACACAATATGAACATGCTATGTCCACCATGTTGGCAGTGTCACGTGACCTACGATGTCACCGTACAAATCCTTTTCCATTGGTCTTGTGAGATGATCATCGAATGTGCACTCGTGTCGCAAAACCAGCATGTTATCGAAGTATATTTTGCTTAGTGTTTTATATACTGTGAGTCTGGATATACTACTCCTTAAAGGGGTCATCGGATGCTACATGCACTTTTACAAGTTGTTTGAACTGAAATGTGTGTTGGCAGTATGTACACAACCACCTTTTTTTTCAATCTCGTTAAATCATTTCTCCTTTCTCAAATGGAGCCGATCTCAGATGCCCGTCTGTGTGACGTCACATTCATAACGTTACAAAAAAAATCTGTTTGAAATAAATGCTGTTCTTTTGAACTTTCTATTTATCAAAGTATCCTGAAAAAAGTACAGTATTATGGATTCGACAAAAATGTTAAGCAACACAACGTTTAAAAAATATATATATCTTGAGTACAAAATCAGCATATTACGGAATTACAGAACGATTTCTGTATGATCATGTGAAACTGAAAACTGGAGTAATGGCTGTTTAAAATTCTGTTTAAATTACGTTAATATAGAACACAGTTATTTAAATTGATTTAACATTTTAATAATATCACCGTCTTTGCTGCATTTTTAATTAAATAAATGCAGTGTTGGTGAGCATAAACCAGCTTACAATACATGTACTGAACTATAATCAATGAAATGAATAAAACAGTTCTGTATTTCTTTGTAAATATTGCATTGTTAGGAACGCAGGTTTCCCAGAACATCTTTCCATGTCTTATCAGCTAATTTTTGTGATGCACCATTCGAGAATCGAACACCTAATACCCCACGTACCACAAGACTATCATGTACTAAAGTGTGCTTTTTACTTTAATTCATTAAAGCACTCTTGGTCATTCAGCGTTACCACATGCACAGGAAGTGCAGTTATAAAGTGCTTCCTGTGGGTTGAGCTGGGGGGTCATATTATTGATGTAGCGGATGTTATAATGGCTTAACATTGCCCTTGACGCTTAACTGCATTGACTCTGTAGTCAGTGTCAGTAAGTGTATGTGATTTAACTGCATGGAGTGTGTATGTGTGTGTGTGTGTGTGTGTTGGTGGGGGTGGTGCAGGGCGGTAACATCCCTGCAGTGTTACATTGTGCCCTCTTGTGGATATGAACAGACATTATGTACAGTCAATTCAACGCTAAGAACATTCTGTATCAGTAGTTTTTGACCAAAGCCTAAGAAATATTTCTGCAAATGGAGAGTGTTACAAATATGTAAGGAATATAAAAAAATGTAACTATGAGTAAGGTAAAAAAAAAAAAAGGCATTTAATGTAAAATATGACCTGTAAATCATGAGAGTGTTTTCCACCTGCTGTGTCTCCAGGCAACCGTCTGGCCACAATGAGTCATATGAACAGTGTGTTTGATACGGCCCTTAGGACAGGGGGCAGCTGTATTCAAGAGACTCATAAAATAAGTTTATTATTATTAAAATTAACAACAGACATCTGAGTTGGTACATGAAAAATAGATTTGACAAAACTGGAAAAATATAAATCCGAACAAATGTTATTTACAAAATCTTTATGACACCCTCAATTTAATTTAAAATTATATTGACAATAAAATCACTGTTCTTTACAAAAAATGCCCATTTATCACTGAATGCTTTTACAGAATATCGACTTGTCCTAAAGCATGCATTGCATTTATTTTGCCTGAATACTTAACAGACTGTGACCTGGAGCTCAGTATCTTTACATAACATTTGTGAAAACTGTAACACCAGCCGGCAGGGCAAGATGGATTTTAAATGCCAAAATGTATAAATGTTTTAGAAACTGAGGCACTTAAAGATTTTGTGGGAATCTTACATGAAAATGTTCAGGTTACACATTAAGTAAACGGCATGACCAGAGAACACATATGCTTTCTGTTGCTCCACATGTCTGTCTCCCTTCTAATCCTTACGATTTTAGAGTTTCATGAGGTAGAAAACAAACAAAAAGGCTTTAAAAGCTCTAAACACAATCACTGCTGTCTATATTCATAAAACGATAGTTTAGAAGCACAAAAGATGAAAAGGTGTATAAAAATATTAATAATGTTGAAAACAATTAACAAGGGATTTTTAATGATAATTTAATTTAATTTAAGTGCCTAACAGCTCTGATTTGGATAATTTTGTCTGTGGATTATATGTATATATTAAGTTCTATTTAAATAAAGCTAATATTTGCTCAAAACCTTAGTATATAAACATTAATAATATATTTTATAATAATTATTATACCATAATTATTATATCAAAATCAAATATATATATTTTATATATATATATATATAAACATTAGAATTTTTTCATATCAGTATATCATCATAATTACGTGACATGCAAACTTATTGTTTGGCACAAAAATGCTTAAAAAAAATCAGTAGTGGTGCAAAACAAACATCTGGTTTTAAAACCAAGTGGCTTTCAAACTCTCAGGTTCAAAATTAGGATGCCACGCAGATAATCTGCTGCTCACAAGCTGATGTGGAGATACACAGTTCTGCAGAAAGCCATGTGTGAAGAGTTCCTGACAGCATGTACCTTCACCATCACTCTTCAGCTTATTGATTCACAGACATGAAGTATCTTCTGGTTGAAATCCTCTGGCTGGTCAGCATTCACATAGTGTCCTGCACCTCGTATGGCCTAAAACCAATGCATGTCAATAAGAAGTTTAATAGTAGTACATAGGCACAGCCTAAGAATTCCAAGAAAACAATACAGTATGTGTATCAGAAGAGCCATAATAAACTGTAGGTGTTTATTTTGAACCACTGCCACAGATTGTGATGTAAAACATTGCAATATTTTCGCTTGGCTCTTTTTGCATAACTAACTTTCCTAATAACTTGAAGATTACACAATGGCATTGCAGAACTAGACTAATTAGCTCAGTTTTTGTGGTGAGAGGAGTCAGTCTGGAACACGAGCGCATTCACTGTACAAAGACCTTTGTTTCTGGACTGCCAATTCAAGCAATTACAAATTGTACTTGTACAAGACGGTTTGCTCCCAACATTTTAATCTATTAGAATTTTTGCAAATTAAACTCTCACTGGGAGTAAGAAGTTACTTGTGAAAGTTATGTCATCCAGTCAAAGCTCCCAATATCTATGAAATTCCATAATCCTATGCCTATATCATGCACTAAAACAGAAATACTGTCATGTTGCCTTTAAAAAAGCACCCCCTTTAGTGTTGCTCGTACACCAGTGTGTCTCAAAATGGTGTCAAAAATAGTATTTAACTGCTCCATCCTTCAATAATAGCCTCTCTGACAATGACAAGGGATCTTGATAAAAATAAACTTCAGTCACTCATTTGGAACATTGTGATCCTTCAGAAGCATATGCAGAGTTGTAGGTGCTACACTCAGCCAGGAGCAGCGCTGTCTGGCTTTCTCCTTATTACATCATTGTGACTAGGTGTGCTAAGTTTCTGAATACAGAATAAGCAATGTAAATGTGGGCAGCCATGTGTTCAAATGCATTCATCTGTGTGATGTTGCAAAGTTACAGTATGTTTTCATAATACCTCAAACGATCAAGAAAATACGACCTCTTTAAGGCAATGCTAAAGTCTCTATGAGTGACAGTGTGTGTTGAGCAGTGAATGGAGAACTCACAATGATCTCTACATGGGAGTTTGGCCTCATTTCTTTGATTGAATTGCCGGAGTGGCCATCTATGCTGGAGCGTGAGCCATAGATCACCGTAATGGGGATGTCGCTGTGAATCAGGCCAATTCTCTGCAGCATGGGTCTCTTTGCCCAGCCATACGGAATGGTCATGTTTTTAAAGGCTGTTTCACCACTAAAAAAATTAGAATCATAACAAAGAACAGACCATTATGAGCATTTCAACATTCACACATATATATCTTGTACAAGGCCATTCACAACAAAAGCATAATGGAGATAGATAGATAGATAGATAGAGACAGATGTTACCTTGGAATTTGGACATTAAGATGGTAAATATATTCTGTCACTCTGTTGTCATTAAACACAGCTGCAAATTTCTTTTTGAAGTCTGGTCTCAGAGTCTGCACAAGAGTAGGGCCTACAGAACAATGTGAACACACATCTGTAAAAACTAAAAATTGAAAATCCACCTGAAATCGATCTATCCAAAAATGATGGATAACCCATAAAATTTTCATCTTATCATCAATTCTTCACTTCATGTGTCACATGTTCCCATAGTCAGTGACTAATGTCCAGCTCCATTCAGAATCCTACAGAACTCATCAGAAAGTGCTGCAGATTTCCAAGGAATTGGACGTCCATCACTCACCAAGTTCTACACATAACCATTGGTGTCTCGTCAGGGGAGGCGAGGGGGGCACAAACTACTCAAAATATTGAGGTGGAAGATTTACTGTTAATAAATTTCCCAATTATTCATTTTATGTCTCCAAAATGTATATTTCTTGTTTGTAAAGTTGATGCAATTACTGCCAATGCAACCAATATCAATTATTTGACTTTTTTCAGCATCTAAGTGCACAGAGTAAAAGAAAATGCAAAGGTGTCTACTAGCCTATATCAACCAATCATTGCAGAAATTACATAATTATAAAGGGTAGAACAAATTATAAAACTATAATCCAACACACTAACATTAAACGGTATGCACTATATAGCAAATCTCATCTGCTTGATTATTATATTGTAGAAAAATGTAAATATATAAATGTGACTAAGGCATGGAGATATAAAGAAATTAATAACAATAACATCATACGTTTCTGTAAGTTTTTTTTTTAAAAGAGTTTGTATTGTGAAAAGCACCATACAAATAGACATGAGACTTGAGAAATACTGAATATTTGCAGAATTACCAAGCTACCATTTGAGCAAAAAATAAATAAACAAATACAAATTCAAACTGAAGACGCATGTCAAGCTGGACATACAGCAATCATTTTCATTAAACAGTGGACAGTGCCAGTCAGGATTTTGTGGTAGGTGAGTGAAATTATATTCATATTGTCTTGCTGTAATTTTCTTAATTTTTCTGTCTAAAAGTTAATAAGGGAGGCTATTTTAAACAGTTAAAAAGAAAAATCTGCAGTTTAGTGTTCCTCCTTTTATTAAAAAACATTTAGCCACTGCACATTACTATTGGTTAGGGTTAGACATTGGTTGTTTGTTAAATATTCTGGCTTATTTGATTATTGGTAGCTTTCAGTTACTAATAATAGTATAGTAATCACAGCTCCATTTAACACTTTCAACTATGTTAACAGAACTATGCAGATTTCCATAAAAATAAATCATCAATTATAAATCCCTAAAAAAAAATCAGCAAATATAATCAGCTGTGAAAAAAGTAGATTCTGTCTGGGCTTGCTTGTGATGTTAGAACCATCCTGAGTCAGGGGATTTCTGGCTATGAGGTTATGCTACTCCTAAAATACTGGGGACTTTCTGTCCAGGGGATATTATAATAAACTAGCACTCAAGAGATGACACATCATTTTTGGACCAATCTGAAATGAAGATACAACAAGATCAAACATTATCATGTAAAAAATAGGAAAAGAGGGAAAGATATTAGTCCCCAGTAAAAATATTGGGGACTTTTTTTATCCAGGGGATATTATACTAAACTAGCACTCAAGAAAACAGAGATGACACATCATTTTTGGACCGATCTGAAATGAAGATACAACAAGATCAAACATTATCATGTAAAAAATAGGAAAAGAGGGAAAGAGAAATGAAATATTATCCCAGATGAGTTATTAAAAAGCTAGCTTGATAAAATATGATTGGAACATTATCATTAATATTAATCTATGAACTTCAGAATACAAATATTCAGATCCTGGAAAATTCTAGGGTTATTGCCAAAGCCAATTTGTTCTTGCAAAACAATTTTACAGCAGCATATACACAGAAGGCAATGCGATTAATGTTATGAGATATGAGACAGGTATGAGGTATGATAAGTGACATGCTCCAATTACTGAGGGAATAATTTCAGTGAAATTGCAAGCACAACATCTTGGCTAAATCTGTCCCTGGGTTTCATTAATGACAGTCTTTATCAAATGGTGTTCCACATCATTTAAGTTATACAAGCACATCTTGAGCCTTAAGCAATCATTTCTCTTTCTCTCATTATTACATTTGATTTGCACTCTCAGATTAGAGTAAATCTTACCTAAAGGTCCAGCCAATCTGAGACCAGCGAGAGGGTTGAATGGGCTCAGCATTGCCCCTATAGCTTTGATCCACACAGGAATGGGTCTATCTTGGTCTCCTGGGTCAGGACGCTCTGGAAAACCCCACGGTTCCACCAGAATCAGGTGCTTTACTCTGGACAGTGCGTAAAAAGAGTAATAAGAGTAATAAGTCTGTGGCATATTTTAACTGGATCACAACCCCATTTAGTGTTTTTTATGGTCAACTTCCAGCAACTTTTTTTTTTTGGTAGTAATCTGCACACTTTTTATTTAATATAAAAATAAAAATCTTAGTGGATATAATAGAAACAAAAAGACACTCAGGGAAACACAACAATTCTAATGCTGTTGAAATCTGATGCTAACAAAAATAATTTCCAATCAAATTCTGAGGTCAAACTGTTGACAGACATAAAGGTTGTGGGAAACGGGGAAACAGGAAGGATGTGAAGAAAAGTGGTTTGCATCTAGAGTGCACAATTACAACACAACAGCACACAGAAATGAGTTTCTTCATCAAAGGGCTGATTTAAAATCAGATTAGAGGATACAGAACAATGATAAATTTGAATTTGAATTTTGGGAAGTAGAACTACAATGGGGAGGGGGTTAGTACATAACTACTAAATGTTTAGCTTTATATATATATATATATATGTAATAAGTTATGTTTTATCTTAAAATTTGAGCAAAGCAATTCTCTGTTGTGACTGTGTTGAAGTTCTTTAAATTGCCATTGCATGAAAACGTGCATAAAATGCAAGACAGACAAATCTCAAATTCTGACATGTTCTAAGCTCTGCCGGAACCATTATTATAATGTTTACGATTATGATACATGACCATACAATGATGCAACAAACTTTCATCAATTAATATGACATTTGCGACTTTTAGTATATTAATCAAATGTACTTTATTGCAGAAATAAGCTTGCACATTTTAAGTATTTATTTAAGATCATGATAAGTCTATTTCACTGACGCTGAGCTCTTTTTCTTCTCTTTAGTTACAAACCTGGTTGGGTATGTGATTGCGTAGGATGCAGCCAGATATCCTCCTAGGTTATGGCCTAACATAATCATACTTTCCAGGCCCAGCTTCTCTCTCCACCGTTCGATGGACTCCACAAACTGGAGCTCAACCTCCTGTGCATCCGCGTTAAAGTGAGGTCTGCTGCTCTGGCCAAAGCCCAGCAGGTCGAAGGCGTAAACGGGCCTCTGCTGAGAGAGAGAGTCCAGGTTCAGCGCCCAGAGTCCCACACCGCCCCCAAATCCATGCAGCAGCACCAGAGGGGTCTTATTTTCCACTGGCCCCTTAAATACCAATGTCCACAGTGAGTTTTTGTCAGATATGTGGACAGACTGCCTGCAGAACTTGCTTGTGATGTCTGATAGGAATAAAAGGAAAAGAGAGGGAATCAGTAAGTTTCTCCTTTACAGAGAACCAGACATTTATTTATTTATTTTTAATAAAATAAAACTTCAGTTCAACAAGGATGCATTATATTCATCAAAAGTGACATTTAGACAATATTTCTATTTCAACTAAATGCTGTTCTGAGAAGAAAACAAATCTGTCTGTCTGGTTTATTAGGCAACACATCTGTTTTTTTTAACGGTCATGATTTGTTCTGTTTCATTTCCCTGTTCCTGTTGCCCGAGTTCTCGGTTCTAGTTTGTTGCCATGCTTTCTGATTAAGTAACACGCCTGATTTTTTGTTTAGTTCATCATCCCCGTCTATTTAAGCCCTGCGATCATTCTGTTCATTGGTTGGTGTCGTCAGTGTTCAAGTGTAGTATGTTATGAGCTGTCCTAGTATTGTTCATTCTTTGTCATGCATCATTCCACACACACACATACAGTACTATACAGCGTTCCATGACAGTTTTCAACATTGATGAGGGATTATGTGACAGAGAAAACTGGAGTAATATTCAACTTTGTCATCACAGAAATAGATCGCATTTTAAACTGTATTAAAATAGAAAACAGTTATTATAAATTGTTATACTATTTCACAATATTACTGTATGTACTGTATTTTTGATCAAATAAATGCAGTCTTGGTGAGCACAAGAGGCTTATTTCAAAAACATTCAAACCATCTTAAAAAACAACAAACTTTTGAATGGCAATTTATATATATGATGTGCATTATTGATTGTAACAACAAAACTAAATTAAAAGCTATATCTATATATATTGATCATCATCAGTTATGTCGATAATATAACTTTAGAGACAATTTGCTATATCTATTAATAAGTTAAATTTTGAAAGTTTAGATTTTGAAAGGCCAGCCTGATTTTAGCCTGACTTTATCCACCTTTTTCCTAACGAGCCTACTGCGTTTTAAATTATGGGAGGCACTTCCGGTTTGGGGAAGTTCCACTCAAAAAGACTGCAACAAATCATTTCAAATCATAAGACTGCACTATAAAATAATTCTTATCCATCATTTTGACTGAATGGGCTGTACATTTTCATTAATTTTCTATTTTCAGATTTTAGGAGAATAACGTTACGTTTGGTATACATGTATTATGTTATGTGATATAACAACAATATCTATAGAAAAGCTATTTTCAGCTTGCTGCATTATTTTCCTCCTGATTATTTTCATGTTTCCTTTGTATTCCGCTGTAAGTAAATGAAAAAAGACAACATATACTGTGCATTTGTGGTCTGCTCTCCTTATTCATGATATAAACCATGAATAATTCCCTGGAATGCACTAATAATCTTTAATTTCTCTCCCCAAATCCTCATGTCTCTTTCCAGGTTTGTTTTGACACGGATGCTGTAAAATTTAATTGTTACGAAAAATAGACATAAATTACCATAATGATATCTCTCACGTCCGTAATATTGCTGTGGATAGAATGAGGATCTTTGGGAGTTATTAATGGTGTGCTGAAAGTAATTTGTTAATGCTTTTACACTTTTAAATTTCCTTTTAATGATCGATGGTTGAAGGGTGAGTAAAATAATGTCACCTCATTGTACCCACCCAGTTTTTGAAAATGCTTATTATTGTATTCATAGAGCAAACTTAAGGCGTCATGGGGCGTAGGAGAAAGGTGGATAAATTGATACAAACAAAGGCCACAATAGCAGTTACTCACACTGCAGCATCTTCTCTTCTGCGTCCTTCAGTTGGCTCTGTGATGTTGGGCACCAGGAGGGCAGCCAGCCAGTGATCCACCATGATCTACAATACAATGAAATGTGAGCCTCTTTTTCTTATTTTACTCAGACAGAAACTAAAACGCCACGTCTGAAAATGGTTGTTCTTTAATACTAATACTAAAAAATAAATACAAACATACATACGTACAGGAAATACTAAGGAGGCACAGGTTAAAATATTATTTCAGAGCAGTAGCTAATTAACTAACAAATAAGCTCTATTTGAATCATATTCATGAAATATGAAATTTAAAAAAGTATTAAGTAGGCTTTCAAATCTGCTTTCCAGAGAACACAAACCTCAGACCTCGAGAACATGACTTGATAAAACTCACTCTGCAAAATCAAAGCAGCATTGTGCATTGTAAAAAAAAAACTAAAAAACAAGTACATTACAGTGTCCATGCTACACATATGACATGCTAATAAGATACATTATTAAACTATTATATATAACTAATGACAAAGACAATGTTTAATTATGCACATTTCCACAAAATAATTATATTATTGAGTATGGGATACAATGTGGCTATAGCCTATGTCCCAAAACTAAAGAGAAACTGTTGCTAGGCACTGTTAAACTGCCCTAAAGCATGATGTCATCAAGAGCAATGACCGATTCATGATGAGTAATGACAAAATTGATGATATGGATGATAAAATAGTTTTCTATAAGTGGAAGGGAATAGATTTGTTTAGATTTGTAGATCTGATTTAGAATATTGGTTCACATTAAGTAGTCCTATATGTAGTTTATTAGGATTACATTGTTTTTATGTAATAACATGAACACTGTAAAGTGACCAAAACATGCTCCTGGTACTGTAAATGGTAATGGAACTTAGTAGTTAGTTTATGAATTACATTTGGACACATTTTACCTCAATGTCTTGTCCAAGAAACAGAAAACATTGTGGAAGAAACTACGAATACCAAGTAACATCAGTACACGCTGTGCCAGTCTAAAGCAAGAGAATGTAAAAGAGCTGTCAATCAAAGACACAATAATTATATTACAATGAATACAGGCGATTAATCATTTAGTTAGATATTGGTTAAAGTGATTATTTATATATATATATATATATATATATATATATAAAAATAAGACAGTCAATTGTAAAAATTATTACAATTTAAATAAGTAACACAGAATACATTAACAACAAACAACCTAATATTAGGTTTTATTGATCAACAATGTGTGTACACTAACAGTTCACATACAAGATGCAAACTAAAACGAATACAACTAACTGAAAAAACAACAGTAACAACACAAATAGGCCGTAATTCACACCATTTTCATTTTGAAGGGTTTTGTATTTAAATATGTGTTTAGAGGGTCACACTTACCCAGTGCCCGCTAACACTGTCTCCTCAGCCATGTTTTCAACACTGTCTGTTGTTCAATGTCCGAATCGTGAACATATTATTGTTCTAATGAGTCGAATCTTTTGAGTGAATCAGTTGAACCAGTAAAAAAAAAAAATTAGAATAAACCGAGAACCATCTCAGGAGCTTTTGCAGGGAGTGAGGAATTAACTGATGGGATAAATAAAGCTATACTTTTGTACTGATATTTATACATTCGTGCGTCAGTGATATCTCGCATTGCTCTGTGTGAAGCATCCGTTAACATTTCAATGTCCATTGTAACTATGTAAACGGTTTAAACATAAACTAAACTGACCTAAATATATGCCAAAAATAGTGGTAATGTAACCATTCCGAGTTCCGACCCATTTAATAAGCCACTGAGTCAGTTGGCTGACAGATCCAGACTGATTCGCGATTTGTATGAATCAATTCAGACTGGCTCATTGCAAAGAACCGGTTCAAAAGAGTGATTCACTCACGAATCGGACAGCGCTAGCATTGATCACGTGACAAAGCGTCAACAACAGTGAACTCTGATCTAGACTTCCTAGCTGGCTAGTGATTATTATCAGCGTTAAATGTACAGTTCAGAAGTCGTTTTCACTGCATACGTGTTGTTTCAAGGCACAAATTATGTTTATTTTTTATGTTAAATCGCATTTATAACGGTGTAGGCGTTTACACGAATAACTGTAAGAGGATCTATTTCAGTCTGTAGGCTCGTGATTGTCTGCATAATTAAATCAGTGTTTATAAATCACTCACAGTCGTATTTTCATGTGTTTGTTTAACAGGTTTGAACGGTGGGTGGGTGTGATCTAGAATAAGGGCTGTGTCATCTCGATGACGTGGAGGAACTCAAGTCAGCCTTAACTTTAAACCTCTCCGGCTCATACACTTGAATTAAACACAAATTTAAACAAGATTTTTAAATCAACTGGCTTAAATGGGTCTCTAAAGCGCAGGACTGACGTCTGTTTCGCTTTCCGGACAGCTGATCGCGCGTGCAGCACTGTGAGTAGAAATATAGTTACATGTCAGTGGGGTTTCAGGCCTGACATACGGCTTGCATCTTTAATATGCTACTTTACAAGCTTTTAAGCTTTGCAAAGTGGTAGCAAGAGTGGCGTTTGTGGGTTATTTGTCCGTATAGATGTAAGTGGGGTCACATATTGCCTGTCTGTCTTTGTATGTTTCCTAGTAGGGCATGCATGTTTAGCTCCGCCCAGTTCACTCGTTGACTGTAAGTCAGACAGGACAAGCGAAGAAATGTTAAATGTAATGAGAATCACATGCTGTGTTTCCTGAGACATGTCCACAAACTGTGCTGCTCCTGCAGGTTAAGTTTTACACAGATCTTCTTTGTTGTCAGTTTTCTTGCCACACCTTTTCATGTAATGTTACTTTTCAGGATTTTTTTTCTTCTTCCAGAATTGCATGTTTAAGGATGCGTGCATCTTCAAATGGTTGATGTTATGTTGTACATATCCAGATACAATCCATAAACAGATGCATGCATGCATTATTAATCACATCAGGCAATTTGCAGTGTAGCAGCAGGCAGACACAAAAAACACACACACACACGTTTTGTACCTTTATGGTGACTTTCCATTCACTTATGTTGTTTTTATATTGAACCAATGATATATCCTCCCTCTTAACCGCAACCTTTACCCTAAACCTAACCATCAGAAAGCGTTTTGCATTTTTAGATTAATTAAAACATCAAACATAATCTAAATATGTGTGTGATATAATGAATAACAATGGAAACTTGACTGTGCAGAAAATAAGTACACCCCTACATCAGTGGCTTCTTGATGAGTTTCTTTTAATTCTTATAAAAACATCAACAAGAATAAATGTTTTGCTCATTCCTCCATACTGTGTGATGTTGGAGGGTTTTCTTTCATGTACGGCCCATCACAACATTTCAGTTGGATTGAGGTCTGGACTTTGACTTGGCCATGTCAGACTTTTCCATTTCTTTGTTCTGAGCCATTCTTTTGTGGATTTGCTTGCATGTTTTGGGTCATTATCATGTTGAAAACTCCATTTATGGTTCAGCTTCAACATTTTTACTGATGGTTTCACATTCTTCCCAAGCATTACTTGTTGTAATGTGGAATTCAAGATTGCCAGGCCCTGAAGCATCTTGATCTCTGCTCTTGAAGTGCTTTTGGTGGACAGATGACAGATTACAAGTGGTCTGAAATCCTCCATTTGTAGATTGATTTACATACAGTGGAATGGTAGATAGCTTGGAAATGCCTATAAGTCCCTTTCCACACTTTCCTTTATCCTTCCTTTCCTTCTCAGGTTGAATGGTGCCTTGTACTTGTTTGTCCAAACTAGACTAGTTAGAAGTACAAACCCGATACCAAAAAAGTTGGGACACTGTACAAATTGTGAATAAAAACAGAATGCAATGATGTGGAAGTTTCAAATTTCTATATTTTATTCAGAATACAACATAGATGAAATCAAATGTTTAAACTGAGAAAATGTATCATTTTAAGGGAAAAATAAGTTGATTTTAAATTTCATGGCATCAACACATCTCAAAAAAGTTGGGACAAGGCCATGTTTACCACTGTGTGGCATCCCCTCTTCTTTTTATAACAGTCTGCAAACGTCTGGGGACTGAGGAGACAAGTTGCTCAAGTTTAGGAATAGGAATGTTGTCCCATTCTTGTCTAATACAGGCTTCTAGTTGCTCAACTGTCTTAGGTCTTCTTTGTCGCATCATCCTCTTTATGATGCACCAAATGTTTTCTATGGGTGAAAGATCTGGACTGCAGGCTGGCCATTTCAGTACCCGGATCCTTCTTCTACGCAGCCATGATGTTGTAATTGATGCAGTATGTGGTCTGGCATTGTCATGTTGGAAAATGCAAGGTCTTCCCTGAAAGAGACGACGTCTGGATGGGAGCATATGTTGTTCTAGAACTTGGATATACCTTTCAGCATTGATGGTGCCTTTCCAGATGTGTAAGCTGCCCATGCCACACGCACTCATGCAACCCCATACCATCAGAGATGCAGGCTTCTGAACTGAGCGCTGATAACAACTTGGGTTGTCCTTGTCCTCTTTAGTCCGGATGACATGGCGTCCCAGTTTTTCAAAAAGAACTTCAAATTTTGATTCGTCTGACCACAGAACAGTTTTCCACTTTGCCACAGTCCATTTTAAATGAGGCTTGGCCCAGAGAAAACGCCTGCGCTTCTGGATCATGTTTAGATATGGCTTCATTTTTGACCTATAGAGTTTTAGCCGGCAACGGCGAATTGGCACGGTGGATTGTGTTCACCGACAATGTTTTCTGGAAGTATTCCTGAGCCCATGTTGTGATTTCCATTACAGTAGCATTCCTGTATGTGATGCAGTGCCGTCTAAGGGCCCGAAGATCACGGGCATCCAGTATGGTTTTCCGGCCTTGACCCTTATGCACAGAGATTGTTCCAGATTCTCTGAATCTTTGGATGAAATTATGCACTGTGGATGATGATAACTTCAAACTCTTTGCAATTTTTCTCCACCATTTTGCTCCACTGTTTTTCGCCGCAGCATTGGGGGAATTGGTGATCCTCTTCCCATCTTGACTTCTGAGAGAACCTGCCACTCTGAGAGGCTCTTTTTATACCCAATCATGTTGCCAATTGACCTAATAAGTTGCAAATTGGTCCTCCAGCTGTTCCTTATATGTACATTTAACTTTTCCGGCCTCTTATTGCTACCTGTCCCAACTTTTTTGGAATGTGTAGCTCTCATGAAATCCAAAATGAGCCAATATTTGGCATGACATTTCAAAATGTCTCACTTTCAACATTTGATATGTTATCTATATTCTATTGTGAATAAAATATATGTTTATGAGATTTGTAAATTATTGCATTCCTTTTTTATTCACAATTTGTACAGTGTCCCAGCTTTTTTGGAATCGGGTTTGTATTTCTCTAGCTTTCCTCTTTAATGATGTTATACTATAATTCTAATATTAGGCTCTTGATGTAGTAATGTAATATTATTATCATCAGTGCTGATGTAGCGGTGTACACATTTTAATTTTTTTTTGCAAATCATAACGAAATGTACACATGAAGAGTGTATATCCATCCTGCATGGGTACATTGGGTACATTACTGTTGGTCAGACTGGGGAGACCAGCTTAGTTGGTATAAAAAGAAAGAGACCACAAGAGAAACAAAAATAGCACTTGTTGCTATATAGACAGTGGCGAAACATAGAGTTTAGCAGCCATTATACATTACAAAAAGACTTGACTGCCCAATGCCACGACTGATCAGTCAGAATCAAATATTTCAGAGAACTGTGTACTATAATGAACATAGATACTTTATGAACTACAACTCTTAAAAGCATCAGCTCCTTTAAAGCATCTTCAAATCTTGTCATCAGTTTTGTTATTTGACCAAATGAAAATGGATACACAGTACTGTTCAAAAGTTTGGTATTAATGTTTTTGAAAGAAGTCTCTTATGCCCTCCAAGGCTGCATTTATTTGATCAAAAATACTCAAGAAAAAAATATTATTATTAGCAATGTTGAAAACAGTTGTGCTGCTTAATTTTCACTTGATCTCTTTTGTAGTAGTGTAAAAGCCACATTTGATGAATTTAATACATTTTAGCCAAATAAAAGTGTTAATTTCTTAAAAAAAAAAAAAATTCTGATCCTAAACTTTTGAATGGTAATGTGTATTGGAAGAGTAAGTCATATTATAAAGTGAATTTTATACTGTATGATAATATGTTTTCATTATCAAGCAGTAGACAATATGTGACATATTGACTTTTTTTTTGACCAACCATGAATTTTGTTCTAACCCATTAGTTAGAATGACCTATTTGCATTAGTCTTCTAAGTAACATGAAAACATTTTCATAAAAGCAGTTATGATGCAAATAGGCTCGCTCTTCACAGTGTGAATTGTGAGGTGTTACTTGTGGTGTTTCATCTGCTTTGAAGTAAAATCTCACCCTGTATCTTTAGTATCTGAATCTTGAGGAGAGTGATATGTTTTATTTATATATATATTTTTTATGCCCCTTGCCTCTTTTCGTCTGTGTAACACAGGGATCAGGAAAAAATGCAACTTGGCTTGTCGTTTTCTGACAGTGATGTCTCTTCGTTCACCCCTCTGGTGGTCCTGGAGCTTGCTGATGACACTAAAGCAGAGGCCATCACTTGGTTACTAAACAGGATCAGAGACAAGCAGCAAAATGGAGGTGAGACCCCTGGCATGTTACATCTAGGGAAAGAGGTTGACAGGAACTTAACATTTTCTGAAATATCTACTTGCCTTCTGAAGTTGTCTGTGTTTGAAGTCCATTCTTTGTTTTTTTGGGCCTCTGTCAGTGTTACTCAACCACTCTGACCCACCAAACATGAACCCTGCCCTTCACAGAGGTCAGGAATATAGAATATCAAATTCTGCTTGTAGAGGAAACACAAGTGCAAAGTTACTTCATACATATTGCTTGCACAGACAACAAGGACTCTGTGCCATATTAACTGCTCAGTGCTCTATTTATTAATAAAAAATAGTCTGACACTGCATTGTTAAATGTAGTAGTTCTGTAATTAATTTGTATTGTACTTAAGCTGTAAAGCTGTCATAAATGATAAAGTACTGCTGTAATGTTTCAATACTAGAGACCAGTAACATGAGATGTTATTGTGTCAAGCTGTTTTTATATGAAAATTAAGAACAGATTATGGTTCAATGACATGACGCTTGCTTATTCAAAAGTAAATTAAAAATTCATTTTATACAGTTACTTGAATATGCCTCTTCGTTGATTAGCATGTTTATAATTTCAATTCTGTATTAAAATTCATTTTGGGTTTAAGTTATTCTGCAACTGTTCAGATGCGATAATAAAAAAAAAAAAATCATTAAAATATGAATTTATTGAGACTGTTTGACTGCCTGGTGGTACTATTTCAAAAACTTTTGATGATAGCCAGTATGCAGCCAGTGATGTATCCAGTATGCAGAAAAACAAACAAAACAAAACAAAAAACACAGGAAATGATTCTCTCATGACTGTTCTCTGGTGAAATGAGCTGCCAACCTCCACCCAGTCTACCATCACAAAAATCTTTTCTGCATTTCACCTCTGATTTATCTTGTTTACTAAATTAGATTTCCACTAAACTTGCCATTGTGTACTATGAATAATGCTGGCTCTATGTAATCTTCCTTATGTCTAAGGATAAATGAATACATATGAATGTAAATATGTCAACATCAAAAGTCTAAACTATTAAATAATGTGACCTTTTGCCTGACAAGACAAATATTATAATATTTATGAATTAATGATACATTTTTAGAGTCCATAAATAGTCACACAGTTTTCTTTAGTTCAGACAATATATTTCAGAAAACTTTAATTTGTATTGTCAAAGTTTATGCACATTTTTTATTTATTGGGAATTTGACATGGTAAAATAATAATGTAGTGTAACATGGTGATTCTGTTTACAGGAGCAGAGTTGTTGGTGAATCAGCTTCTATTTCCAGCTCAGGGTGATCAGAAGTCTAATCCAAATGTCTTTGTGGTGGGCTCTACATTGCGAAGGCTCTTAAATGGAGCTGAGGATGTAGGGTTGTTTAAGGAGTTTCAAGATGGGACAATGCGAGGATTCACTTATGCCAACAGAGAAAGCTTCACAGACTTTAACGGTGAGATTTGTGATTTCAGCTTCATTAGTTCATAATATAGACTTCACATCTACAGTTTATGACTAATTAGAAACGAGATATTGATTCTTCGATAACACTTTAATTTAAGGACCAATTCTCCCTATTAACTAGTTGCTTATTAGCATGCACATTACTAGTATATTGACTGTTTATTACTATTTATGAAGAACATATTAATGTCTTATTCTGAATTACCATATTTTAGATTCCCCATACGTAAACAACAATTACCTTACTAACTATTAATAAGCAGCAAATTAAGAGTTTATTTAGGTTAAAGTCATAGTTAATAGTGAGAATTGGTCCCCAAACTGAAGTGTGACTGGTTTTTCCAACAGGGATACAGTATGAGACAATACACTCAGTAACTGTATTGGTCCAGGTTGTTCTGTAACATTGCTTTGTTACATTGTGCTCATAGGAGATGGTGAAGGATTTCTCAGTGACGCAGAGTGTCAATACATTATCAAACATGAGTTGGACACACTTAGGGCTAAGAATGAAGAGCATGTTCCTGGATACCCTAAGCTTAAGCTCTACCCTGGAAAATCAGTTGGTAAGTGTATTTCTATAACCAGCTGCATTAGATAATTACAGTAACAAAAACATTAAATTCAGTCATTAATTACTCACCCTCGTGTCGTTCCAAACCGGTAAGACCTTCGTTCATCTTCATAACACAAATTAAGATATTTTTGATGAAATCCTACAAGAATACTTTTTGTGCGCAAAGAAAACAAAAATAATGACTTCATTCAACAATTCTTCTCTTCTGTGTCAAGAGAGGAATGCACATGCATGCGCCGTTGTACTGTCACACGTTGAATTCTGACACGAAAGAGAAGCAGTTGTTGAAATTGTAAAGAATTGTCGTTATTTTTGTTTTCTTTGTGCACAAAAAGTTTTTCCGTAGCTTCATAAAATTAAGGTTGAACCACAGATGTCACATGGACTATTTTAATGATGTCCTTACTACCTTTCTGGGCCTTGAACATGTCAGTTGCATTGCTGTCTGTGCAGGGTCAGAAAACTCTCGGATATCATCAAAAATATCTTAATTTGTGTTCTGAAGATGAACAAAAGTCTTACAGGTTTGGAACGACATGAGGGTGAGTAATTAATGACAGAATTTTTATATTTGAGTATATAAGTACTTGTTCTTAATTAACTTGCCTGGTTAAATAAAGGTTAAATGAAAATGAAATTTGGGTGAACTAACCCTTTAACCAATGGTCTCACTTTCTGTGCGCTAAAACATTATTTGTCTAAATGTTTTTGATTACTTGGTTATTGGTTATTCAAAAGTGAAATTCAGAAATGGAATATTAATATTGGTGTTTTTAATGTACTTTTAAAAATAATGTTGAAATAAGTGTAAGCATTTGTAAGGTCATGTTATCTCAACATGGCGTTTCACATGAGTAGGATACCCTGCCCGTGTAGAATAAAACAATGTTTTTGTTGTTTTATATCAGTGTTAAACTGTCTTGAAATAGAAAAAGTGCAGCGTGGTCACAGTTGAAACTAAATTTAAAACATTGCCATTCAGATTGTCATATTTGCTGTTTAACAACAATTCTTTAGTATTTTTTTATTCACGTTTGTTCACAGTGCTTTTTTGGTTTTACGTTTGAGTTACATTTTATCTGTAAACTCTTTTACAGTGCGGAGGTTGCAGTCTAAAGGTGTCCTAATCCAGTATTTTCCTCTCCATAACAAAGAAGACCTTAAAAGACTCTCGTTCTCATGGTACAAAAAGTTCAAATTGTCCTTCCAGCCACTGGGTGAGTCACCCTGTCTTTGTGCGCTGGCAGCACAGACTTTAAACCCAACTCCAGCCTTTATTATCAGTTTTCTGATATAACTTACTGTGAAAAGAATTTCACAAGAATTTTGGTTATATAAGTATTTGGTGTGTGTGTGATTTATAACTGTTCTCTTGAATTATTCCGGTAATTCAAAAGTACTGTTGATTGCTTGCTTAATACAAATGTAAAGTGAAGCAGATTTATACTTGCACCATCTCAAAGCTCAGCTCAACTTAAAGTCTGGTGTTTTTGAACATTAAACACATGCATTGAAACTGCCGTGTACTGTACTATATTAATTGCAGATGTTCTGTTTGTGTCTTCCATGATGTAGATGACATCAGACATTACTTTGGTGAGGGTCTGGCGCTCTACTTTGGATTTCTGGAGTATTTCACATTTGCCTTGGTGCCCATGGCCCTCATCGGTATCCCTTACTACCTCTTTGACTGGGAGGACTATGACAAGTATGTGCTGTTTGCCGTCTTCAACCTGGTTTGGTCTACAGTATTCTTGGAAGTGTGGAAGAGATGCAGTGCTACGTTAGCGTATGGATGGGGAACTCTGAGCCGCAAAAAAGCGTTTGAAGAACCGAGAGCTGGATTTCATGGAGCTCTAGGATTTAATCCAGTCACGGGCCGAGAGGAACCGGTCTACCCTAGCTCAAAGTACCAGTTTTTGAAATGTTATCATGTTTTGGAAAAAAAAGTTTTAGAATCAAACAAATATAAGCATGATAAATATGGGAAGTGTTCTAGATGCTCAGTTTGTTTTGACACTGTTAATTTTCCCACGACAGGCGGCAGTTGAGGATATATTTGGTGTCGGTTCCCTTCGTTCTGCTGTGCCTGTATCTGTCCTTTTACGTGATGATGGTTTACTTTGACATGGAGTTCTGGGCCATAAGTATATACAATGAAAATCCTAACGTTGCGACGGGCATTCTGATGTTTGTACCCAGTATCATCTACGCTGTGGTCATCGAGGTCATGAACTTACTGTATCGCTATGCTGCAGAGTTTCTCACAGCCTGGGGTGAGCCTGAAATTCTTCTTGTCTTTTTTCGTTCTTCTTTTATATATATATATATATATTTTTTTTTTTTTTTTTTTCTTTGCTTAATAACAGTTAGCTTAAACTAAATCTTATAGAAGCCAGTTACTGCCTCCAGGTCAAAAAAAAGGTAATTGTGAGATGAAGTTTAAAATATGAAATAAAATAAAATCACACTGTGACATTGCAATTGTAATAACAAGATATAGAGTCACATTGTAAGATTTAAAGTCACAGTTGGGACAAATAATGCATCAATTATTAGAAATAAAGTACAAATTACAAGAAATAAAATTGTAATTGTAAGATTTAAAGTCGCAGTTTGCTTTTTAATTAAAACTCTGAGGCAGGATCAGGCGTTCATAGTGTCTTTATAAGGAACATCAACTAAAATTCACTTGAATCTAAATCAGTGGTTCTCAGCATTCTCAATAGCACCCTATTGTCCAGTGCCATATTTGAAGGAATCCCCTTACACACCAAGATATTTCCAGAATATTTGCTGTTTTTTATCCTTTATTTATATGTTGAATTAACATGGTTAATTAACCACTATTCAGTAATGTTTTGTATTCCAGAACCATATGTTGTCAGTAAAAGCAATAGTTATTGAGGGAGATTAAAAATAAATATTTTTATTTTATTGATTTTAATTTTAAGTTAGAATGGAGTTAGATTATTTTAATATATTAATAATAATTTATTATTTATTTAAATACTTAAGTCATCTTGCTTCCTCCTTGGGTTTGCTGAGGCCCCCTGGTTGAGAACCATTGGTCTAAATCATATGTATTTGTGATGTTGCCATAATTTCATGGAAATGCTATTAATGCCTCACACTAAAAATTAGTTTCTGTTACCTTCCAACATGGAGGTAAATCACATTCCTTGTATTTTGTTTTTGCAGAAAACCACAGACTGGAGTCATCATTTCAGAATCACCTTGTGCTCAAAGTTTTGGTGGTATGCTGTCATAGCTGTTTAAATACCTCATATTTTCAGTCTTGTAATACTGAGCATTAAATTGACTTGAATTTAATGTTTTACTATTTTTTATTTATTTTACTTCTTGTAAGTATATTTGTTCCTTTAAAATTGTGATTCCAATGCCTATATGATTATATAAAAAAAATAATTAGTAACCATAAATGACTGGAATAATAGTGGAAATGCATTGGTCTAAAGGTGTGGGAACCCTGGCATTATTAAAATGATGCACATTTCTGAAGTGAAAATTTTGTTTTATTTATTGGATGTTTTGTTTGTTTCCAGTTTAACTTCGTAAACTGCTTTGCCTCTCTCTTCTATATTGCCTTTATCATGCAAGATATGGTGCTTTTGAGACAGGTCAGTATTTCATACAAAGCTCAGCTGCTTCGACAAGCAATAAATCAACTGTAGTTGAATGACTTAATTACAAGATGCCTTATGGTTTCAAATGGAGGTAAATTGTCTTTGTGTGTGGATCATCAGAGTTTGGCCACTCTGCTCATCACCTCTCAAATCCTGAATCAAGTGATGGAGGCCTTCCTGCCATACTGGCTGCAGAGGAGGAGAAACAAGAAAGTCCATAAGAGAATCAGGAGACTGATGGGTGATAAAGAGCTCCCCCTGCTGGAACAAGTTCAGCTGGAGACCGAAATGTACACCTATCTGGTAGGTCCCAGTAACTGCTATCAGTTGGGTGCCTTGAGTTTTAAAGAATATATCATTTTGTGAACAAGCACTTTCCCCTGAAGTCCAGCTAAAATGTTAGTCTGAGTTTCTTGCACCAAAAAAACCCATCATAATTTAGGTTTTACATCGCCATTTCTGTCCCTTTCTGACTTCTCTGATCTAAACCTCTCTGAACAGGGCACATTTGACGATTACCTCGAGCAGTTCCTGTTGTTTGGCTATGTGAGTCTGTTCTCCTGTGTGTATCCTCTGGCTGCTGTGCTGGTGGTGCTGAACAACATCACTGAGGTTTATTCTGACGCCTTCAAGATGTGCCATGTTTTCAAGCGTCCCTTCTCAGAACCAGCTGCGAACATCGGGGTGTGGCAGGTGAGAAAACTTCATGAGAAAGTCTCACATCCAGAAGAGCTGATAATTTACTGTATTTTAAAGAAAGCTTAAGAGACAGAAGAAATGTACAGTGCTATAAAAACTTTAATAACGGTACAAAATGATTATTTGAGTAATCATAATTATGCAACTTGTTATGGATGTTTGTGTTAAAAACAAATCCAGAAGAAAGGTGCTATTATAATATTAGCAATCTAAAATATGGCCTTCTAAAAGGTTCTTACAAAACTAGAAATTGTTATTATTCTTATGAACAGCTGAATAAGTTTTGAACAGTAGTGTACATGGTTATCTGAAGCCGTACGATAGCATTGTGTGATGACAGAATTTTCATTGTTGGGTGAACTTGCATGCAAAGGCCCATGAAAGATGGATTTGGCACAGTTATACTCATATTCAGAGAAAAGGGCATGTGAAATTGATATCACACAGTGGTGTACAAAGTACACAAATCATGTACTTGAGTTAAAGTACAAATACTACAATAAAAATATAAGTACTACTTTAAAGTTTTCTTCAGTAAATGGTACAAAGGTACTTGTTTTTAATATACTGAAGTATCAAATGTGAAAGTCCATCATTTATTTATTTATTTAACGTTATATGCGTCATCCTATTACTCAGAATACCTATGAGTCAGAACTAGTCATAAGGAAGGTTAGTGGAAGCAGACATTATATGATCAAAAACATCAAATCACAGTCTCTCTTATATATCTGATATCCACTTACATGTGTGAAAAATAATTTTAAGCATTTAAAGTTATTTAGACTAGATGTCTTTATAAGAAACATGTCTGTCTGTCCCATTTAAATGGTACTATATGTTTACACACCAGGGTTATTTAAGTATTATTTGTGTACTATTATAAATATTATTTGATTCTATTTTGAATGAGCTTTTATTTTTTAGATTTTTAGTTTTCATTTTTATTTTGAATTTTAGTATTTTTGTTATGTGCCTTTGCCATTTTTTTTATTTATTTATTTTTAATACTTGAACTTCTATTTCTAAAAATGTATTTGCAATTTTAATACTGCAACAGAAACTTTATGTATTTATTTATTTTTACACACACACACACACACACTTACAAAAACAATACTAACATTTGGTCTTTTTATTCTTTCAGTTGGCATTCGAGACGATGAGCATTATCGCTGTGGTTACCAACTGTGCCTTGATTGGTTTATCCCCACAAGTGAAAGCATATTTCCCTGAATCAGACACTCAGCTGATCCTCATTGTGGTGGCAATAGAGGTAACATATTCTTCTGTCCTTAAACCATGATAACCTATAACCTCCTTTTGCAATGGCCCAAATGGTCCATAAGGTGGCATCAGTGAGTTGTTTTCATTCTGCGTGTGAGTGTATGAGTGTTAAAGGGTACTAAACTTGGCTGTAGTCCTTGTTTCCTTAACCGCCGTCCTGGTGGTTTGGATAATGCAGGAAACATAGTGTATTAGACTTTGTCAGTTTGTTTAAGAGAAGAATCCAGATCCACACTACTGTGGAGCTCCAGTCCATATGGGTTAACGTCAGAATTAAACAGGAGGTTCAGTAAAGGATAAGCTTTGCTTCTAGCCTCAGGAGACCCACTCAAAATAACTGACCCAAAGCATGGAGAGAAACACACACTCACACACAAACACACAAGAGACTTGTGTTTTTTGGGGAAGAGAAAATAGAACTTCTGAAATTCTGTGTGAACCTGGTGGGGATCTGGGGAGGAATTCATTGTGCCATGTCTTGTTTTCCGCTAATTAAACTTTGCAGTAATCACTGGAGTTGTAATTAGGCCATACTGATTCACGCACGGCATCAGCGTACCATGACAGAATTTTAAATAAAACTCAAAACCAGGAGTGTTATGGGAATAGAGAAGTCTTTACAAACCTCAAAAGCAAATGGCTGTAAAAAAAAAAAAAAAAAAAAAAAAGCAAATGGCTGTAGTCATTCAGGTTTGTGTGTGGCTTTGTTGTTTCATTCTGCATCATTAAATCAAATAAACTTAATCCAAATTGACTCAAGTCAGAGAAGATATGCATGTCACATCAAAAGCAAACAGTAGTGTTGTCGCCTCGGATAGGCTGTATTTGAAGTTCTAATTCAGATTGATTGGATTGAGTTTGGCTGCTCCTGCTGGTTGGTGTGAATTGATTTGTTTAGGGCTGGTTCAGCTGGAGTACGGGTATGCTGGCTACACTGGAACAGCTGCTGTCAGCTCAGGTCACGGCAGGTCAGCTCGTTGCTCCAAATCAACTTTGTTTGTGGTTGAGTGTGTGGCTACACTGTATGTCTGTATCTCTGACGTGTCCATTCATTTCCTGTGAGGGTCATGGCACTCATCAACCTTCGATAGCTGGGATGGTAAAGAAGAGGATGTTACATTAGGACAGTTGTGTAATCTATCTATCTATATTATATACAAAATTATATATATTATTTCTAGTGCTGCACTGTAAAAAAAAAAATCCGTAAAATTTACGGTAAAAAAACAGCAGCTGTGGTTGCCGGAATTCCACCGTAAAAATATGGTAGCAACATTTTATGTTTTACGGTTTTAACTTAAATTTACAGTTAAATACCGTAATTTCATTAACTGATGTAATGTTAATATACAAACCTATTGAAGTACTGAAATCTGTTTTGTACTGTTGAAATACAATGATAACCACCAAATGCAGGTGGTGATGAGAAAGTCACATGACGAACCAAAGCCCATCACAAGCAGCTTTTAAATAATAACATATATAGAAGGTGCACAGTGTCATTCACACAAACACTAAACACCATCATGGTGAGACTCATTAAACTGAAATATGCAATAAACATTAATTTAACAACATTAGATGTAACATGCAACCCTAATAAACATAACTGATAAGAAAAAACTAAGAAGAAACAGTTATTTCAAAGAAAAAACATCCAATTTGAAATGCAATGCAGGGAATTCTGGGAACATCAATTTCCCACAATTCAATCCCTGCAAATTTTACATTCTTTTTCACTTCCAAAAACGGTATTTCACCATAAAATCGTCTGAAATGTCTATTACAGTTTTTCACCGTATATATTAGGGGAACTTACCGTAAACGTTTTAACAGGTTTTTACTGTAGCATTTTCACAGTTTTTTTTACCGTTAAAATCACGGTAATTTTTTACAGTGTGGGCACTGATTAATTGTGATTAATCGCATCCAAAATAAAAGTTTATGTGTACATAATATATGTGTGGGTACTGTGTATATTTATTATGTATATATAAATACACACACATGCATGTATATAAATAAGAAAAATGTTATGTTTATATATAAAATATGTTTATATAATATACATTATATTAATATAATTATATACATGTAAATATTTTATAAATATATACGTGTGTGTATGTGTGTGTCTTTTATATATACATAAATATACACCATACACAAACATATATTATGTAAAAAAAATATATATATTTGGATGTGATTAATTGCGATTAATCATCAATTAATCGTTGCCCAGCACTAATTATTTCATATATCTTTTCCTCAGGTTCAGTGTTGGCTTAGTTACAGTTTATTTATTGCCTTTGTAGAGCAGAATAACAGTGAAATCATGAGATTCAATCATCAGAAATGGAAGTATGGAAAGTATGTAATGAATAAAAACATCATACCTAACAAAACTTTTTTACTTGACCTTATCTTATCTTTAAAAAAAGAAAAAAAAAACATTTTAAGCTATTAGACAAATAAACAAACAAATAAATACATAAATAAATAAGATCAGGAGAAACATACAGTCATGTCTGTCCCAACTGAATACTTTTTTAATTCATTAGTTTTATTGAAGGAAAATAAATACTTTTGAATTGCCATCAATGGAGAAAACTGCTTGTTGGAACCATAATAGTGAAGTTATGGCATCTACCAGGTGTGTCTAACTGGACAGTGTTAACCAGCCAAAAACCTGAATTAGTGGCTTGTGTTTGGGGCTACCTAAGGGATGGTTGTAAACCTTTTTAGAAACACCTATAAAATTTGTCTGTTTGGTGCCACAAATGATTCAGAATTATACACTTTATCTTTTATTAATCATGCTGGACTTGACACTAAATTGACTTGCATTCAATTTACATTTACTTTATTTAATTTTAAAGGTATCAATGGGGTAATATTTGTTGTATTAAAGCAATGGAGTCTTAATGGCGTAATGTTTTTTTTTAATACTGTACAAACTGTATTTTCTATCCTCTTAGCCTAGCCCTAAAGCTTGTTTCCTCATGGGGACCAAAACCCCATGTCCCCACAAGGTCAAAATACCAGGTACACACGCACACATTCTTGCATATGTGGTTTACAGGAACATTCCATTTCTATCTGCTTTCCCTAACCCTAACCTAAACCTACCCCTTACAGAAAACTACTGGCAGTTTTTGAATGTCAAAAACACAGTTTAGTATGTTTTTTTTAAGCCATTTGGTGTACAGGGACACATGAAGTGTTTATGTTGTAGTACCCATGTCATTATACTGTCCTCATAACGGTTCACATAACAGGTCTTCATTCTTCCATCGAATGGTAAAGATAGAGCATGACAAGCTTTCCTAGCCAATAACAAGGGTTATATAGTAAACCAAAGAAGAGAAAAAATTATAATAAAAAAATAATTATTAAAAAACAAAAACTTAAATAAAATCAACAATATACAGACAGACAAAAACACATAATTATAATGGAAAACAGAATAACGGATAATGGAAAATACTATAATAAACTAATTTAATAGATTAATAAAAACTATCATAGTATATTAATAGTACTAAAATAGCATTGCAACTAACTGATCTGGTAATGAGAATGCTCTTTTTTAAATAAATTGGTTATTGATTTAAGTCAGTACAGTGACTCACTCATCAGTCTGAATGCTTCTTCACTGAATTTCCCTTAAATCAGTAAAAATGAATGACTAGTTTTTCATATGACCGTGTGTATTTTAGATGGTTTTTTTTTTTTTTTTTTTTTTTATAAATGTGGTAATTTTGTTAAATATAAAAGTATATATATATATATATATTATAAAATATATTACCAAAATATTATTTTTAGTTTTATTTAGTAAGGACAAATATTGCAGGCAAGGTGCTTTCTCAAAAGCGATAAAAGATTTGTTAATGGAATTATTGAAGCACCAGAGTATAAATTCAAGATTTTATTCCTTAATAGCTATAGAAATTCTCTGTTATTAACAAACTTATGTGTGTATATGCACATTTACATAGAGCTCCCACACTGAGAAAGCAAGTCACATTCTCTGTCTGTTATGCAGGGCGCTTCTCAAGGCTGTCTTTCTGTATTTTATTGACTCTGTTAGTTCATTAAGTGGAGTGAGCAGGGGTTGGCGTTGGATCAGTATGCAGAGGGGGAGGGTCTGAGTGCTGTGTGATGTATGGATCGCTTTCAGAAGTAGTAATATAATATAATATAGTCTGACATGACAATATGATATATACCAACAGAGGAGGACAGGACTAACGATTAAATCGTTTAGATTATTGCAGGATGTTATGGCATTAAATTATCTTATTGCAAGATGTTTTATAATGACTGATGAAAAAAAAAAAATGTTTGATGTTTGTTTGCTTACTGGCCACTCAAGATTCCACTCTCAAATCTCTCATGTTCAAGACCCCAGATACAGCTCAGTTTCTCTGTCAATGTCAGTGGGATTTTTTTTCACCTGTTTTATCATCTCCACCAACCCCCCCGTGCGGTTTCGTTTACTACACACATACTGAAGCGTGCGTGACGCTCGCTGTGTTTTCAGCCTCTGCCACCTCAATATATGAGTACATGAACACATGAACATAATCTCTAGAACTGCTCTGAGAGTCACTTCAGGAGCATTTTACCATTTCTTTTGAGAAAAGCTATCATCATATTATATACAAACAGAAACTTAAAGGTCTTCACAGCAACCCATCAAAATAAAGGTTCGGTTTAACTTGAAGAAACTGTGACAGAAATATATTACTTAATGTAATGGTAGACCTACTGCTGCTAATAAAGTTATTATTAAGGCATTGTTTTTAAAGGAATATTTTTATATATTTACCAGAATTTATTTAGCAGAATAATGTAAATACACAGCACAGTATTTCTTAAAAGAAAAATAAATAAAATAATAATAAATTATCTTGTATAAAATCAATTAATTAGATATGCTTTTGATTATTAAAATTTAATGAATCCATTAAAATGGAATCCAGAAAGTTAATGGAAAACAGAATGTGGTAAAAATAAAACTGAATTTGAGAAAAAAAAATTTTTTTTAGTTTGGCCTTAAAAATTTAATTTTTGTTAAACTTTTAATAAATTGCTGTTAAATATTATAAGTTTCATGATTTCAATTAATTAGACAAGCTTTTTGATTAATACAATTTAATTTAACCATTAAAACAGCACTGATAAAAAATATTTTTTTTGTGAAGTAAATACTACATAAAAACAAATGTAATTTCTACATTAAATAATTTAGTTCAGGCAAGAATTTCAAAAATTAAAGTAAATTCTATATTAGTACTCAATTTAAGCTTGTAGAAATTAAAGTTTGAATTTATAAGTATATTTTACTTGGAATTGTTTATGTTTACAAGGATTCTTTAAGTAAATATCAAAGTCATGATCCCCTTGTTCCCATCATGCACTTGGGCATGAATAATTAATAAGGTTAACTTTTTTGCTGTTTTCGAGAGGTATTTACACTGTTTTATGGTTGCTTTTGTTGTTAGGTTTAGTAACATAATGTTTTGTGACATCTGGAGTTGATTTTCTACTCAAAATGACCCATTCATACTCAAACACTATCCACTGATTGTCACCGTCATTGTGTATGGTGTACCAGGTATTGAGGTCTCTGTGTTCATTTAGGTAGTAATTCTATTGAGTGGACATATTATCTTAAAAGGATTACAAGGTGTACTTGCTTGCTTACATGTTTGTGAGTGAATCACATGCTTTAAGAACATGGTTGTTTCCCAGTGCTACATCGAATGAGTACATTTTAGAAGCCATGACTGAGTGAAATGTACTTAAGTATTGCAGATTTAACTTAAAATAATTAAGTAAAAATTACTCCTCAAACTCTAACTGGTCATGTTAAATTTACTTATTTCCTTTGCTAATTTTACTTAACTTAGCTAAGTACTTAAATTTTATGTGTGCAAAAACTTGCCAAATAAAAATTAAGTAAATCTTACTTATTGTTTTTTTCAGTGAGTCTAGTCTAGAGAAATTAAAACGAAAAAAAAAAATTTAAACAGGAAAAAATAAAACAGATTTCATAGGGCCCTATTATTATAAACATGATGTCTATCGCACAAATGGTGCAAGATTAGTTATGTTCAGAAGTTTATACTGGGGTTAAGTGTTTGTTCAACCCTGTGAGCAATGAGATATACTGTAGATATGATGGGGTTTCAATATAGGAAAACAGGATTTGTTGTTTTTGTTGCATACATGAGCAAATAATCCCGAAAAGAGTAATGGAGAAATCTGTTCCCTCAAAGGTCATCTTTAGATGATGGGTAATGCAAATGTCCCCTCGCTCTGTTATCTTTTCTTTACTTTGTGTTTGTGTGCATTGTCACTGGCTCACGGTGGAATGAATCAGAGAGGTTTGTGAGAGCGTGTGTCATTGCTGGTATTTCTCAGAGCCATGACTGCTGCCTATTTTTGGGCCATTCGATACTCAGGTAATTACACGATGACATGCCTCAGAGAGCAGTAACTAGGCAACAGTGTAGCCACGGTGACAGGAGACGGCTGAGGATCAGGAAGAACTGAAAAGCTTGATGGTAGGGAGGCTGATTGTGACCTCTAAGAGGAGAGAGGGAGAGATTTTGTCTGCAGACAGATGTTTTTTCAAACATTTTGCACTGTTTTTAGTTTCTATTTCAAATCGTTGCTGCTTCTTTGAACTTGCTATTCCTCACAGAATCCTGAAAAATTTATCACAGATTCCATAAAAATATTAAGCAGCATACATGTTTTCAGAAATGTGAGCATTCCACATCTTGAGCAGTAAATCAACATATTAGAATGATTTTTTAATCATGTGACACTGAAGACTGGAGTAATGGCTGCTGAAAATTCATCTTTGCCATCACATGAATAAGTTACATTTTAAGATAGAAAAATAAAAAAAGTTATTTTATATATTTGTTTGTTAGTAGCTTGTAGTGCTCCTTTGTAGCTTGAGGTCCTGAAGCTTTATTATCTTGCATATTTTTAACTACAAGTAGCTTAACTATAGCTTGCCTATAGCAATAAACCATAAGTAGCTAACTTGGCAAGCTACAGTTCAAAAGAGACTTCCACAACATTTGTCAAGTAATGCTGCACTCTAAGTATTGAAATTAAAGGGATAGTTCACCCAAAAATGAAAATTCTTAAAGGTCTTAAAGGGATAGTTCATCCAAAAATGGAAATTAAGTTTGGTATTGTACTATTGGCCAACCCGGAAGTTAGCAAAACCCTGGTTTGCGCAACACAAACCCAATAGGACTGTTTAGTTGAATTTTGGATTATTGTAGAAAATAAGCTCTGTGACCAGCAAAAGTTTATGATACTTAACACATTTTGTTCATCATGATAACCCTCACAAATCAACACAACTTTTATAAATATTCAAAGCCTAAATACAATTGGCAGAAGTAAAAACCTAAATGTAGGCTATAAACAAACTACACCACTATTAAGCTTCCAACATCTCTTTCAGTCATTTTACCTGAAAGTTAGAATAGTTTGCAAGCGTGTGATTATAAAGACAGCGAGACTGTGAAAGCAGACTAATGAGTAGATTAGTTTACCTATTCAGTGTGATGATGATTAATGTCCCCGGGCCGACAACCTGTGTCGTCCCATTTAGCCACTTACTCGTAACAGCCTTTTCAAGACAAGTAAAAGCTTTAAAAAGCATGCTACTGATGTATTTTATGTCTTAATATAAAACATGAAAATACCCTGAGCTTATGTGTTTACCACAGACCTTATTTCAGGGCATTTCAGGACCAAAAACTCAGTGACTTCAGAACAATGGAAACAGAAGAGCTAACATGTTAACTAATTTCCGAGTGCATCAATCTATTAGGCACATGTTTTTGTGATCTGACATTGTGTGATTGTATTGTTGTACTATACTATGAGAATCTCTCATTGTGAGTTTTGTCATTATCTGCAGCACGGCTTTCTACATGATTATAACAAAGCGGGCAAATTCGGTTTTCATATAATCTGATTTGACTGCAACTGTCTAGATGTCAGTGGCTAAATTAGCAATCGGACACAATGAGAGTGTGTGTTTTGTGTTCACCCCACCCAGCGAGTGCTCATGTTAACTGGCAGACAGGCTCTTCCAGAGCTGTTTAACTGAAGACTGTGCTGTTGCATGACTCCCTAACCATGTCTGACATGCTGCAAGATCAGATGTGTCTGGCCACAGTCTCTCTCACTTCGTTCCACTCACGTCTTAAAGAGGATGACGGCTAGCCTGGAAAGACTCCGACACCTCTCCAACAACACATTTTCTTCCAGTTCTCTGGTCACACATGAGATTGGTTATCAACAGGCTGAATAGATCATGGGTGGTACCCTCTCCTTTCTCACAATGCTTTTTGTTATATAAGTTACATTAGTTATATTACACTGCAGTAAAATGCTCTGTCTTCACATTAGCAGAATTGTGGTGAAATTTTGTGGGCAAAATAGGTCCACTGTCCATTATCAATAGTGTAGCAATGCAGGAAGCACAGCTCAAACAAAAGCCAAACAGCTTTCTGTTGGTCAACATGGTGAATATGAAATTTGAATGGAGAAATCTTTCGCCTTCATGCAAAATTCCCATTTGTGTTGATTCTTATTGAAATGACTGAATTTCAACTGTGAAAATTATATTCTATTATATTCTATTCTATTCCAGTGTACTCTTATTTTAGTCTCTAGTTGCTTTTGATGTTATAGCTCCTTTAAAGGTGACAATCTGAATTTTCCATGTATAAAGGGATAGTTAACCCAAAAATGAAAGTTCTGTCGTTAATCACTCACCCTCATGTCGTTCCAAAACCGTAAGGCCTTCGTTCATCTTCAAAACACAAATTAAGATATTTTTGATAGAATCTGAGAGCTCTCTGACCCTCCATAGATAGCAAGGATATTACCACGATCAACGCACAGAAACGTAGCAAGGACATTGGCAAAATATTCCATGTGAAATTTTCCATGTGAAAACCAGGGGTTCAACCGTAATTTTACAAAGCTACGAGAATAGTTTTTGTGCGCAAAGAAAACAATAATATAATTTATTTAGCAGTTCTTCTCCCTGAGTTACCGTCTTCTGGCATTTTGGAGAGTACCCCAGAATGTAATCAACGTAATGAGCGTTGTTTACGTTCAGCATGCGCGCGCTGTCTACTGAATTGTTTATGTTCAGTAGACAGCGTGCACATGCTGAATGTAAATTCCATCACAAATATCTTTTACTTGTGTTCTGAAGATGAACGAAGGTCTTACAGGGTTTGGAACGACATGAGGGTGAGTAATTAATGACATAATTTTCATTTTTAACCCTTTAAGTGCAAAAATCTGGTCCCTGGTGCATCTACCAACCCCGAAAAAGAAGAACCCAGTAAATGTTTTGTTAGCCTTTCTCTGCAAGCTTGTGAATAAAACAAACGCGTCAAATTTCGCTCCCCCTGTGACGTAGAAAGGGAATCTTATTATAATATTACCACCCATCATTCTGCAAGTTTCCAACCATGGTGCCACCATTGTATTTTCACAAGCGACAATGGTGTAAAAGTTCTAACACCATGGGGAAAGTTCGAGCAAAGCATGCTAACTGTTCTGTGTTTGGCTGCACTGACGAGCACAGAACACTATATGTCCCAGCCTCAGAGGAGACAAGAGAGCGGTGGATTTATTGATTTATTTACTGTATTTTACGCTGCTGCCACACAGATCTAATATAAACATGAAATTTCTTTCCCAGCTGTTTATTTTCACAGACGTAACCGACTGTTTTTGTAACTTGTGTGTTTTTAACATAAACTTGTGTGAATTTGACAGTTTAAGCACAGTAAGACATAAAAGAGAACTTAGTTTAGTACTCACATGCTATGACAGCCGCTTTCTGTGCATGTGCTTCAGATGTGTGCGCTCAGAAAACAGTAAATCAAAAGTTGAAACTTATATGGTTTAAAACGCATGATTTTAGCGTGATAGACATGATAATCAAAACCAAACAGATGTTTTTTAGCAGAGTATTTGAAGTACTAGCTGTAAAGGCACAGCCCTATTCTGGAAAAGGGGGCGGGGAGCAGCAGCTCATTTGCATATAAAGAGACATGCACGAAAACAGCCTGTTTCTGCTTTCACTCAAAATAGCAATTTCAAAATAATATAATAAATGATCTGTGGGGTATTTTGAGCTGAAACTTTACAGACACATTCTGGGGACACCTGAGATTTATATTACATATTGTAAAAAGGGACATAATAGGTCTCCTTTAATATTATGATTTTATTTATTAGGGTTCTGTTTACCTATTCAAACAATTCCATATTTGACTGTATTTGTGGTGTGTTTGTCTTTTTAAGTACATCTGCAATAATGACACATTTGTCTGGAAAAAATGTGACTGCACAAATAATCTGGGCTTTGTTCTCTCGTTATATCAGTTCTGAGATTCTCAGTCTCTGCATCACACTCCTCTCTCACTCAGACAGCAATCAGCCTGAAGAGAGGGTGGCATTTTCCACAGTTCATGCTCAAATGCTACATCATTTTGAGTCACACTTCTGCACATGCTCTCAGCTTGTTTTAGGCTGGGCCCTGCAGGAGACTGTGCTTGTCTGTTACTGATGTACTGTTGTGATAAATCACTGATGAATCATTCAGTCAGTGCTCTCAAACCCATATCTGACTGCAATACTTAGTGTAGAGAGTTTCTTTAGGTTTACAAATCAGTTTTCAGATAAACACAGGAGTTCTGTTCCAAAGTCTAAGCATTGCAGGCATGCTCCCTAAGATAAGGCTGTTCCAAAATGATGCTATAAGGAACCTTTTTTTAACTGAAATCCTAATGTGGTCACATTAACCATTGTTCAGCAAATTTTCACTGGCAAAATCTAGTAATTTCAATTGGAATCTTCGCAATTTGGAATTGCTCTCAAGAGCAAAATAATTCCGCATATTTTGCATTGGGTTCAAGTTTGTCACACAAATTTGCCACATTGACCAATAGAAAGCGACTTGGTTGTAAAGTGACTTTTGCACGAGAGGTGCTTGCATCACTACACTTGACGATAAACAATGGAACAAAAAGCCTGCAAAATATTGCAGAAATTTTGCTAATATGACTGCACTAAAGTTTGACTATGAACTAATTTCATTCAAGACTGAAAAAAAGTGCTGATAAAAAGTTCCATTAAAGCTGACTATTTCACCCAATACTTGCATGTGCTACGTGTTTTATTTTAATTAGCATAGCAATATGCTCAACCATTTCTGTACTTTTGTGTAGCATAGAATGAGGCAAGGTTTGTTGAGTCCATTTAGTGAGTATATCCTTTTATGATATATGATATATGATGATGATTTGTTTTTAACATTCTATGACTACTGTGAATGCAGAAATTAAGTATTTAATACCTTTGGGAGAATACATTTACTGTTAAATATGAATTAAATTTAGATGAAAGCAAGGTTTTCCATCACAATAAAGCTACAATTGCTGTCATGTTTATGGGCCATGAGAGTGATGATTCATATAGTTATATGAATTTGGGTCATTTAAGTTCAGATAATGAACTATGTGAATGTTTGTGCGTGTAAATGGCCCAGAGTCTCAAAAGAGCAATTTGGATTTTGGTATATTTCCCAAGCAACATCAACATATTCAGTCTTTCACTACATCACTTATAATGACATAATCCTAATTTATGTCTTCCACACAAGAAGAGCAGATTTTGTTTTGATTTTCACAGAAATCTGTTGACGAGTCCCAGGGGTTCCTTTGTCTCCATCAGTCACAGCTTTAGCTAATGTCTCTTCTCTGACTTTCAGGAGCTTTTTAGAGTGTTGACACTGATCATTGATATCTGAGCTAAACTACTGCATCCGAAGCAGAGCTGGAACATTTTCCACATTAGTCTACAATAGCTTACTATCAGGGAGATTAAGACAGATGCAGTTTATAGTGAATTTTATAGACCATCAGTTGCATATGTGAGCTAACTGTGCTACATTTACATCAGTTGCTCACCCTCATGTTGTTCCAAATCCACTTTTGTTCATTTTTGAAACTCAAATGAAGATATTTTTAACAAAACCTGAGAGATTTGTCTTTTCATTGAAAGATTCATGCAACCAACACTTCTGAGGCTTCAAAATGATTCATAAAGACATCTTAAAAACAATCCATATGAATCCAGTGGTTTGATCAGAGTCTTCTGAGGAGGCACAATCACTTTATATAATGAATAGATTTAATTGAGGCATTTATTAACATATAAACGTACATATAGCTCATTAAAACATGGTAAACGTAAGCTCATACGAGTTTGCTTGACTCACAAGAACATTGAGGTTTGTTCTCGCATATAACACAAGCATGTTTGAACTTCATCAAGCATGAATGTGATTTGTTCTCATGCGTCAAGCTAGTAATTTTGAGCTTCTGTGTTTACCATCTTTGATGTACTCCATGTAAGTGTGTTAATCAATGTTTAGATTAAAATAAAAGCTTACTTTAAATCTGTTCATCGTATGAAGTGATTGTGTCTCCTTGGAAGACTTGGATTAAACAGCTTTATTCATATGAATTACTTTTACAGTGTTTTTATGAAGTTTTGGGTGAATTTGAATGTAATAATAATAGTAATTCATTACATTTATATAGCGCTTTTCTAAGCACTCAAAGCGCTTTACATTGTGAGGGGTGAGGGGGGGGGGGGGGGGGGGGGGGGCTCCTCTGTGAAATCTCTGTTTCATCATAATATATTAATTTGTGTTTAAAAGATGAACGAAAGGCTTATGGACAAAAGGGTGAGTAAATGATGACAACATTTTGGGTGAACTATCACAGCAACATAAAATAATAGTTTTTTGTAAGCCAACAGGAAATCCCATTCCACCCTTAAATTTATGTATTCACATTATGGAAGTTACATGCACTGCAGTATCATTTCATTAACTTTATGGTCAGAATTTCAATAAAGCCAGGACATCCTTCTGTTGAAAGGGATTAAAGTATGAATTTATTATTAATGAATTTACTTAAACCATCAAGAGTTCTTTAGATCTCTTTGGATCACACAAAGGTGAATAGCAAGCTAGTTTCAGAGGCAGTGGGCATGTGGTGATCTATTTAACACACTGGAGTAGCAATGACAGCAGACACTCTGCCAGCAGCATACATCTCACTAATGTGGCCTTTGAACACATAGAGAGCCATAAAAATCATCCAGCCATTCAATATGACTGAAATACATTCCCTTTTGATTTGATCTGTCTCTGTTTGTCAAGAGAGGTTCACATTGTAAAAAAAAGCCTCTCTGTTAAATGTCATGATCAGTCTGGAATTAGACATTATCAAGTTGCTAAAATTAAAAAAACTCTTAAACACATTATAAAAGACATTTCAGGTGTAATTAGCACTTAATTATATTACATATAGACAATTACATAACAACAGTCCATGAAAACTGTGTAGTAAAGTTGTATTTTTCTGTTTATTGCAGCATGTTCTCCTTGCCTTCAAATTCATCCTGGCATTCATCATTCCAGATGTTCCTAAACATATCCAAGTCAAACTAGCCAAGCTGGAGTTTGACTCCCTAGAAGCTCTTAAGAAAAGGGTGAGTACACATTTGTACATGTGCACATATCTATTGCATGCAAACAGGAAATGTGACCGCCTGTATGACAGGCCCTGTCAGGAAGTACTTCAGTGCAAATAGTCATCTGCGTATATGCCTCGGTGGGCTTCACAGAGTCAACAACACATGTCTGCGTCAACATAAGTGGTGATGTGGCGACCATTATATCTCTCGGTTCAGGGAGGCGAGAGCAGCATTAACATGCTTTCTGATCATTAAATGATCCAGAGAGACCTTTGTACATGCTGAGATACTCTGCTAACATACAGAGTGTGTGTGCAGGTAGTGTTTGCTAACGAGGTTTAGCTATTTAGGCAGATGTTTATCACCTCGTATGCAGCATAAGAAGTAGGTCACTTACAAAGAAACACATGCTGCAGTCTGCCCAAGCAGACTTAATAATGAGGGGAAAAAACAGTTTTCCTCAAAAGACAAAGGATATGTTTGGAATATAATACTGACATACTGCTTACTGCGAACTACCTTCTATTTGTTTTTAAATAACATTGAGACAGTATGTATTTTGCAGTGATAAATATTTCAAACAGTAGTATGCAACATTGCTGTCGTATGACCTCATTATGTTGCATGTTTAATTCAGCGAGCAGAGCTCAGTTATCATCTCTGAAATAACTATGGTTATTTTGTAAATCAATAAAAAAAAAAATATATATATATATATATATATATTGTCAATTTTTAAATAATGAGTCAATAAGGAAATATTACTTTACATTGATAAAATGTTTATTTGCATAATCACTGTTGATACTAATTTTGATTCATCTGATTTGTCAGCTCTTATTTTTTAAGCAATATGAAGATGTTTAATAATGCATAAATTGTGAGACTTTGCTGTGATAAATACTATTTTTTAATAAAAACATACTATAATATATTATAGTATTAGCTGCTTGCTGATATTGTAGGTAAAACAAAACATGTACCATATATCTTTAATTTGAAAACAGTGGAAACTTAAAATATAAATACTGCAGTGAAAAATAACTATTTTATATTTTATGAAAGGAAACCCTGATACATTTTTTTTTTCAGGATTCTTTGAAGAATATAAAGTTCTAAGAATAGTATTTACTTGAAATAGATTTTTGTAACAATGTAAACGTAATTTTTTCATCAATTTAACACTAGTACAAACAGTATGGAAATATTCTGTTCTGAACAAAACCAAACATATCCTGAAGCCTTAAAAATTAAAATTATGCCATCATTTATGCACATTCTTCTTTTCTCTTGTCCAATGAAAGTCATTGGGGTCCACACAGTAAAGAAAAGCATAGAAGTTTGGAATGACATGACAATGAGGGCAAATAATTGTAATTTTGGGGTTATCTATCCCTTTAATATGTCTGTGTATATCTGTGATTTTTACTGTTATTCAAAGGTCAAGGTAGGTGGTGCCAGTGGCAGTAATGTATTGTTTATGGATATGAACCTTACCCTGCCTCAATTAGACTGAAACAGTGATTCACATTTGGAACATTCGTGGTAATGAATTCAGACCACTGTCTCTCTTTTAAAAAAGGAATGGGTGTGCTTTATTATCTAAAGTATTAATAATGATTCCATACAATGTCTGTCAATGCGACAGCATAGACACGCTTTAACAGGATTCAATGGCTTTATTTCTGCAGAGACGAGCCCTCGGTCGGTAAGTCCGTTGCCATGGCTCTAGTGATATGGCACAGTTGGATTGTGAATGACAATGAGCTGGCGTGTGCTGTTGGCATCCAGCGTTATCCTTAATGTGGCCTTGTGTTTCCTCCCCTCACTAACAGCAGATAATATGTGTGCGATATGGCCCCCCTTTGCCTCTTAATGCTGTGGATTATAATATTTTCTAGTTAATTTGGATACATGATGAGCACTACTCTGATAGTTTTGCATTTTTATGTGTTGGTTTTAGCAAATCACAGCACTAGTGTGCAATGGTGTACGAACGAAAAGTAGTGGGGGGGCAGATTATAAAATCAACTGGCTTATGAATATCAATTGGTTCTACCTTGTTTACTGAAAAGCAGACGTTGATAAATATGTGCAAGACAAGAGGGTTTAAAATACCTGGGGAGAGCTATTCGTTTACACTGTCATTTATCTCAATGGCAGTTGCTCGGCTGGTGCAGGACCCCCCCGAAAGTTTGTGAATTGAATTCTGCCATTTCGCTCATGTGCATTCAGTTCCAGTTTTTTTAAGGCAGTCACCTGAGCTGTAAATGCCATGTGACTAATTACTAGTTAATTTTTAGCCAATGAAGGACATCCTGACATCTAGCCTTTAAAGAGATAATTTATCGTTTACTCATTATCAAGTAAGTTCCAAGACTGTATGAGTTTCTTTTTTCTGTTGATCACAAATTAAGATATTTTGAAGAATGTTAATAACCAAACAGTTGCTGGTAGTCATTGACTTCCATAGTGCGGAAAAAAATAAATACACTATGGAAGTCAATGGCTACCAGCAATTTTGGTTACCAACATTCTTCAAAATATATATTTTTGTGTTCAACAGAAGAAAGAAACTTGTACAGTTTTGGAACTACTTGAGGGTGATTAAATGGTGACAATTTTCATTTTTGGGCGAACTATCGCTTTAATAGCTGTTATAGCTACTATCATTCTGTGAAGCAAAAGGTCAAAAAAGAAGACAAACAAAACAAAACAAAAAGCTTTTACGACGTTTAATTCATATTTATTATCTATTATAGCTTGTTTGTTTCTCAAAAGACCAAAAGTTATTGATGACTCAGCCTGTCCAATCAATTGATCCCTAGAATGAAAATATCCCTCCTCTTATATCACTGACTAGCAACATGTACCAAATCATGGTTCAATGTTGTGACATAAAGCCTATTGGCTTTTTAAATAGAGGGGAGGAACACTTTGATATGTCCTTCCCAAATGTCCTATAAGAAATGTCAGCTCTGGAAAGTGATTATGTGGGCTTTTCGAGAGCCCTTTAAAATCAGGCATTATCAAAACATTCAATGTAATAAATTGCAATTGATATGTTGCTGGGTTAGACTACATTTGCAGCGGACTCTTCTTGAAGATTATGAAGAAATTTCAATTAATCTTGAACGGCGATTACTTTATAATATAAAGCCAATACTGAGATGATATGATCCATACACTATCTCGAGTAATTACAAGAAAAATAGAAAATATGATTCAGTGTTTAAAGGTAGGGTAGATCATTTCGGAGAGGCTAGCAATAGCAAGCTAGCTTTGAAAGCATAAGGTCCCACCCTCCCTGCAAATCATTCTTCAAAGCCACGCAAAACATATGAACGCACACAGGCAGACAAGAGTCTAATTAGTGTCACAATGAGAGAAGGTGTTAGTGGAGGGTTGAATGCAACGCTTTCAAAACATTACAGTACAAAGCGCATAATATTACAATAATAACGCCTTCCAATCTTGCTCGGTCTGCAATAGCATAATGGAACGTGCTGATTGGATGAGCATTTTATGGTCTTACACCTTCCACAGATGATATAATACATTTAGACCACTTAACTTAGTGATTGCTATCGGGATGTGAAGAGACTTTCAACCAGCATAACAATTATTTTAACCAAATCACCTATCCTGCATTTAACCCTTGACCCTATAGAGAATGAGCAGTTAGATACTGATTGGCATGATTGTTCGTTCATTAATACACCCAGAGATTTATTCAAGGAGGAAAGCATCTTGATGGCCCCAGTTTCATGAAGACTGTGTAGTCAATGATCATCTGTGTAGCTGTGGGAATGTAGGTACTGAAAAGGGAAGACCATTCTCACAGTGAAATCAAGACAGCACATTTAATGGAATGATGAAGCACTTGGCTGACGATCTGCGATGAAGGCGGGACTCCATCGAAGTTTCATCCGTCTAACATTTCTTTTAATTTAGCAGAGAGACGCAGGTCATAAAACACATATTGATTATGTTTCAGGATGACTGAAGACGTGATGTTATTGGGCTTCTACCCCTCCAATTCTCTCTCACAAACTTCACCTGACACCAGCTCATCCCACTGCCAGTGCTGGCGGTGCGTCTTCACCAGAGTCTCTCCATCAGAATGATGGACGGTAGCTAATAGCTTCAGTGGCCTCGTCCGGATCTGTTAGAGTTCAAAAGTGCCGACTGCAGTTAAACGGCACATTTGGTTGGTGATATAAGACTGCAGGACCTCGGGGAGGTGCTTGGTCCAGTGGTTTGAGAGTGCTAGTGATGAGCTAGCAGCACATGACACCATTTAGCTGTATTTCCATGTGTTCAGCAGCTTGAGAGGGTGAAGACAGCTGTCAGGAGAAAAGCTCCCACTGCTCTAGGGCAAAGGGACTCTGAAAATAGCCAGCACTTTAAGCAGCAGTGGAAACCCCCTGTTAGTGGCCAGCGTTTGGAAAAGATCCGGGGTGAACTTCAGGAAAAGGCCAAGCTGCCAACACTATCATGGAACCATTATGGCAACTGGTGATTTTAGCCTTTCTGTTTTGCTGAATGAGACCTTTTTAACCCGTAACAGCTGTATGAGTGGCTGATAGGAATAGAAAACAAAGAAAGAGGCTGGCATTGAGGATCAGACGTGATCTCCCTTGAAGATGAAGGGAAATGGTTGGGAACCATCTGTGTGTTAGTTCACATTTGTATATTTTCTCACTTTAACGTCAATACTTGAGCTCGATCGAAGTGGGGGTTGGATTGTAGAGATACGGTTGTCTTGAAAAGATGTTGGTGTCTACAATTCACATCCATGGGCGATCCACAAGTAGAAAGTGTTGATAAGAGCTGTTTCTCCCTTTAAAAGGCAGCTTGTATTTTGCATGCATGCTGTGTCCTGGGTTTTAATTTGCTTCGTTTTAGAACTGAGAATTAATGGTTTGCTTTTTCCAACAGATGTCAATTTGTTGAATGATGGAGGCCATTTATCTTAGAACCCGGGCCGTCAGTTTAACACACTAATTTAGTGTGAGTAATTATAAAAAAAAATAATGTGATAAAATTAATGCAATTAATCATACCTCCTGACCCTTATGTAAATACCATATTAAAGATTTTTCCTACCTTCGGAGCAATTCAAGCTTGAATTACCACCCATTGCGAGACCAGCTGATACTGCAGGCAACAAGACACACAATACTGTACCACACTTACCATTTTAACTAGAAGGTCAGGGGTGCCCAATCCTGGTCCTGAAGGGCTAACATCCAACAGAGTTTAGCTTGTCCCAACATATCTGCCTAGGAGATTCTAGTAATCTTGAAGACTTCGATTACTTTTGTTCAGGTGTGTTTAATGGAGGTTGAAGCTAAACTCTGCAGGACAGTGGCCCTCCAGGAGCAGGATTGGACACTCCTGTAGAAGTTGATCGGTGGTCATTGAACAGATTCAGATTTTGGGGTGGACACCTTGGGATATCATAGATCATAAATTAAACTTTTTAGAAACTTTAAGTGGACAAATTGTGCCACACAGGGCCGGACCATTGAAAATGTTTGTTTTGGTTGCTTGCATTAGACTTAAAACACTTTTTAGGGTTTTATCTTGTACTATATGGTAGGGCCCTGGGCCCCGCTGTACACTTAAATGGGCCAAAAAGCTATAGTTGTCAGATCACATTTTGCACACTAATGGCCCAGTCTCTGACTAGTCTGAGGCTCCGGGGTACTGGCCTATTTGGCCCGGTCCAAAATCCAGCTCTAGTGCCAAAGAATGTTGGTTGCATGATGGACCTTGTCAGATTCAGTCTGCTTTCACATCATTGCCTGACCACCGTCACAGGAAGTGGAACAAGCCAGCCGTCTGAGGCAATCTGTCAACTTCCTGAAGTTCATGAGAATGTGACATGTCCCATGTTAAGCTTTAATGGTGTTAGGCGAAATGAAGTCAACCCTTTCAATACAGCCAGCATTGCAGTGGTGGCGATGACAAACTGCGAGTCAGACTTTGGACCAAAATCACCTTGAAGTTTTTTTCATAAATGATTAGGCTGTATAGACAATATCTTATCAATGTGATGGGACTGTACACAGCTGTTCAACCTCTAATGATTTATTGACCCTGAGTTTGCACTTGAATCTGAGTACAGTTGTTAACATGAGTAATAGTATGTTGGAATTGCAGAAGCTTCAAATCTTTTAACCCACCTCCTTCTAACATAATCAATACTGACAGGTCCCGTTAATTATCCCAGTTTGCCCATCAGGACCTTCCTTGTAATCCAGAATATTTGTTCCATTTAGGTGCATGTCAACCACCTTTGTTTGAACACCTTAATTCTCACGTTTGTTAATGCTAATTCAGCCCGCCGGATGCAAAGGGAGTGTCTCCTGAGATGAGTTTCCGCAAATCCAGTCTCCGTGAGCAGCTGAGAAAGATTGACTCACTATGTGAACAGATAGTTTTTTAGAGAAAGGACATTTTATACTACCCTTCTAGGAAAAAAAATATAATTGATTGGATTGAAATCCCATGCATTCATACTTAATTGTGAATTACATGAGTTGATTGGATTGATGGAATTTGCATGTTTTTAACATAACAAACCATTACTAAAATGCTGAGGTACCTCATTTGCTACATTTGTGTTTGTAGGTGAATCCCATTAATCATTTCAAGAACAAGTGATCAAATAATAATAATAATAATAATAGTACAGTAATACTATATATATCCATTATATTTTATTGACATTATATATTTAATCATATTTAATTCCATTGTTTTTCTGGGGGAAAAAATGATTTAGAGATTCCAGTGGAGGCCAAAGTATGAGAACCGTTGTGTAGACCTCTTTAATTATTGATTCACCACATTTAAAGGGACTCTATATCTGGTGCCTAGTAATAACCATTGTGCAGTTTTGTCATAGGAGACCAGAGCTCAGTCTCACTGAACTTATACGTACAGAACCACAGAGTCAGCAGCTCCGGTGCTATTGATCTCTCTTTTGGATTGAAAAGTTAATTGCACCTAACACTTTTTCACTGAGAATGTAATTTGCTCTGGTTTGCTGCAGGCAGTGAAATTAATTGGGTTAAATGAAACTCAGCATAGGCCATAGTCTGGGAGTTGTGGATGCTGCAGAGAAAAAAACATCTGTTATGGGTAGATGGGTTCATTTTGATTGTCTTTTAAAAAGATTTAGTAGCTTTCTGTAATGTTCTTTAATTGTTAAAAAGCTTTTCAAAATATAGCAGCATCCCTGCTCCCCTCCATCTCTGAAAACCCAGCGTGACTCATTTGAAACGCAGACCTGCCTGGGGCTGTATGTACGCTGAACTAAGATCAGCTTCTGCCTTTTATATGCCAACATGTAAGACTTATTTAGACCAGCGAGAAGTAATGCTAAATCAGTCTGAATCAGTTCTCTTACACGATGAAACCTGAAAGATTATGAATATATGCCTTGGTTATTTGTGTAAAATCTCCCAGAAGAGATTATATAGGGGGGGAACATACCCCAGATTAGTACATCATATTTTGAAACCATTTGTGCACATACATCCTATATTCTTTTCCTATCATCTGTTCATCTGTGATCTTTTATTTTGGTTTAGGTTCCCAAGTAAGTTCCATCATTAATATTTTGATACTATTTGTCTTTTCAGAAAATACTGGAAGCTACGGAGACCTGAAATACGTGAAATAAGTGACGGTTGATGACAACAACAACAAAAGTACTCAAGGTGTACACATGCTGTAAACAATCTAGTATTATATTTAACTGACTTCGACTTTAAATATGCACTCCTTACCGTGTAATCCACAAAATGGCTTATTGATGCTGTACACTTATTAATAAGACAGGGTTTTAAGACAGAGTTTTCCTGTTATTGCAATTGCACGCATTGTTTTATTTCTCTGTCAATAAAACTGTTACTGGTATAATGAGAGACAAGTGAAAATGGGAATCCAATTAATGCATGTGATGGGGTCAAATAACTAGTTTGATTTGGTTGTCAAAGTACTTTTAGTTATTTTTATTCATGATTGTCTGAAGCTTTAAAAAAAAAAAAGGTTGTAAAGAGTTTTTTTTTTGAGGAATTGAAATGTTCGTTTTCATTCACTCCATGTTCTACCAAAGACAGAGCAGTGCCTTTAAACATCACTGTTATACGTTTAACTGTTATGGCTTTTGTTTACAGATGTCAGGCCACTTCACCCTGTATTATACTTGAATTAAGCATATTCAATATTGTCTGCCTGAAAATAAACATTTTAAATATTCAGATAACATGCGTCTCATCCTTTCCACATCCTTCAGCGCTTGGGATGAGATGTTTGTGTTTAGGACTTTTAGATGTTTATCAGCCTAAAACTCCAGTCTTTCAGCGATTCAGTGACCATGTTTTCATGCACATCATTTTGTGATTGAGGTCCATATTCTGGTTAAGCAGGTCATTCAGAAAAAAGGTTTGGTTAACAGCTGTTGCAGTATATTTGTATATATATACACAAGTCGGATATTCAGAATAAATTAAAACATGCTAGTTTTCTTTTCTTGCTATTTTCCTGTTATTAACAGCATATTTACTTTTACAGTTTTCATTCATGCCCTTGAAAATAGCACACAAAAGCATAAAATGTAAGGCAAGAAATCCCTTTCCTGTCTGCATACTGATTTATGTTCATTTCTGTTGTTTAACCAAAAATACCAAAATAATTTTAAGCATTTTTTTGAGCAACGTTATTTTTTTTCTCAGAGAACTTTACAGTAATAGTTGTGACCAGGTATACTTTAAAAATATATATATTGAAACGGCATGCAGTTTGTTTCATTGTCCATGGGCTCACTTAAGTGAGAACTATTTATGATTAAATAGGATTAGACATAATTGTATGCATGTAAACAGTCATTTATCATCTTGTCTTGATGTAGAGACTATTTAAAGTTGTTTTTTAAAAGACTAAGGTCTTAGGAGCCAAACAAACAACTCCCTGTGTCTTCACACTTGATGTTTTCTGAAGCTGAGGGCAGTGTGACTAGCCAACTTCCAACTCATTCTAATTAAGGAACAACTTGTCACACTTTCTGACAGTGAAGCAGTCTCAGCAGTTTCCACTGACCAAGCATGACACTGACAATATGCAGAACGTGTCTGTGCGCTCGCAAGGTGCTCTACTGACAACACACATAGTGTGTGTGTGTTTGACCATTAAGCTGATGCTGGACATGTACTTGGATGAGAAGAAGTGTGCACTTGAGACACCCCTGAAAAGCTCTTGGTTATTGGAGACACCTTGGCAGCAAAAGCAGGCAGTAAATTAGGAGCAAATACCTTTCAGCAGCAGGGGCTTGTGGGCAGTGGTACTCTGTCAAGTTTAACTTCTTTCCACATTGTGTCCAGCAAAACTCAGTCTGAACCACAATTTCTTCTACTGTACAGAAAGCGCAAAGATAAATTACACTGATATGAAATATTATCATGTTATTCCTGTTATCTACTTTGGAGTAAAACAAGCTCTTCAATGAGAAAAAAGTAGGGCACAAAAAAGGACAAAGGAAGTCCAGGTTTAAAGACAACATATTTCACATTTAATTCTGGACATCACCATAGATAGCTATATGTAACTTTTAAAGACAAGTTTCAGCAACAGAACATTTATTCATTTTGCTTTTTCAAAGTTGTTTTTTTCTCTTTTTTTACTTTTCTTTTAACGCCAGTACATGGTTTGGTCCTGTAACATTTTGTGGTGGTTCTTTTCCTCTGAATGAACATGGATCAATAATGTCAAACGCACAACACATGCACATGTCGTTTAGCTGTTTACATTAGGGTAGGACAAAGTCAGAGACTGACGTTATGCATATAGCACTGTTTTCTTTTCAACCTCCCTTGCTCTGTTTTTGACACTCATATCTAATAAGGCTATATTACAGCTATGAACAAGAAGTCCAACACTGCATTTCTAAGTGTAGAGCACCATATTTACACCAATATTTACAGACTTTATTTTTAAAAACAAAAGACAAAACAAACAGAAATACTTAAGATAATTTGGGTCAAGTGAGCCATTTGAAGGATGTACAGGTTTGAAATATAAAAACAAAACAAAATAATATTTACACAGCTGCAACTTATAGCTTAGCTTATTGCAAATGCCCTTTAAATCTCGCAACCGATTCTTTCACACTCACAATCCTGTAGATCTTTGACTTACTTCTATACCAGTCGATGGCCACCCAATGGTCAACTCTTGAAGCCATATTTCCTGAAAGAGTGGCCATCCACTGAATAGAAGACACATCATGCATTTATTTATCTGTTATCAGGTGGCCAGGTGACAAAAAAAGCCCCATTTTATCCCAACTATAAGCCAGTTCAAGGCTCACATCCAAAACAGCATTTTAAAACAGCAGTTCTTTCAAAAAATAAAATTTAAAAAAATATATATGTACATACTTATAAACATCCCCTAAGGCCAGTCCATTCTGAGACTGGTATATACAGTAACTCAAAGCTGAATGGTACAAGAACAACAGGGGTGAGATAGAGGATTATGGGCTGGAACTGAAAATTATTTATTAAGCCAAAGAAGAGTCCTTGATGATAAAATAATTTATTTCTCTATTCAAATTTAATTTTAATAATGACACTGAGAAAGAGGGGTACTGACTCGACGGTATTCTGTACTACACAAACTAAATACTGCCGCTGTCTGCGGGTTTGATTTTGCTCTGGCAGTAACAGCATTGTAAAGGCTAATTACCCCCGCTGTGATTTGTATGGTATTCAAAGTATCCTAATTGTAGACTATACTTATTCTGTAGTGCAATTCTAATTTTATAATTTGATAAAAACTAGGATGAACACATTTATGTGTGGGTGTATCCACAGTGCTGTCTGGGTAGCAAATTTGGCAAAACATTATTACTTAGAGGGCATGTCGCAGATGGAATTACAAAATTGAATAGCTTGAACATGTATAAATTGCACTTAAATCCCAAATGTTTACTGAAATATACCAAAAAAAGTAATTTGGTGTGATGTGAATCAAGAACATGGTGAATGTGTTTTAATGTTATTCAAATCTTAAAAAAATCTGGGTGATCTGTAGCCCCCTTTTGGAAATTATCCATTAAAAATATCCCTTGTTATTGCAACTGATTGTCATTAACCTCAAAAGTTTATCTATACTAAACATTTCTAAATGGTGGCAAGGAAACAGTCAATAGCACTTAAAAAAAGGTGAAAAAACTGTGCAAAATGGTCATCCAGTTTAAGACTCATCAGACAGCACTATGAATTAAAAAAAAGGGTTTGTTCTTTACTCTCACTATTGCTTTTACTGTATAACCATCTCATTACAATCATTTTGGGGCTAAAATTTACAAAACCAGTTGTGGTTGAGTTTCTTTAAGTGCTTGTTTTATGAATTGCCATGTTCTGTTCTATCATACTGTTGGTCTTAATTTAAATCTCACTTTATTAAAGGTCATTTATTTATACATACAGTTTCCACAACTCTTGACTGATTGGGTGGTGTTGGAACCATGGAATTCATAATAAGAGTGTTTCATTTCAAGGGCTAAAAAGCAAAATGAACAGGACTTGAAAAACAAATATTAAAGTCTAATTGGGCAAAACAAATAAAGACACAAAAAAGAAAAGGATAGCAGTGTGCACTTCATTAAAAACCAATGGGTCCAAGAGAAGAACTTAATAAATAAGTTGTGAGAATGATTAAGACGACACAGAAGGCAGGTTTAAAGGTCAAGTTGGGATCAAGAGAGGTCATATACAGCTACTGGTGGAGAACTCAAGTCATCATATGCTACAAATGTGGCAATAGGAACAATCCACTCTGAGAACCAGCCGTGAGCCGTGCCGTCATATGACCTGACAGCAGCTGGCCTGGGCTGAGGCACAGAGTAGCCCGTCTCTGGGGCTTCGCTGGATGTTCACGGAGATGGTCTTTTCACACAGAGGTAGCTGGAGAACATTATTTTTCAAGTTCAGGTTGTTCTCCTTGACCAGGCCAAGTTCATTTAACATGACTGCTGTTTGGTCTTGATAATGCTCCATCGCCCCAACGCCGCCATTCAAGGCAGGGTTGATCACTTTGTCTAGACTGTTGTTGGAGCCAATGCACATCTTCCAGGAGGACTTCTCCTGTATTTTAACGCTGGACAGGCTCTGAGGATCTAGGATAAACCGTCCACCACCACCTCCTCCAGAGCTGCGATGCTGAAACTGGGAACTCAAGCATAGACTCATGAGTTTCAGACTCTCTACCAGTTCCCCCGCACTCCGAGCTGCACTACGTGTCGAGCCAGATGAAGCGTTGTTGTTGCTGCTACGGGAACAGCTGGAAGGGCCACCCTGTCCTTTTGTACTCCCACCACCTCCACTGCCCCCTCCTGTACTACCACCATTCCCTCCTCCTGGAGGGCTGCCCTTGTCTGGTCCTGTGTTGCCTTCCCCAGGTGGTTTGCTCTGTCCTCCGCTAGTACCACCCCCATTGCCCCCAGAGTTTCCAGGTGGACCCTCACTACTGTCCCTGCGGTTCCAGCTGTAGGTGAACCCTGTGTCTTTGTCTAGTCGTCTGCGATGGCTCTCCGAATCATCATCGCTGGTCTCGGAGCTAGAGCAGCTTGAACCGCGGCCCTGACTTTTGCGCCGGTGGTAGCGCTTCTGAGCTGTACCAGGAGATGCCATGTTCATCTTCAACCGGCTGAGCTTGGGTGGAAGACTCTCGTCCATGTCAAAGTCATCATCTGATTCGCCTTCCTCCTCGAAGATCTGATTGAGCACTGGGGCGCTTTTTCGAGACGTAAGCCGGTTGGTGATGGACAGCGGTTTGCGGCGTAGGACCACCTGAGTGGGCAATGGTAAAGGCTCCTGTTCTTCTTCCTCCTCCTCATCTTCTTCCACCCGAAAGAGGCAGGTTCGTTCCTTGGCTGAAGTGGATGCAAGGGGGGCCATGACCCCAGGTTTAAGGGGGTTTGGGGGCAGAGCAGCAGAGCTGCTGGAGGCTTCGCTAATCTCCTCTCTACGGCTCACTTCCAGAAACCCTTTACTGCGGTGACCGTTTAGCAGATTCTCTGTACTGCGAGCAGGAGACTGTGGACCCCCAACATGAGAGATGGACGAAGAGGCTAAGCTGTCCTCGATGTCCTGATGCAAGTCGTTTTTGGATGGCCATGACTGCCTGCAAAAAAAAAAAAAAAAAGGGACATAGTCCTTGATATAAATAACCTTGCCTTAAAAAGAGTACAATACCCCAAAGTCAAAAACAGCATAAGGTTGTAACTTAAGCAGGATGATATTCAGTAAAGGTGGACATTGCCAAAAACAACTTTTAAAGACAGAAGCTCTGGAGATTGCCTTAAGAAAACAACCCAAATGTTAAATGACAGTCCTTGACAAAAGCCAGACTTCCTTTTCGTGCCAAGTACTCAAGCAAGGAACATGGAGATTTACAAGATAACTCTGAATTCTTACTGTAACTTGCTTTTATTGTCTTTTTTTAGTCTTTTATTGTCTCCTGCTGGAGTATCATTTGCACAGCACAGTATGTGCACTTTCAGACAAGTTGCTATGGAAAGATATACTCTGCAAAGGCTTTTGAAACAAAGTAAATCAGTGAAACATAGTTCCAGCACGTCCTCTCTGGTTGTCATAACCACATAAACACTCTATAAACCTTATGCTGGTACGAAGACGAGCCAAACAATGCAAACAAATGCAGGAAATGCCTTGTGGGGATTAACAAATGCTTAATCACACTTCTGCTCAGAGAGAACTGTAATGAAAATCTGTTAACAAGGATACAGGGCAAAACTTGTGACAACCTTGGTAAAATGTTGCCTACAAAGTCAGTTTTTGCATAGCTTGAGTAACTTTCTAGGATATAATAAAGTGGACTTCAAAATCTGACTAGCTGTGTTTTCAGGCCTGATGAGAATGGATTGTAAACATTCATATCTGTTCATCATAAAAAAAAGAATTACAGAATTACTGAAATGGCCTAATAAGGTTGATGCAAATGCTGCTGTCAGTCTACGCATGTGGAAACTTCTGCATAATATCAAGAGTCAACCTCATACGTCAAAATAACATTCTAGTCAGAATTTATACTCTACTGCTATATTCTCCACTAGGATCAAAGAATTAAAATTCTGAGTACATACAGCATATAAACTCTCTCTGTCTATGAAGGGCACACTGATTAACAAGAACACTGCAATCGTGATCTGGGTTACCTATAGCCAAGGTCAAATTACATGATTCTGGGAAGAATCTGGGAGGCTCAGTTTGCTTTTCCATTCAGTTTATATATGTTGATTCCCACAAAAAAAGCATTTGTTACCCTCTCATGATCCCTGCTGCATCCTAAGGACTCTCCCCCTCCCAACATCATCTTCTCCTACTTCTCTTTCCCACCACATCCTCATTTCTTCCAATCCCTGCTCCTTTCAAAAAGCATCCGCAGCCTCACTGCTTTTCTAGGTCAGTCCAAACCAATTTCAGCCTCATCTTTTAAACACATTTGTCACCCGATGCGGTGCTCAGAGGATGTGCTGGCTGTCCACACACAGCATGTAGAACAGACAGGGATTCTGACATCCAGCAGAGCTGACCTCTCACAACCTCTTATAGAGAATCCTGCCCCTTACTGCACACAGACACCTTCTGAGAGACAACAAACCTGCAGTTAGCCTGCCTGTGTACACCATGGCATGGCAGACTGATTTGAAACAGTTTGTTTTTTGACAATTACAACAAAAATAAGAGCAATGCTGTAAATGGTTTATTTTTCAAACATACTAGTACAAATTGGAGAAGAATGTTAATCACATTGTTTCTCCACTGGTTGACTTTGGTACCAGTTCAAATTGGTTACTACTTGGCATGAATGTACAAATCTTAAAGTAATTGGGTTTTTAATTCAATTTGTTTTGTACCAGGTCTGTGTTGTGATAGCACCTGCAGTAAAAAAATCCTAAAATTTCACTGCCATAAAAACCTCAGGGATCCACTGTCTGACCTTTCTAGAAATATAAATCCCAACTAAAAAAAAAAGGGAACTAAAGACATTCCACAGGGTGGCCATGGGATTCTGCAATAAAGGAAGTCACTCCTTAAGTCAAAATTGTATCATGTGGCACAAGGCAAAACCAATTTGCTGTAATTGGGAATGGGTACACATCACAAAAATGCTTCAAATACCTTCAACATTGAGTTTTGAATGTTGCACCAAAACCCCGGTGAACTTAATAAAACAGTACAAAACTAAAGCCGCTTTTACACCATCGCGCTGAACGGTTCTCTTTGCATAACCGTTCCATTCCGTGCTGATCCGAGCCGGCCAGTACAGTTATGGTTTCGTTTTCCACTGCGGGCTGATAACGGATCTCTCTGGAATGCAATTCAAATGCTTCAGTCGTTGCCGTGGTAACACAAGTGTTTACAGATGATATGATGTGTAAATAACCACCGCGTTATGGAGAATTATCAGAAATTTATTTAAATTTTATTACTAATTTGTGTTTACATTGCTCAAAATAGCGCGCTTAGCAAGCTACGGAGAAACTAGCAGCCAGGCAACAGACAAGTAACAGATCCTGAGTGGCGACGTCACGCACACGCACTCTACCAGCACGGCTCAGCATGGTTAGACAAATTCCGGCCCGAGAACGGTTTGTAATCGTGCCGTGCCATACCAGGCTCACGTGGAAATACAACTGGAACTGTTCCTGACAGTTCTTTGAACCATTTGGCCCGATAGTGGAAAAGCAGCTTAAGTAGCATTCTCTTGACAAAACACAAATGACTAAATGACAGACGGCTTAGATAGAGAAACCCCCATGAGGTACCTGAAGTGGGCCTTGGTGTTGCTGGGGCTGGAAGAACGAGGTTGCACCTCTTTCTCCTGCTTTTCCCTCAGGATCCGTTCAGCCAACAAGAAGTAAGTAGCAGTGATGCGGTTGTACTTGTTTGTCTCCAGGGCTCTGGAGGAAGAGCAAAGAGAATGGACAAGTGAGGAGGAGATACAGACAGTGTTTGAGAGAGAAACACCAGTTTAGACAATGCAATTTGACATGTCAATAACTAGTAAAACTCCAGGGCTCTAACAACTGGAGACCCAAGTGGCTTCTATCAGTTCAAAAAGTCTTGTATAGTGCTCCAAATTTTGAACACCTGAGACTAAAATAACTATGAAGAATCCCAATACAAATGGGACATTCTTCATCCAACTTTTCAAGCTGGTGAGTCTGGGCATGTTAGCAGTGATTACACTGCTTCTTCGGGGATTACATACCAACAATTGAACAAATTAGTTCAAATCATGTAGCGACGATCTTTTGGCGAGGCTTGAATCCACATCATGGCCTGTGTTCATGGCTCAGTTCAGCTCTTATTTTTAAAGGCGCTGAGAAAATACCATATATAGTGACACATCGGTTGTGATCTTCGGGTAAACTTATATGTTTTTGTGTGTGTGTGTGAAGCATGAAAATTGTAGAAAAGGAAGAATGACTTGTACATGGGATTTTAATGCAATTATTCAGTACACTTCTTTAAAACATATTGAGGGTTCCTTTAAGACAGATTGACTACAGTTTCTCATAGTGGGGTTCCCCCAGCTGCTGCGGAGTGGGATCAAAGACAAAGAAAAGACTGATGGGTGCTTTGAACCGTCACCCAGCATGCATCTTTCTACAAGACTGTACAGTGGGAGTGTTCTGCACTATGTTCGTTTCATGCTCCACTGACAGTGAAATTAACTTATTTTTTAACACTTGTGAAAAATGGTACCCCTACTACTAATAAAACCATGCTGTCTTACAACAGCCTAGATGGACAACAGTATACACTCTTAAAAATAAAGGTGCTTCACGATGCCATAGAAGAACCTTTTTGTCTAAATGGTTCCATAAAGAACCTTTAACATCTGACGAACGTTTCTGTTTCACAAAAGGTTCTTTGTGGTGAAAGAAGGTTCTTCAGATTATAAGAAAGAGATGGTTCTTTAAATAACATTTGACTGAATGGATCTTTGTGGGACCAGAAATGGTTCTTCAATGGCATCGCTCTGAAGAACCTTTTAAGCACCTTTATTTTTAAGAGTGTAAAACATGGCTATTCATTTTCAGATTTCATAAAGATTGCAATTAACATTGTCAACTTTAGTGGTGTATAGAAATTATTTTTTTAATGAAACGGAAATTAAAAAGTTTTCAATTAGCCGAAAACTGAAAGTAACATGAACATGTTGTGTTTTCAGGTGATAAATTAAACCAGCCATAGTGAAGTTCTTCAGCAATGAACCACCCATCAATATATCAGCCCCAAAAATATTTAGGCCTACATATTACTACTCCAGTATAATTTTTGGACACATTAAATTATATCCACATAGCTAATATGTTTACCTGTTGTAGCTTATCCAGGCTGTTTGTATGAAACTTATGCTGACAGTCACAACGCACCAACAGAGATACACTATTAAAAAGTCATTGTTTTGGTCAATGATTTCTGCCCTCTAAAACTATTGCAGTTGCCAAAATTTTGGTGCATCACTAACTGACTGTTTAGGCTTGATCTGATAATGATAATAATAATATAATGATAATACTGATAATAATTTCATTATTAAGCTCTAATGTTTCATTGGATTTAAAGATAATTTAAGTAATTGCTTAATTCAATATCGACAGATACACTTCAAACGGCTCATTAAATAGTTATGAGCTAGTCAAATAGTTATGAACAAGATTATGGTAAGATTAGTTTCAAACTCTTGCTCCACCATTACAGCAGTTGACCTGAAAAGAACACTTATGACAGAGAAGACAGTTCAGGTAACTATGTTATAGTGCTCTTTGTGGCAACACTAAAATGCTAAAAATTCATGACAACTTGTGTTGCGCAATGAATTGCATTTGGATCTATTTCAGAATGCAATTTTTTTTAAATCAATTTAAATCAAGCTTGTGTAGCAAGAAGCTTTAGAGATCTTGTACTGCGTATAGAGTACTTTTTGGGCCTAAGATGTTGGCTGAGATGTATTACTTGACAGAAGCTGGATTGAACACTCTTTATGTCAAAAGCTACCCATCCCCTGTCCAGCTGACTCATCTTCAAGTGAAGAGCTCTGACACACTTTACACCAAAATCTTAAAGCTGATTACACAAACCTGGAGGCCCTTTCTTAAGTAGTCTTTCATTTCAAGACAGTCCTGCTTAAGGAAAATCAAAGAATGACAGAGAGGTATTTCTTCTGTGTAAAATGCTGTACATTAGCCTGAGGATATCCCAGCTTCTTAACATTTGTATCACAAGCCTAGAACAAGCCTTACTCGATGATGGCTTCTCTGTCAGCGATGTCTCCCAGCACCATGCGTTGGATGATGCTGTTGTGTTCCTCTTCTGACAGACTCTTGTGAGACACCAGTGGGGTGTTGTATTTGGTGGCTGGAGATGGGTCCACTCCTTGAAGCCATGCGTGGCTCTCGATCTCTTCCAGCGATGCTCGCCTCTTCGGATCCCTTTGTAGCATTCGGTTTATCAGGCTGTGAAGAACAGGAAGAGAAGATGAAGATGCAGTTTTTTTGAAGGGTCAGAAGTTAATTCAGGGCCTGTCCAATATGTATCTGGGGGTAAATGCACAATGATATTCAGATCATTATTTCAAGTTCTCATGTTTCATTGGTTAAAATTCTAATTCACTTAACGCTTAGTTATTCACATTAAAAACAAACGGGGAGCGCAATGCTTGAGATGTAGCTGCCACAGAGGGCCTTTCTATCATTAGCTGAGGAGAAGGCAATAACACTTGTATTAGCTGACTGAAAATGACTTGAGTTGCTGTTGTTGTGAGCAGCCGCTGAGGCAAAATTCGACCGGGGCGCATCAGCATTCAGAAAACGTACGTGGCAAAATTACAGCCCAACCACCATGAAAGAGCCGAGGAGATTCAGCGGGCTTACAGCAGCAGTCTGAAAATCATCACTGCTGAGCTGCAGAAGCAGCCCAGCCTGCTCTAGTCATTATCTGCACGCAAGAAATTTGTTAAGGCGAGAGAGAGAATAAATAGATATGAGAACTGGCGAGAGAATCTGCCTGTTTGTCTCCCCTTGAATATGCTGCCGGGCTCTTATCAACAGACATTACATGTGAAATTTCCATTACAGTGCCAAAAATGGGATTCGGAACAACGGGACGCTTTTAGAACAGAACCGAAGTGATTAAAGCCACAATTTCTCCCTGTCACAATATGAGAGGGGACAAGACTGCAAGTTGTCAGGATGACATTTCCTCTCCGGGGTCTCAAAAATAACTACAGTCATTGGGCATTCTGGCAACAACAGCTGTCATTAGGGTAACGTAAAAAGTGTAATTATCAAAGGCTGTGGGACAAAGTAATGGGGTCCAGATGTAACCTTTCAATGTCAACATTAAAAAGCTCAAAAGAACAAACTATGCACTGCATTTGACATCTCAAAGGTTCGGATTAAATGATGTCTCGGTATCCCAGTCATCAAGAAAAGGACGCGTGAGTTTACTAATATGCTGCTGAAACATTTAACGGTAAAAATGCATAATTCTTTGTCATATAGATATTCCTTGCAGTTTAGCGTAAAATGTTAATTCACTATCCGCTTTGAATGCAAAGTAATTTGAAGGATTTGTCTGACTGATTCAAACTAAACCATCTTTTTAAACAAATCATCAACTTTGTCATATCGGATGAATCTGGTAATGTTGTGTTTTTCTGATTTATTAAAAAGAACTAGGTCATAAGAATTTTTTGTTTGTGAACCAGCATACACTGGTCATGAGATCTGTTTTTGATTTACTAAAAATAACCATCTCATTTCTTCATGAATTTGACTACACTGGTCAATTGTTTTTGCACACAGGACAACTCTGATATCTCAAAGGTTCGGATTAAATGATGTCTCAGTGTTCCTGTCATCAAGAAAAGGACGCTTGAGTTTACTAATATGCTATTGAAACATTTAAAGGTACAGTGCATATTTTTACTTTTTCATTTTGATATCCCTGAAAACAACAAACTTGCAGTTTCTTGTAAGATGTTAATTCACTAGCTGCTCTGAATAGTTGGGGTTAGTGAAGGCGTAGTCTGATTCAAACTTGTAACCTATCTTTTTTTAACAAATCATTAAAATAACTAGCTCATGAGAATCATGTTTGTGAAACAGATGACACTGTTACACTGCATGTTTTTGATTCATTAAAAACAACTGGGTCACAAGAGTCATTTGTATGTGAATCGGATGACACTGGTCACATTGTATATTTCAGATTTATTAAAAAGAACTGGGTCATTGGGAACTGGGAGTTGTTTGTTTGTGAATCAGGATGCACTGGTCATGAAGTCTGTTTTTGATTCACTAAAAATAACCATAATTTCTTCATGAATGTGACTACACTGGTCAATTTGTATGTGGTTTTTGCACACAGCATCACTGCTGAAAAGTGATGCAAGAAACACTGTTGTCCAATGCCAATCTGCAATTCCTGTTAAGTTTTCCACTCACATTCCTGGTTCCTTATGGCAAAGGAGGAAGCAATCTACCTCCTCCAAACAGAATCTGTCACTAGAAAAAAACCACCACTTAGATTCATAGCCAACTATTTACTTTCAGCCCGTCGCCGTTTTTAACACGTTGTTTGTCTATGAAATATTCAAGCTACAGTAGAGCTTTCCATTTCTGCACTCCACAGTGGAAAACAGCTTCTGCAGCAGGAAGAAAAGGCTTCAGGGCTTTATCTAAAACAGTTATATTCCTTCTCTGTGAGGATTTACGCTCTTGACGCATTCTGGAAATGACAATTACATCTAGTTGCTAACCTCTCTGAGAAGGTCATTTAACTACTCAAATGTTCTTATCAGCTGAAGACAAGTCGACATTCCACAAAAGCTAGAGTTTTGAGTAGTTTGCTGTTGATAAGGTGAAGAACTGTCTCTCAGCTCAATAGCCTGAATTTCAAATGCAAATCAAATGTGTGAAAACAGGGGTAGTTGTTTAATGAGAGTGAGAATATTATGCAAGCAGGCAGTGACTAAATTAATCTGTGTGACACGGTTGCCTTAAAATACCCGGTCTGAAAAGCCCTGAAGATAAAAACCAAATCCAGACAAAAGAGCTTAAAATGGAAATCATAGAGACTCTGACAAGCTGCAAGTTAAAATGATGAGTGAATCAAATCTAAAGCGAAAAACACTGAAATATGAAATGATAAAATGCTGTCAACATAGCATAAAAGAAAAAGGCTTTTTGAGCCTTTAACTCTAGCACTCTCTATTGTAATTCAATTGTCTATTTGTTTTTGTTTTTTTGTTTTAAAAAAGCTCTAACACTTGCATTCTCTATTCATTTTCTAACTGCTTGTTTTCTTTAAAAAAGCCTCTAACACTAGCTTTCTCTATTCTTTTTTATTCTATCTACTTGTTTTCTTTTTATGATATACAGGTGCTGGTCATATAATTAGAATATCATCAAAAAGTTGATTTATTTCACTAATTCCATTCAAAAAGTGAAACTTGTATAATGTATACATTCATTCCACACAGACTGATATATTTCAAGTGTTTATTTCTTTTAATTTTGATGATTATAAGTGACAACTAATGAAAACCCCAAATTCAGTATCTCAGAAAATTAGAATATTGTGAAAAGGTTCAATATTGAAGACACGTGGTGCCACACTCTAATCAGCTAATTAACTCAAAACACCTGCAAAGGCCTTTAAATGGTCTCTCAGTCTAGTTCTGTAGGCTACACAATCATGGGGAAGACTGCTGACTTGACAGTTGTCCAAAAGACGACCATTGACACCTTGCACAAGGAGGGCAAGGCACAAAAGGTCATTGCAAAAGAGGCTAGCTGTTTACAGAGTTCTGTGTCCAAGCACATTAATAGAGAGGCGAAGGGAAGGAAAAGATGTGGTAGAAAAAAGTGTACAAGCAATAGGGATAACCGCACCCTGGAGAGGATTGTGAAACAAAACCCATTCAAAAATGTGGGGGAGATTCACAAAGAGTGGACTGCAGCTGGAGTCAGTGCTTCAAGAACCACTACGCACAGACGTATGCAAGACATGGGTTTCAGCTGTCGCATTCCTTGTGTCAAGCCACTCTTGAACAACAGACAGCGTCAGAAGCGTCTCGCCTGGGCTAAAGACAAAAAGGACTGGACTGCTGAGTGGTCCAAAGTTATGTTCTCTGATGAAAGTAAATTTTGCATTTCCTTTGGAAATCAGGGTCCCAGAGTCTGGAGGAAGAGAGGAGAGGCACAGAATCCACATTGCTTGAGGTCCAGTGTAAAGTTTCCACAGTCAGTGATGGTTTGGGGTGCCATGTCATCTGCTGGTGTTGGTCCACTGTGTTTTCTGAGTTCCAAGGTCAACACAGCCGTATACCAGGAAGTTTTAGAGCACTTCATGCTTCCTGCTGCTGACCAACTTTATGGAGATGCAGATTTCATTTTCCAACAGGACTTGGCACCTGCACACAGTACCAAAGCTACCAGTACCTGGTTTAAGGACCATGGTATCCCTGTTCTTAATTGGCCAGCAAACTCGCCTGACCTTAACCCCATAGAAAATCTATGGGGTATTGTGAAGAGGAAGATGCGATATGCCAGACCCAACAATGCAGAAGAGCTGAAGGCCACTATCAGAGCAACCTGGGCTCTCATAACACCTGAGCGGTGCCACAGACTGATCGACTCCATGCCACGCCGCATTGCTGCAGTAATTCAGACAAAAAGAGCCCCAACTAAGTATTGAGTGCTGTACATGCTCATACTTTTCATGTTCATACTTTTCAGTTGGCCAAGATTTCTAAAAATCCTTTCTTTGTATTGGTCTTAAGTAATATTCTAATTTTCTGAGATACTGAATTTGGGGTTTTCATTAGTTGTCAGTTATAATCATCAAAATTAAAAGAAATAAACACTTGAAATATATCAGTCTGTGTGGAATGAATGTATACATTATACAAGTTTCACTTTTTGAATGGAATTAGTGAAATAAATCAACTTTTTGATGATATTCTAATTATATGACCAGCACCTGTATATATATATATATATATATATACACACACACACACACAGTCATGGCCAAAAATATTGGCACCCTTGGTAAATATGATCAAAGGCGGCTGTGAAAATTAATCTGCATTGTTAATCCTTTTGATCTTTTATTAAAAAATACACAAAAATCTAACCTTTCATTGGATAATAATAATTTAAAATGGGGGGAAATATCATTATGAAATAAATGTTTTTCTCTAATACACATTGGCCACAATTAACGGCACCCTTTTATTCAATACTTTTTGAAATTTCCATTTGCCAGTTTAACAGCTCTAAATTTTCTCCTATAATGCCTGATGAGGTTAGAGAACACCTGACAAGAGATCAGAGACCATTCCTTCATCCAGAATCTCTCCAGATTCACAGCTCCATGACGGTGCTTCTTCTCTTCAGTTCACCTCACTCATTTTCTACAGGGTTCAGGTCAGAGGACTGGAATGGCCATAGCAGAAGCTTGGTTTTGTGCTCAGGGACCCATTTTTGTGTTGTTTTTGAGGTTTGTTTTTGGATTATTGTACGGTTGGAAGATCCAAACATGGCCAATTATAAGATTTCTAACAGAGTCAGTCACTTATTGATTTTTTATCTGTTGGTATTTGATAGAATCCATGATGCCATGTATCTAAACAAGATGTCCAGGACCTCCAGCAGAATAGGCCCACAACATTAAAAATACAGCAGTATATTTCATTGTACACATGGGGTACTTTTATCCCTGTGTTCACCAAACCCATCTTGAGTGTTTGCTGCTAAAAAGTTCATTTTTTGTTTCATCTGACCATAGAAGCCAGTCCCATTTGAAGTTCCAGTCGTGTCTGACAACTGAATATGCTGGAGATTGTTTTTGGATGAGTGAGGAGAATTTTTCTTGAAACCCTCCCAAACAACATGTGGTGATGTGATGTTTGACAATTTTTTTTAAGGTTTTCTGACCCCGAGACTCAACTATTTTCTGCAATTCTCCAGCTGTGGTCCTTTGAGAGTCTTAAGCCACTCAAACTCTCCTCCTCACCGTGCATTAGGACGATATAGACACACGCACTCTTCCAGGCAGTTTTGTAACATTTTATGTTGATTGAAAATTCTTAATTATTGCCCTGATGGTGGAAATGGGAATTTTCACTGCTCTAGCTCTTTTCTTAAAGCCACTTCACTAATTTGTGAAGATCAATTATATTTTGCTGCACATCAGAAATATATTCTTTGTTTTTTCTCATTGTGATGGATGATTAAGGGAACCTGGGCTTTGTTTTCCCTCCTATTTATATTTCTGTGAAACAGGAAGCCATGGCTGGATAATTTCATGTTCATAATCACCCTGGAGTGCTCAAAATTGTGAATATGAATGGGAATATACTTCAGAGATATTTTACTCATAAGAATTTCTAGGAGTACCAATAATTGTGTCCAACGTGTATTGGAGAAAAACATTTATTTCATAATGATACTTCCCCCCATTTTAAATTCTTATTATCCAATGAAAGGTTATACATATACATACACACACATATATAACACCTTGCTATGTGTACTGCATTAGGCTAACCAAGACTTGTCATAGCACTTGCATATTATTGCTCTTTTGTTGGTTTTGATTGCTTCTATTGTCCTCATTTGTAAGTCACTTGTAAGTGACTAAATGTAAATGTAAATAAATATTTAAAGGTCCCATATTGTCAAAACTGAAATTTCCTGGCTTTTTTATGATAACTGAGGTCTAGGGGCTATGTAACTACCATATAAGTTTCAAAACAGTTAATCCACAGTAAAGTGCACACAGCCTGCATAAAGTTGCTGTGTTTTTTTCACAAGTCCTTGTGACTTCTGTAAAAATGTGACGTCAGAACTACTCAGTCACCGCCTTCAGTCACCATCCTGAGCACCGCCCACCGTCCTTTTGCCAAACCCCCAGACAACATCGCATCCATGCCATTGCTGAGCAACAACAACACAGAAACATGTTGAAAAGGTTAACTTTAACGGACGAAACCAGATCGGCCGACCTGTAATGTTACACTCTCACTCAAAGGATGGACGATCTGACAGGATTGTTACTATGAGGTGGATCACGTCTAATATGTATAGTAAAGACAAACTCACCGTGTCTATCTAGTCATGATGGAGATGTAAATACATTTCAATTTCAGCAGGCAACTATTTTTACAGCTACATTATTATTCCAGCCACAATTAATCACAACAATGTATATACAATTACAAAATTATTATATCTAAATCTTCAGTTTGTTGTTTTACACACATGCACACAGACATTAACGTATTTCATACACGACATAACGTTGTCGTGAGATGCAAGAAATCTTCAGACGCGCCCATAACAACAAAAGACAATACTTTATTGAACCTTTTCTGATAAGAAGTGTGCGCTGCAAACACAAGCATTTTTGACAATCGTTTCTGTCCAGTCCGCTCGTTTTACCGCGTTTAACCACAGCTGTCGCCATTTTTTTTGTCTGGCAGTGGCAGCAGGTATGCGATCAAATTTCTAATTTGAGGCTGTATTACATTGATTCTGGCACCCAACATCACAACAAGATGATATTTTAAGCTCCTTATGTAGCCGAATCTACGCTGGTTTGAATGGGCTGCCTCCAGTTTTCCCTTTGTTTTGCTTCCAGCTACGTAATTAGTGACGTAATTAGTGACGTAATTGTGACGTTGGCCCTACATGACCCTAGTTACCTGTGGTTGGCCTGGCCATGTGTCACTCAGAAAACAACAGGCCAATCAGAAGAGAGGCTCATGAATATTAATTAGACAGGCCAAAATTGACCTGTTCTTAGCAGAGCTCCTGATAGAAGAGCTGTAAAAATATATTGAGATGCTTGTTGGTACTTATACCGCAAATATATATTCTTAAGGACATCAAAACCTAAAATAAAACTCCAGAAAGGTGTACAATATGGGACTTTTAAATAGTTTTATTATATATATATATATATATATATATATATAACAAACAATTGTTTAGGTAGCACCTCAGTGAACTGAACTACTAAGAATGACTGATCAAAAAAACTAATAAAAACTAATAAAATAAAATGAATAAATAAACAACATTTTATTTGTAATCTGAAAAAAGAAAAAAAAAAGTGTTCCATTTGTCGGCAATAGTGGCACATAAATCACACTACATATTTAAGCCTTTTAATAATATCAAAGCTTTAATTTAAAGTAAAAATCAGCTAATATGTTGGATTGTGACTTGCTGCAGTGAGTTCAGGTGTGGAAGCTAAAAGCGCTGGACTCATGGACTGACTATCTCTCTCTATGATGCCAGACTGCTGTCAGCAACTACTTCCCCTGAGACTCCACACACCGCTCGGATCTCCAGCATGGCAGGGAGCCCCGATAAGACTCCTACTCAATCCTAATAATCACTCTATCGCTGCTGAACGGTCCAAAACACTGCAGCAGACCACTGCTGCTTACCTACCACACACACACACACACACACACACACACACACACAAGCTATCTCAAGGTTGGGACACAAGTGAAGGTTTTTACTCTAACATAAAAGTAAATGTCTACTCTGTCCAGGGGAAAAAGATATAGAAATTACCACTTTGACTTCAGCAGGGATTTGTCAAGGATGTTCTTCCCTCGAGCCGAGAACTGGGCACTTTGATTGTTTAGTCTAAATTTATCTCCAGTATCTCTGCTAGTGGAAAGGCCATCGCAGAAACAACCATGGAGATCTCTTACGCTCTTCCTGAGGTTTCCGAGGATAAAAACAGCAGATATCACACAAAGAAAAATCAACAGAAGACAATATTTAGCGCACAAACGTAGGCTGTAAGTTACGCTTTCTTTTTGTCTTGCACCAAGAATGTGGATGACATTCAGATGAAATTCAACACCCACCTCCTCCTCAAGGAATGTGGCATAAAAAGTGACCAAATAATGATGAATTATTCATGTTAATGATGATTGACATGGAAACGGTGGCAGATGGAAGCACAGCCATGTTGATGAGCCAACCGCTGCTTGTACATGCATTAACCACATGGTGTGCTGCAACGCCTATCAAATTCATCTGTGATTCTGCAGCGATGAGAGAGAAAGCAACCTGACAGCAGTCACAGGGGTATAGAGAGGGCTAAATCAGACAGCTGGCTCTTTTAGGGGCCAAAATACACCCTGACAGTGCATGCCAGCTTAAACACTGGAAGTTTGTGTTGCATGAGCCAAACTAAACACAGAAAAGGGATAATAAAGTCATGGGAAGAATTTGCAGAAGTGGATGTAGAGCAGGGCACACCCTGATGAGAAGAGATATTAAGAAAAAATGACAGTGCAGCCAGTTCTAGTGCTGCACAATCTTTCCTTGTTTTGACACACGCTAGGTTTTTTCTTTTTCTTTCAGTTTTAGTTATTTTGTTGTGCATTTTTACCCTTATTTTAAATGTCTACATATTTTACTAGTTTTAGTTTATTATTTTACTTCAACTTAAAAATGAGAAATTTTGCAAAATAAATATTTTTATAATGTGTGTGTGCGTTGCTTTATTGGCATGACTGTAAAACATACAATATTGCCAAACCTTGGAATATATGTGGAGAAAATAATAACAATGAAAAGATCAAAATAACAGTTAAATTAATTAATAACAACCCTAGGCATTAATGACACCAAACAGAACTACAAATGTAATGACTAATGAAATAGGTTTCCCTCCCAAAACAGTCTACAATCAATTTAAAGTTTTGGTTGTTTGTTTATTTATTTTTAAAGGACAGAAAAAAAGTGTTTTATCATACAAATATATATAATTATTTATTTAGTTTAGTTTAGTCTAGCCATCATCTCCTAAGAACTTAAAGAGCTTAAAAGCTTGCTTAAAAGCATGCTTTGAGTAAAGTAATGGAATGCATAAATATAACACTACTGAAAGGTGAAAGGAATCCTTCTAGAGAAAACCATAATCATCTATAATATCGTTTTTAGGGGAGACAGTTTGCTGATAAAGCCATAAATCACATTTACCACACTACACTGTATCAGACAGTATGTCTGTTCAACAGAGCAGCAGAAGGAGTTTCACCGTGATATCTAAATAACCCAGACCAAAAAAAAGAGAAAAAAAAATAATAAATAAAATAAGAAGGGTGAAAGCACAGGACAAAAATAGAAAAATAATTAAGGGGAAAAATAAACAGAACAAACAAAACGACTAATGAAATGCTCTGAATTTTTCATGCATCACTTGTTCGCATTTGAACATGCTGAGAGAGCTGCACATTAAAAGATTATCTTTCAAAATTACCATATTTATTAAACTCCTAGAGTATAACAAAAGGAATTTGAGGTCTATGAAATGCAGGAAACGACATATTATAAATACACAAAATTAATTAATCATGTAAGATACAATGCAATTAAAAATAAACTAACAAAAAAAATTGTCAGGACACCAAGAGAGCTCATAAAATGAGATCCAGAGGCTGTTTTTCAGGTGTTCTCTGCTGACTGAAAGAGATTCATCTCAGTGAGCATTTGGAGCCGACTGGACCCCCATAGAAAGTTTAATCACATGCCAACAGCCAATTAGCCCAATGCTCTCCACATGAACGTTTCCGCAGCTTACTGCGTTAACCTTATTAACATGTAAAAATGTTAGCTCAACGGGTTTAAATTGTGTAGTTACCCTTAACGACGTATACATAAACAAATACATCTATGATTTTACACCATGTCCTAACCAGATGTGACAACACGTAGGTTGTCAGTGAGTTTGTGAGCATAATGCTGTGCGATGCCACATGAGCAGTCAATATAATAACTTATATTTAATAAACAATTATGCAAACTGGGATTGTGAACCAATTAGGTCTGGGTATCGATTCAGATGTCCCGATTCGATTTCGATTCGCAAGCTCTCTCGATTCGATTCTCAATTTTTTTTATTACATTCAGTGAATATAGTTTTAATACAAAAGCTATTGATATTTCTAAAAAAATAACAGTAAATATCAGTTTACAAATGGTGAATTAATAAAAATAAATTAAGAACCACAGGCCTGTATTTTAAAACCTATTCTTTTTTTGTATAGGGTCCTTTCTTAAACAATAATAGGGCTCTAAAAATGTTCTTCTTAATTTTTCTGGTAATCAGATGAAGGCATAAAACATGAATTTAATTTATCCTAATCAAATGAAAATTAAACCCTTTTATTTTTTGGCAAACAAAGTGCTGCAAACAGAGGTTTACTGTTCAAATTAAAAAGAAAACAAATGGGATTATTCCTTTAAAAATAAAGATGTATTAATATTTATTAGTAGTAGTAGCATGGAGTCTTAAAACTGCTAAATAGTAATATATTCTGACAGTTTCTTAACGTTAACGTTCTTAATGTTAAACTAAACTTTCATTTTGACGGGTTGCCGTGAGGAACTTGCAGCTGCTGTGTAAATGATATGACGGTAGTTTTCTCAAATTAAACGGTAAAATGCAAATGAAATGACTCTCAGAGCAGCTGGAGATGATATTCGTGTGTTAATGTCATCATATAGTGAGACGGCAGAAGATGAAAACACCGCGAGCTCGTCCACGCTTTAGTAAGTGCGTAGGAAACAAACAGTGCGTCGCGCCATCCGCCATTCATTGCAATTTTTTTTTTTTTTTTTGAGAATCGATATCGAATCGACGTCATTTAAAAAAAACGATTAATCGAAAAATCAATTTTTTTGCCCAGCCCTAGAACCAATGACATTTCACTGTGATAGTGTAGAAGCCAAACGGCCAATAAAAAACAGTCAAATCACAGCCAATGAAAACGCTGTATCACACTTACAAAAATAAATAAATAAATACAAAGTACATAGTCAAATTAATAAACATCAAGGTTATTATATTATATTTAAGATCTGAGGTAAATCATACATTGTCACTTATGATTTATAACTATTAAGATTTTTGCAATTAAATAGCTGTAATATTGTTTAAAAAACACAAGTACCTGAGAGTTATTGATAATGAACTCTCAACCACGATACTGCACAAACAGAAACCATTCCAAAAATAGAATCTCTTGTTGGTAATCGCATATCATTGTCACAACTGCTTCAACAATTCTGCTTAATATGGAAAAGATACTTTTTTTTGCATTAGGCCACCATATTATGCTTTCACACTGAAAAAGCATTGTTTCTGCTGTGTAAGTGATTTTTGGATAACTACATTGAGTATTGCTTCTAATAATAGTCAGAATTATTGGATTAGTTATTGAGAACTTCATACAAATTTGACTGTTGTGAAATCCAGTGTGGAAGGGGTGAGGAATTTAATTTATTACTTTGTCTGTTCATTAAAGGTCAATTTTGCAGATTTTCAACCAGCTTTATACTGCTACAACATCGCTAGTAGACTTTGCAGACAATTAAACATTTACATATACTGCCAACACTGTAACAATACAAAGCTGGTTGAAAATCAGTGAAGTTACTCTTTAAGGCTGGAAAATACTGTCTTGAATGAATTCACTGTCCATTTTCACTTTCCTTATGAGCTGTGCTGTGAAATATGTCTCACTCATTCAATAAACTGGCTAAACTAGGTTATCCTGAAGTCATGACGCAGCTTTAAATAACCAACTCCTTTGTAGTAGATCACAATTTGTCACCTTTACAAAGCCAAAACCAAAAATTAATTTCATTCGAAAAGTAATTTGCATTTCAATGAGTAATTGATCTTTACGCAGATATGTACTGAAATATTTACCACTAGTTAAACAGGTTTTGTTGCAGTGTTAAACTGGCCCAACTGTTCATCTCATTTCCAGCCGAGCATTGTGTGATACTTCTAACAGCCTAACAATGGCATCCCGCAGAGAAACGACGCCAAGACCCAACAGATTTCCTTACACCGCCGCACAGTTTCCACCTTGTTCTCTATAGAAGTGATAATGACAGGATGAAGTCTGCAGCACCATTATAACGCATCCTAACTTTTCTGAAGTGTTTGAAATGTGTTTTGGTATACTTGAAAGTATGATAAACAGACTGTGATTATCAGGAAACCCTATTCCTGTAAATAAAGGCACAGAAAACATTAAGCATGTGCAAATAACGTAATCTGCTGAGACTATGGGTTATGGGATTGATTGTTAAATTTTAGGGTGATTTTTTTTTTTAAATAAACAGTGGTTTACTGAACAAGTTGCTCTTTCTTTAAATACATTCAGTTATAGTTTAAATTTTCTCAGTGATAAAAATCTACCTCAGCTTATGCTTAAAACTACAGGGAGCCCTTTTACATTATACGGTTACAATTAGGCCTAACAGCTTAACTCAAACTTAAATTGAATTACTATTTATTTTTAAATAGATGATCAACACTCAACTTAAAAAAAAAAATGTATGCAAACATGTAAATTGCACATAATGCAGTTTTTAAATTAACTTATAATTAATAACATTTCTAGGCTAGGCCATATTTGTTAAAATATATTAAATTACACACTAGCTGTAATAGCATGTTTCATAACAGATTAATTTAAACATACATTAAATAATTAAGACTAACAGATTTAGTAAAATATAGTGAGTATATGGTGTAATATTTTGCGAAATGCTCCTCTCTAGACTTCATTTCTCTAGTGAATTAACGAGCTGTGGACACTGATGACCTGCTGAGGTAAATGAATTGCTACATGACATTTTATTTCCACACTGTTTTGTTGATGTCTTTCCGAGGTTGAAACACTGATTGAGCAATTACATGAGGCATGAGCTGTTTAGTCATGTTTATTTGCATTAAAACTAGTAGTACAGAGGAAGGAATGATCGCGTTCACTCGTGCTCCGCTCTGCACAAGTCTGTGGCGCGTCACGGCTCAGACACGGAAACCGGAGCTGATCGCGGCCGCTTGAGTCAATGCTTGTGTTGGGTTTATACCAGCACATTTCTGAACCGTCCCAGAAGCGGCTCTCCAAGGCGTTTATACAGCGATCTGTCATGCCACAAAGACTGTCAAAACGGCATTTATTATTAATACAGTATTAATACTGTATTCGTTCGGTACACATGTGTACCGAACCGGTTCGGTACGAATACGTGTACCGTTACACCCCTAATATATAGGGGTGTATGCTATAGCCAATCTTGACAGAATTGAGGCTTATGTTGAATGATATGAATATAAGACAAAAATATATCAGATATAAAAATAACTTTATTATTTGGGAGCAAACACCATTACATGAAAGTAATTGCAATTAATCACCATGTAAATATGTGACTAACATGTACTTGTAACTAGGGGGTGTGCCATATCATACCGTCCACGATAATACCGGTATACATTTTTACATGATAAAAAAAGTGTCATATCGCGATATCAATGATATAGCTACTTGATGACGTATTTACTAGGGATGCACTGACTGTTTGGAAGCTGAAATTATTCGGCCGAAAATAGCAAAAAAAACGCTCTTTCGGTGTTCGGCCGAATAAGCAAAAAAAATTATAAAGAAATTGTACCGAACAATGACGTGACGTGACGCGATCAAATAGAGGCATGCACTAATGCAGCAAACATGACGGCAGTGTGGAAGCGTTAACTGTTCAAGAAAGACGCAAAAATCATTACAAGCACCGACAGCGAGAGACTGTTTAGTACTGCATCGCATATCTTCCATGAGAGGAAGGGGTGGTTGTTGCTGGTTACTGTATGATGATTAAAATCGCGAAATGGCCTTAAACAAATAAATACACTGCAGAACGTTATGTTTTCTAATACACGCATGAATTGCATTCAATCAGTGCTGCACGAGCTCGCGGCTCTGTCTTGTTAGCCAGGGTTCAGAGTCCAAACCGCGAGGGAAATCTGCGCTGAAACTGTGTTACTCATCATTTGCTCAGTAACACTTTTATGATTTTTTTACAAGGCATGTGACGATGTGATTCGTGCATCTTCCCAAATTAGAAATAAGAATAATTTATAAATCTGCTGCTGTCAACAAAAAGAAGCACTGAGGACTTCCAGCGGGTTTCTGTCAAAATAAAAGCTCCATCAACATTCATAAATGTTACTATTGTAATATTACTGTTGTTCTCTTAAATAAAATTAGAAAGTAAGACAATAATAATGATAATAATTACAACAGCTCTATTAATACATTTATTAAAACATTCACACAGTGTTCAAATTGGGATCTGTAATATTTTCTAATGTTTTAAAAGAATTCCCTTCTGCTCAGCAAGGCTGCATTTATTTGCAAGCCTTTTCAAGAGGGGTGTCTCAAAAATGGCCTCAAAATGTTATTTGCTAACTTATTTTTGTTGGTATAATGTCTGCTAGAATGTTAAAACATTATCAGTGTTAAATAGGTATTTTTAAATTGTTGTTTTGTATTAGTGTACAATGTTTAAAAATAACAATTTATTCCATGTAGTGTCCATTTCATTCATTTAACATTTAATATTGGAGTCATCCAAGTTATTTGACATATTTGAACATTTAAAAAAAAAAGTAACGCAATAGTTACTTTACTTGGTAATTGGTTACTTTTATAATGATGTAACTCAGTTACTAACTCATTTACTGTTTGTGAGAAGTAACTAGTAACTATAACTAATTACTTTTTTAAAGTAACTTGCCCAACACTGCTCACTACTATTGCACTATAATGTTGCTTCTGCCACCTTATGACAATAGATTTACACTTCGAATTAGGTAGTCTGTCATCAATGACAGTAGCTCATTGGAAAAGGATGGAAAATGCCCTTCATTGTGTTTGCACTAATAAATGCTGCTGTCTGCCAGCTGCAATCACCAATAAAAAAATTTTTTTTTGTATATCGTCATAAATATCATTATCGCAAATATTCTTGAAATATCGTGATTAGGGCTGGGTATTGAGTTCGATACTTTTTAGGCACCAACCGAATTGCCTCGAAACCACCGAGTATCGAAAAACGTCTTGTCGTTCGGTACCAAATTTCGATACCTAAGGGGTTAATCTCATCAACATCAGTGAGGCAATAAGCCTGCAGCACTAGGTGTGTTCGACTAGAAGCGGCGCGCCACAGATTGATCAGTGTTTATTGATCAGTGTTTGACATCCGTGAGAGCGATTCGAAACCATACGGATCAGTCTGCTCTCCACATCGTGCGTTTCGTTTACTCAGAGACTGAAGCGCGCTCACGGTGATTTCAGCATCTGCCGTCTAAATGAGGACATGAACAACATCCCCAGAACTGCTCTGAGAGTCACTCCATGAGCATTTCACCGTTTGATTTGAGTAAAACTAGCATCATATCATATACACACAGAACTGTAAAGGTATTCACGGCAACCCGTCAAAATAAAAGTTCGGTTTAATTTGGAAGACACTGCGGCAGACATATATTAATATTGTTCAGCAGAGTGTAAGTACTGCTATAGAGAATGAGGAGTTACGTCGCATTCTCATTCTCTATTACTAGGCTACTATTAAAATTATTAAAACTTTATTTTTTTAAAAGTAATGATCACACAATTCTCTTTTACATGTGAATAATGATCACATGTTTTAATTTTAATAGTAAAATGTTGTTTGCCAAAATAAATAAAGTTTGATTTTCAATAATTTAAAAGATAAATGAAATTAATGTTGTATGCCTTCATTTAAAAAACAGATACAGAATACAGAATTTCTGAGGGAAAATAAAACATTTCATAAGGCTATTTTAAGAATAAACCAAGTAGTTTTTATGCATTCAAATAATTAGACATACAACATTACAACACAGAATTTAATAACAATAAAACATATGGTGAAAGAAAATAAAACACCCACTTATGAAAGTAGATAAAGATTTTAAATTTCTTTAACCTAGAAAGTCTTTAACCTAGAATAAATTAATAGAAATGATGATTCTGTCTGAGCTATGCATTTTAAAACGAACACGCACTAGTGTAAACTGAAAACTATTTGAGCTTTATTAAAATTATTTGCACTGATTTATTGTGTTGGATATATTTTGTTCCTTTGTGCAGTGGCTCAGGAGATGAGTCCGAGTCTGTATAAATGTCAACAAGCTGAAAAAAATAAAACCAAAGTTTTTTGAGATAATGTAATCTTGTTAAAACTGAATTCATAAAATTGGTATCGAAAAAAGTATCGTTCAGGAACCGGTATCGAACTCAAGGTATCGGTATCGAAATCGAAAAAAAACGATTTTTGAACGATACCCAGCCCTAATCGTGATATAATTTTGAGGCTATATCTCCCACCCCTAGTTGTAACGCAACTAATTTGCATATATTGAAAACACACACACACATCTGCCAAGACTGTTCAAAAGATGATGTTCCAAGATAAATTTCTGCTCAAATGGTGGCAGGGCATGCAAAGCACACAAACCATTTTGGACCAGATTGTAGCGTGTCCACCAGCTGGACATGAACATGCGTGTGTGTTCTGCGCTGTTCCTCTGTGAACAGGCTTTCTATTTAAGCTACGCTATAAGCAGAGTCTAATAATAGCTGTTGGCAGTAGTTCTGAAAGATGTTAACACTAAACATGTGTGCTCACAAAGCCCGGACAAAGAACTGGAAAACAAACACACACTGGCCTGACATGCAACTTCCTGAGGACAAACCGCAAGAGACAGCTAGTAGTGTGAGCTAAACGACACAGTTTGGAGTCGGGGGGGGGGGGTGAGTGAATGAAAGGTGAAAGGTTAGTTCTGGCTTACGCCTGGAGCTTATCAGTTGCATAACCGTGCTGTTTGACACAATACGATCAGCCTGGATGTGGCAGCCTATCAAACTCTGACTTCCTGTAAACCAATCACAAGTACCCTGACACCTTAGGGACACATCAGATCTCCTTATGCATATTATTATACAATTTAATTTCTATTTTAAACTGTATTTAATTCCTGGGATGGCAAGGATTCATTTTCAGCAGCAATTACTCCAGTCTCCAGTGTCACATGATCCTTCAGAAAGCATTCTAATATGTTCTTTTGTTGGTCAAGAATAATTGTACTATTATCAATGTTGAAAACAGTTGTGCTGCTTAATATTTTTGGGTGAAAACCGAGATACCTTTTTTCAGGATTCTTTGATGAATAGAAAATTAAAATGAACAGCATTTATTTTAAATTATAATCTTTTGTAACACTGTTTTGTCTTTACTTTCACTTTGGATCAATTTAATGCATTCTCTCTGAATTAAAAAAAAAAAAGGACCCCAGAATTTTGAGAGTATTTTTGGTGCAATAATGCGTTATGTGAAAGTTGCAGTTGACCTCAAACATCTTGGGAGATAGCCTACTTTAAAAAAAAAAAAAAAAAAAATTGCCAGTGTAAGTTCTCCCAATATGTGCAATGATATGATTAAGAGGCACAACGTAACCACATGCAAATTGTAACATGGAGCAAATCTCACATTCTCGATCTCACAACTCTGGTCTGGTTTACTTCCACTGTAAGTAAAAGTTATTGGTTTAAAAAAAAGAGGGGAAGAGTCAATTATTTTTATAATGAAGCCAAAAATTATGCCATGAATGTTTTCAAATTAGCTTAACTTGCATTAGACCTTCTAAGGTTTCACTGTAACTGGCACAAAATGAAATCATTATTTGCAATTATGTGTATGACAATTAAGGACCTGCCAAAATATAACTATGACAGAGGCAGATAATAACTTTTCAAACTAGCCACAGAAAAAAAAAAAAAAATATATATATATATATATATATATATACTGTATATTCTGAGAAGGTCACTCCGAGTCTGCCTGAGGTAGCTTATTAACATCCATGTCAACATTACTGTCTGGCTTTCTAGATAATGAATGTACAGTGAAAGGTTCCATTAAGCCATTGTGTCTCAATAGCCTAAAGGAAAAAATGTGGACATTCAAGCTGCAGGAAATGCCAAAGATGATCCGACTGGGGCCAAGGCAGAGGTTAAGGCAGCAACTTACTCTTTGCAGGCATTGGAGACATGGGCAGGTACAGTGTATTTGCAGTCCATGATCATAGTCAGGGTCTCGCTGTCGTTGGCCTCTTGGAAAGGGGGCTGACCGCACACCAGCATGAAGAGGATGACCCCTAGACTCCAGATATCTACAGGAAAGAGGGTTAAAATGTCATCAGCATTTTTAACAGACTTTTTTATTCATTAGAATAGTGAAGAGAGAGAAAAAAAACATCATAGACCCTTCATTGCCTCAGGAAGGCAGAAGGAAACAAGACAGAAAAAGGTCTAAATACCTACAATGTCAGCCAAGAATTTGGCAAAGAGTAACATCTGGCACATTATTTGCATTCTTTTTCAGCATTTATGATTCTCAATAAACAGTGTCTGCTCATTTTCCCATGGAAGTGAGACACTTTCACAGGTGGTTTTGGTGCAGACCTGATTTCAACTGATTTATTTACTTTTAGTAGTGTGAATAAAAGCGGTCATGATTCGGTTTAAAAAACAAACAAACAAACAAAAAACATTCTGGATTAAATCAAATGTACCAAGTGGGAACATATAAAGGATTAGTTCACTCCAAAAAGAAAATTCTATCATCAGTTCACACATGAACTGAAAAAAACAAACACATGATTCAGACTGAAAAGAGCATTCTGAAGAAAAGATGGATGGACTAAGTTTGTTTTCAAACTCAGATGTACCAAGTTTGGTATACAATTTTAAAGGATTAATTCAACCAAAAAATGTAAAAAAGAACCACGTGATTCGGATTGACAATAGTGTTCTGAAGGAAAGGGGGGCATACTGAATTTAGTTTCAAAATCAATTAAATGTACCAAGCGTGAACAAAACTTTGAAGGATTAGTTCACCCCAAAATGAAAAGTCGATATAATTTCACAAAAAGAACCAAATGATTCAGATTGACAAGAGTGTTCTGGGGGAAAGAGGGACAAACTGAATTTGATTTCAAACTCAATCAAATGTACCAACAAGTGTGAACACAATTTTTAAGGATTAGTTCACCTCAAAATTAAAAGTCTATCATAATTTCACAAAAATAACCAAATGATTCAGATTGACAAGAGTGTTCTGGGGGAAAGAGGGACAAACTGAATTTGGTTTCAAACTCAATTAAATGTACCAAGTGTGAACACAATTTTGAAGGATTATTTCACCCCAAAATGAAAAGTTGATCATAATTTTACAAAAAAAGAACCAAATGATTCAGATTAACAAGAGTGTTCTGAGGGACAGGGGTACAAACTGAATTTGGTCAAATGTAACAAACTCAATCAAATGTAACAAATATGAACACAATTTTAAAGGATTAGTTTACCACAAAATTGAAATTGTCATCATCTCATATCTCAAATATGTATTGCGTATTATACTACAAAAGAAAAAATTAAATAAATGGATTGATTGTTAAATTTTAGGGTGAATGATCATAGTGAGACTGGCATACAGGGTTTCAGACTATGAATAAAATAGTCCCAAATGTGACAAAAAAATAAACATTTGTGACAATGGCTTATGATCTAGACACTACTGGCAACAGTTGGGAAAACCAGTAAGAGAGCTGGCACACATATCCCTGGATTTGTCCCTGAAGTTCAGTGAAAATTTTACTAATCACAAAATGCTACATTTTTAAAGACGTGTGGTTTCTAGAACTGATGACAGCTTTTCTGTAATCGTGCGACACTAATGTGCAAAGTACGAGATGCTCAGTGACTCTGTGCTCTGGTGGTGAACAGCGGAAAGTCAACAGAGTTTGGGAGAAGTGGCCGAGCCCATTAACAGACCTTAAATCAATTTAGCAGCGTGGGTGGCCCACATACTGAGAAAAATTGGTTTGTCTCAGCCAAAATCTGCCCCACGAGCCCTGACTGTCAAAACACAAGGGACATAATTAACAAGTGCTACGGAATGTTCAATAACTAAACAGCTAAAAAACACTGCATGAGTGGTCTGCAGCACCATGCACTTCCTAATCTTAAATCAGAAATTGTAAGTACAGCTGTAAATGAAATGAGAGAGAAAGTTTAAGCAAAACTTCCATTAGCCCTTCACTCTCCAGGGATGTCACCGCAACTACGGCAACAGTTTGCAGTGGCAAGAAGCAAACCACTTTAATAGGCCCATTTTATGAAATTGACAACACATTTGAGAAAATGGAAGAGGCATGATTTCTTGCTCTAGCTTGCACAGATGGCAGGGGTGCATTTCTAGAAGGCAATGGGAGATGTTTTATCTGATAATGGCCCCTCGGAGAGCTCCAATCTGCTGCGGAGTATGCAGCAGTACACCTGAGGCACCGAGCAGCCGTGGTCATGCACCGTGCCAGTGGCTCTGGACCGTTTCCTTCCCTGCTGGCACTGTTCGGCTGTAATGACCTGTACACCCACAAGCTGCGGGTTCTGCTCTGACCACTGACAGACAGATGGATCAGAAACAAATCTGGCCCAGCAAGAGGTCACTGTATAGCCGGATATCCTGCAGTGTTTAAAACTCTACCACTGACAATAGGGTAAACACACAGCATGCTCTACCTTATGGACAATATGATTGTGTGAGCTTTGTCAGTTCTGATTATTAAATTTAAACTAAAAACAGTTCATTCACGGTAGCAGCAGAAAATAATATTATATAGAATGCAGTCTTTTGCAGCCAGATTTCTGACTATGAACAAGGGTCCTGGTCTTGAATTACCCACTTAAGGCCCATTCACACCAAGAACAATAGCTATAAATAACTATAAATATGTTGTACGGTGATAATGTTCTGTATAAGCACACACTGCAGTTATGTAGTCTTAATTCTGATTGGCTGTGAATGTTAATCAGCTGAATTTTTTATTATATTGTTACAGTTGTGGTGTGGACTTCCCATATTCTCAAGGAATTATGATGATTATTAAAACTTTATAGCTATAGTTATCTTCCTTGCTGTTGAACAAGCCTTTAGACTAGGAGCTGTCAATGGGTCAGTGACATAAGGCTATATGTTAATTCATTCAAATATACTATAAAATGCAGTTCATACCCACAATGGTTTGAATGTGTCTCTAAGATGAGCATGTTTTTAATTTCTCAATTTAAATGTATTTAAAATTGTTCAGTTTGGGGTGGGCCTAAAGCAAAAAAAGACGTTTGGCATAACTTTTTGTTATTAAAACATTTACAAAATTGCTTCACTGCTTATTAATATTTGAATACCTTTCATCTGCTAAATAAAAGCCATGCGACACAATTTTGACTGAAAGTCAGTTGTTTCAAATATGTCCCACATGACTTTTTCAGTCATTAAATTTAAACTTCTTGAAAATGGTGTAAAGGTTTTCAAAACCAAATGCAAGAGAGAGAATCCATACAACACAACTTCATGATCCCAATGGTCATCAAATATTAATGCTTTCAAATAAAGGTCTATGGAACATGTCATGCTCCAATTTTAAACAACATGTGGAAAAATTTAGAATCAAATGTACTCGACTGGTTTCATAATCCATCTGTAATAAGAGACTTATCATGGATTAGGGCTGCACGATTATGACAAAAATCATAATTGTCGATTATTCCCTTGAGATTGTAATTGTGATTATTAATAACGATTATTTTGAACAGATTTATGCCATTGTTTGAAGCTGCATGCCATATTTTTATATAAAATATATATTTAAAAAAAGGCTGAAAACACTCTTCCTGAACTTTTATTGCTTTTGAGTTGGGATGCAGATGTACATTTGACAGTACCATTGTGAAAACTGTAACAGCCTCATCTTTTATACATAACCAAAAGTACAGCACCTCATTACCATGGTAAAAAAAGTAGCCTAACTATATGGTTTCTATGGTGTTTGCATTGAAAAACAGTAGCCTAAAGACATTCATTCAATTACAAATCCACATCAACTGATAGAATAATTAACACAATAATGTAATTATATTCCATTACTCCTTTAACATATTTAGTATATTAATATGTAATAATACTCAATATGAATATCCTACTTTTCTGCCACTGTACCATTGTTACCGTTAGTGTTACTACAGTAAAACTATGGTAAATGTGGGTGATTTGTGGATTGAAACGTCTTCTAACTGGATCGTTGTTGCACTGTTTCTGCATCAGTGTTGATGAGAATAACAGCTCTGATTTATTTGGCTTTAAACTAGTTTAAATTAAAGAGACGTGATTTGCTCTGGAGAACTCTGCGCTGAACTCGAGTGCTTCTTACTGGATTTCATAACATTGTTTAGCGCGTGATCGCGACTGGTCACTGTAATAAACGCATACGCTCTAAGCTCGCGCTGCACTGTTGTCTTTTGAGGCGAGCGGATATAAGGTCTGTGTGGCGCGCAGTTCAAACGAGTACCGCTATTTTGTTCCGCTTTTGACAAGTTTGGCGTTTAACATATCTATCATGCACAACAGAGAGACAATGCTCAGTTAGACTAAATGTCTTTTATCCAGTGTGTTTGAGTTTGTTAAATCCCACGCTGCAAACACCTCTTAAGCACACAGAATAATGCAAGAGGGCATTTTTAATTGTTTATTTATTTTTGGAATCGCGCAACGATTATGTAATCGTGGCATCCATAATCAAATCGCGATTAGACATTCGATTAATTTTGCAGCCATAACATGGATAAAAGGTAGGAGCTGCACTGACCATTATGAGCACCAGGAAATAGAATGGAGAGCTATGCTTTAATAAATCAAAGTCTGTTTAATTTTGAATGACTGAAGAAAGGGTATGTCATGAATCAATGAACAGACCAATATGCTTAACTCAATAATAAAATAAATAATAATAAAAAATAAAAAGTCACGACATGCCTTAAACAGTAGAGCATTGCACTAGCAACGCCAAGGTCATATTTGATTCCCAGGGAAAACAAGAACTGATGAAACATATAGCTTGAATGCAAAGTCACTTTGGATAAAAGCATCTGCCAAACGCATAAAATAAAAGTAAAACTCTAGGATTGCACTAGATCTTTCTATACTGTAAAGCCCCATTCACACCAAGAATGATAACTATAAAGATAACGATATTAGCGTCCACACCAGCGAACGATATCGTCTGTTTATTCTAAGTGCATGCGCGTCTGTCGATTTAAATTCTCGAGCTCGTTATAGCAGGATGGATTCTGATTGGCTGTCAATGTTTGAATCGTTTATCAGCTGGAAAAAAATAGTTCTGAAAGTGATTCCAACGATATCGTTTCTCTGTGCCTTTATCGTTATAGTTGTGGTGTGGACTCTGCTATTCTTTAATATTGAGAACGATTTTTAGAACTATATCTTTATCGTTATCTTTATAGTTACCGTGCTTGGTGTGAACGGGCCTTTAAGCAATGTAATTACTGGGGACCAGGTGTTTCATATAAAAAAAAAATATATATATTAATTTATTAATAAAAAAGTAAAGAAATCAAATATGTCAAAAACAAAAATGCTGTTATCACTCATGTCATTCCAAACCAATAACCTTAATTTACATTAATGACAATTTTCATTTTAAATAAATTAAATAGCTTTAATGTCTATTTATTTGTCAATTTTAAATGTGATTAAATGAATGTTGTTAAAATTATTTACTTATATGTTTAATGACATTTTAACCAAGAATTAAATAAATGTTTGTTTATTTATATTTATTGTTTATAAATATACTTGTCAATTTGAGAAGTATTATTTTATGTATTGAAAAAATAATCCTGCTGAAAGATCTGGTTGAAATAATTTGAGCACTTATGTTTCAACGCTTGACCTGTGCACAACTGTAGCTCAGTGTTTAACTCCATCTAATTCAACGTGCTGGAATATGTAGACACACATCATGTGAAAGGGCCTTTATTCACTTGATGGCTTCCTTCAACCATTCAACACAGGACTCAGCACACTATTATAACAATCACAATCAAGTTACTGATAGATCATGCATTTGCCAATTCATTCGAGAAAAGAAACTGTGACAAAAGCCATACACAAACAAAGACACTGAAACTCTCATTGAGATACTGACATTATAACAATACGAAGACATTCAGAGACAACATCTCTGGCATTCACAGCTCTCTGGCACTTCAAAAAGATCAATCCAAGCAAAATAAATCAAACAACTCATTTCACCGTCTGAGTACTTCGAATATAAATGCATTTGGCGACAGGACAGTGCCTCAATCACACTCTCTCCAGCACTAGACAAAGACTAATGGGTTGTGGCCAAACAAAGGGCCGCTTTAGTGTACAAGTCCATCTGTGGTGCTCTGTCTGTCAGCTGTGGATGAACTTCAAATGTAGTTCCCTTATAAAGAAACAATGGCTCAGTCTGTGAAGTCTGCAGTAGAACTGCAGCAAGTCATCAACAGATGCCATCACCATTACGCCCCTCGGTGACTGGAGTGCTTTTCTTTGTGTCAAGCCGTCAGATGCAGCTCGATCCATGGTTCGTTGTCACAGTGCACTTGACGCCAGGGCTCATTATGCAAAACTTGGGTTATTTTAACCTCAAGCCTGGACAATGCTCAAGCCTGGATGCATCTTAGATTGTTACACAACCTTGGCGCTAGAAACGCCTGCACTAAACATAAAATATTTACAGCATAATGTAATCCAAGATCGATTCGCTAGCATGGCGTGCACATACACAGTCCAACCCTAACTAATCTCAAATGCTTTATTTAAGCCTTTCAATGCCCTGCTGAACACCTAAAATAACAAGAATTAATCAATATATTAATAATTAAAAAAAGAAATACAAAAATCAATCAATAAAAGTTGCATTTAAAAATGTTATTTTATTTTATTGTTACATTTAACAATTTAAACATGACTTTAAAAGCTTTAAATAAGCATATTTTTCCCCCTTATATTATTAAATGTAAGATTTTAGATTTTTATTTATGGCACTGGAAAACCTACAAAAGGTAATATGCCAACAATCTCATTCTCCATCCACTTATGATATCACCTTCATAAACTCAAAACGATGTCAGTTCAGTAATAAATCTTTCAAAATGTATAAAACACTTCTATCCTGCATCTGTGTGAAAGCAAAGCCTGCATTCCTCACACACATCCTTCATGTCTCCCACAGTCTTCACATGCTGCTCTCACGACTGCTCCATACATGCATAATGTGAGTGAAAATCAGCATGCTAGACCTCTGGGGTTTGCTGTAAACTAGAGCTTTCTATAATTCAGACAAAAAAAGCTCACATTGAAAACTGCAGTGACCTTATAATTTCAACAATGAATCTGATTACAACAAAAAAAGGGTTATGCTTTACGGTCTGAAGAAAATAAACTCATTTTAAAGTTAAAGTAGAAGATAAATTTCTGCTATGAGAGCTTTTAGGAGTGACGGTCATGCTCTCATGTTGAATGTGACAGGTGATCTGGCATTACGTAACACAGGTGCAACACAGTCTGCATGCGAGTGGTGTGACTTTAAGGCGTTTTAAAAATGAGCCTGCCAATACTGTTAAGGTGTTCTGAGAGTTTTGTAAGCACACAGACATGTATATGCATACTGGCCGAAGTCAAAACACAGACAGACATATAAGGTTTTTAGAAAAAAGCTAAAATTTTACATAAAAAAAAAAAGATTTTTTTTTTTAACTATAGGGCACAATGTACATCATTAACATAAACGGCATTTAGGAATAAAGGAATATTCCATTTTTATTTTTTTACCTGAATTTTAAATTTTGCATTTCATTGCTTTGTGTTTTAGGGTTAACAAAAATGTATATACAATGAATGGCTAATGTACCTTCAAATACAGTAAAAACACTATAGTATAACACTGTATTATCTGTAATTTACTGTAAAATACTGTCAATTGTATGGTTCTTATGATTGAATTTTATATAAATAGTTTTGTTTCTTTTCTTTTTTTCATCTTATTTCTGTTAAAGGCAAAATTAAATGCCAAGTAAATTGGAAAATTAACTATATCGCAATGAAATGTATGGTTAGAAGTTGTAAAACATGTTACTCCATAATACCTGAAACATTATCACTGTATGTTTACACTCCATAAGAGTAATTGCAAGTAATAGCACAGCATAAAATTCACACAATTAGAGGCGTCATGCATTTTCGTAAATAAATACGATGTGGTTTGAGTTCAATGTTTTGTTCAAGTATGAGTAATAGTAACACATAATCCACAGGACTGCATGACAGAAAGCATGACACTTTCAAATACACAAGACCTTAACTAGTGCTGTACTATTACATAAGACTCACTAGCCAACTGGATTTCATAAAGTCATAAACTGAAAAAAAAAGTACAGTTCTTCAAGCTAAAAAAAAAATCGGGTCCAACTCTAAATCAGATGTCTATAATTGCAGTTTACCAAATGTTAAGTCATAAAAAGTACTTTTCAATAACATTTGATTAAATGTTAGTTACCCTATACTTATGTAACATGTCACAACTCATTTTTAGTTACACATACAATGACTCAAGGCATTTGGACACTTACATGATGGATGAAAATGGATGAAACAAGATATGAAAACATTTGCCCTTTATTTAAATAAATATAAAACTGGTGCAGACATAATTTACAAGTCAAGTTATAGAGCCACTTTAGAGCTAAATAAAGTTGTTGGGTTTTTTAGGCTTGCAACCTGATGAACATCTGAAGTACCAAAGGAATTAATTTATTAATTAAAAAGTAAATACAAAAATGAATAAATAAAAGATTAGTTTATATATTTTTTGCTACATTTAACAATTTAATGACTGCTTCAATTTCGTATGTTTATTTGTCAATTTAAATAGTGACTATCATTAAATTCTACTATTTTTTTAATTCTAATAAACTAGACAGTTTAAATGTATTTATTTTGTAATAAATGATTTACATTGCATGTGTTCAAATGACAGTCACTCTATTAAATAAAATATGAAAGCATTTATACATTAATTTTTAAGAAATAATAGCACAGGCATAAAAAGCCATATATATATATATATATATATATATATATATATATATATATTTTTTTTTTTTTTTTTTTTTTTCTGTCCCCCCCCCCCAATATATAAAACACACACTAAAGCCATTCAGGGCTCTAATAACATCTTGTGACTGCTGACCTGAACACAAATGGACCAAGACAATGAGGGCTATTTAAGTTTCAGGGCAGGGTCTAAGGGTTTTTGTATGTTTGTGGCATCTCTGTGCTCTAACTGATGCTCCAACAAGAACTGAAAGATACAGATTTGTAGCACATCCTTGTTTGAGGGCAGTAGGTTCATGAGAAAAAGAAGTGCTTTGCCCTCATTTGTCCCATCACTCCTAACCGATGTGTGCCCTCCTTCTGTGCCATCACAAAATAAAGAGTCCTATTGAAACAAAGGTCAGACTCACTGTCTGAGAAGAAAGGTGTGTGTTACTGAACAAGGAAGTTGCGTGCAAAAACACGCGCACACACAAAACATATGAAGTGCCTAATCACTGCACAGACACCTGCGACACCAGAGAATACCAACAGGGGAAGGCCAGTTTTATTTTTAGACATTAATAATGTTCTCGGCTCACGCAACTAGACACCAGCTGATGTTGCTTGATATTAACCGAGTCCTCAGAGTTCAGGAAAAACAGATGAACCAAAACATTTCATCTGAAGAGACCATCAGGGAAACCAATCTTGATGTGAGCGATGAAGGGAACAACTGGCATCAAAAGAACACTGCAAAGCACTGAACACTACAAATTATTCTGCTATGAACAACCATGGTACACTTATCTAGTTGGCTAATACATTGTAAATGAGGTTGCTAAAATTGTAGAAAACAATTTGATGTATTTTAATCAATCAGAACGAGTTTAAAATGACATCATTGTTTTTCAAATAAAGTTTGTTCATAAATGCAATGTCGGTTTATAATTAAATTTAGCTAACTAGTGTTCCAGATTAAAACCTAAACGGATAGTTCACCATCAAGTTGTTCTAAACTTGTATGAGTTTATTTTGTCTATTGAATACAAAGAAGATATTTTGATTAATGTTGGCAACCAAACAGTTGATGGTAGCTACTTATAGTGTTTTTCCCCGCCCAATACTGTGGAAGTCGATGGCTACAGTCAACTGTTTGGATACCAACATTCTTCACAATATCTTCTTTTGTGCTCAACAAAAGGAAGACACTCATACAGGTTTGTAACAATATGGGGGTGAGTAAATGATGACAGAACTTTCATTTTTGGGTGAACTATGCCTTTAATCGTAAAACAACTGTTTTTCTCCCAACAAAGAATGTTGCAAAAAAAAAAAAAAAAATAGAAAACTACAAAAAAAAAAAAAAAAAAAAAAAAAAAAATATATATATATTTCTTTTAAATACAATATTTAAAAAAAAAGTATTATTATTTTTAAGAATTTATAGAATTATATTACATTAGTTACAGTTTAGCAGTAAGAAAATATCCAGTATACCAAATGAAAAATAATTTAAAATTATTTTTTTAAATTATAAAAATTATTTAAAAAATTCATAATTAAAATTAAAAGTAAAATTATTTTAAAATATTTAATATTTTTCCTTTCATATAAAATATTTATTAAATCACATTATTACTAAACTATTTTGAATTATGTATTGATATATGCATTTTTTTTTTAATTGTTTAATTCATTTTTTTAATCCTTTATTCATTTATATTTGTGGTGACTGGGCCAGTGAAAATATTGGCTGGGCAAGTACAAATCTGGACCTGGCTGAAAAAACTAAAACAAATCTTGTTTAGCCCTGAAACAGTGGGACGCATCAGTGAACCTGCACCTGGAGCCTTTTTCTTCTGTCCTGGTGTCAGGGCTGATGGGTGATATGAATGGGGGGCACATGTCTCTGGAAAACCTCAAGAGTGCTGGACACACCTGGTTCAACAGCGGCAGCAGGTGTTACCATAGCAACCAGCGGCCTGGATTAATGGCCCTCCGGTTGGACTTCACATTGTACACCTGTCTCAGGCAAAATCAGGAAAAGAAAGACGCCACTCTAAACATAGTTCCTCCATTTCCTTTAATAGCCTGCACCATCCATCTCTCAAATTTGTGTTCTGCTCCCTCTCTCTGTGATCCAGAGCTTCAGCATTGCACAGCACAGAAGATAGAGACATGGGAGGAGAAGATACACCTCACTGCTGTCCCCTCATTGTGGTGCAAGTGCAGCAGAAGTGACGGGACTCGCGTAAGCGTGCAGGCAGCATATGTGCCTTGCTGGTGCTTTAATTAGTGATTGGGGATTAGTCACTTGGCAACATTCTCTGGTGAGCTCACTGCACCGGTAACCAGCTTCAGAGCGGCCCATAGAGGAGCACCGTGCTGCTCTGACAGAAAGTACGCATCATTTCCTCTTCTAACACTCATGCAAAAAGAGTCCTTCACTGTTAACTAGCTCAATGCTACCGCACATCACAAAACGACAACAGGCTAGTCAGAGCTGACATTAGTCTGTGGTAAGAGTTGGTTAGAGCAGGAATCTTTCTTATTTATATATATATATATACACACACCACCTTTCAAAAAGTTTAAAGTTGGTACGATTTTTTTAAACTTTTCTGAAAGATGTTTCTTATGCGCAACAAGGCTGCATTTATTTTACCAAAAAACAAACAACAAAAAACCGGTAAAAACAGTAATATTGGGAAATATTACAATTTAATACATCTTTTACACATTTTTTCAAATGCAATTAATTTCTGTGATGGCAAAGCTGAATTCTAAACAGCTATTAATCACATGATTGATTCAGTGTCACATGATTCTTTAGAAATCGTTCAATATACTGATTTGGTGCTCAGGAAGAATTTCTTATTATTATCAATGTTGAAAACAGTTGGGTTGCTTAATATTTTTTTGTGGAAACTGATACATTGCTCCATGATTCTTTGATGAATAGAAAGTTCAAAATAATAGCATTTATTTGAAATGGCAACTCTTTTGCAACTACATAAATTTACTGTCACTTTTGATAAATTTAATGCATCCTTGCTGAATAAAAGCGCTAATTTCTTTAAATTATATACAGTAGGATATCTTACTGAGCCCAAACATTCAAACAGTATTAACATAAATCCAGCTTGCCTTAGGGTTTTCTTACCAGTTATTGGCAAATCATTAATTTTTCTATATTTCTGAACATGTTCATACCTTTTGTCATACCTTTAGCAGCCACGGTCAAGGAAATGATCCACTGCACTATCCACTTTTCACTTTTGTCAGTTTCATTCCATTGGTTAGCGATGTCTTTATACCAATATTTGATTAGCTTATAATAACAGCAGCAAAATTGTCATGCTCTAGATAGGGCTGGGCTATATGGCCAAAAAAATTATCACGATAATTTTTTTCATATCAGTCGATATCGATAATTATCACGATAAATGTCAAATCTTTATTTCTTTCAAGTTTAAAGCCAGAATTTTGCTCCAAAGTGAAAGTTGTAGAAACCAGACCATTAATTTTCCTTAACAAAATAAATATTTAGCTAGAAAAATGTATTTCTTAGTTGCTGCATGTTCTAATGAGTGATATCGTTTCAAATCAAGAAACAGGTTCGGGTTGCCTGATAATATTAATAATAATATCAGTTTTTTTGTCTCTTAAAAATGCACATTTGATAGTAGCTTGAGTTAGGATGCAAAGGTAAATTTTTCTTCATTATCAAAATCAGTAACATCTGTAAAAATTGTAGCAACCTCAGTTTTATATGGTTAAATTTATTCTGACCAAGTTTTTTTTTTTTTTTTTATTAAGCATTGGTCTCCCATAGTAGCATACATTTAAATCATGATGAACACAGTTAAAACCACACATATAACACCTCAATACCATGGTAAAAATATAACTATATGGTTTTTAGGTAGCCTATTTGTATGAAAAACAGTAGTCTAAAAACATTCAGTATAAATGCACACATGCTATAGCTTAATCACAAATACATACTATAATTATGCACCATTACTCCTGTAATAAAATTCAGTGTGAATATCCCACATTTCTGCCACAATACCATGGTGCATGAGTGTTACTACAGTAAATCCATGGTAAATGATGGCGATGTGTAGACTGAAAAGTCTTCTGACTGTATCGTTACACACAGTGTTTCTCCTGTTTGGCTCTAAACTAGTTTAAATCATGAATGCAAGCGCTTCACACTGGATCTCACAGCGCTGTTTAGTGCTCGCGTGACCGTCTCATCAGCGAGTAAACGCATCTGCTCTAGTGAGCTCGCGCCGCGCGTCAGTTTGACTTTGATCCGAGCAGATAAACGATCAGTGGTGCGATTCAAATGAGTTGCGCTGTTTCGTTCCGCTTTTGGCGCATAAACATTATATCGAACATTTATCAAGCTCTTCATATCGTTTTATCCAGGAAAATTATATTGCGATAATTATCGTTATCGAATTATCGCCCAGCCCTAGCTCTAGATAACAATTTCAATATTGCATCAAAAACATATACACTACTAAACACACTTGTTTATTTAAATAGTTGACTATTCATATAAACAAATTAAAACAATGGCACACATAGCCTGAAAGCATTACTCAAGTAAACAATGTTCCAAGGTTTACCAAATCATTATTTGAGCAAACAGTCAGTAATGAAGAAATAAATTAAAAGCAATGAGTGGTTATCTTTTCTTCTGGCCAATATTGTTGCTTTATTAATATTAATGACATAATAGAGAGCGGCAGGCAGGTCTATTAGCCTAATGCACTGTCAAGGCAAAATGCAGCGATTTGTTTTGTCTGTTTACATCAATACCGCACCAGGATCGGAACTTGAGTTTGACATTTCACACGCACAGCAGCATACCATACGCTACGCACAGTCTTCATGTAGCGCGTGCCGATTGTTCGAATGCAGCCACCTGTCATTCAGACAGCAGTTCATGTGTCAGTACTTTGAACTACCTACACTGTAGCAAGACTGGTATTGTTACTTACAAAAATGTATTGACAAAGTACTGGCATTTTTTACCTACCCAAGTAGTAAAAATAAAATATTATTGTATTAACATACTTTGTCATGATGGTTGTATTGCAAAGATATTACAAGCTATCCAAACTACATTTACATTTGATTTACATTTATCTTAATTAAGATATTGTGGCATGATGTGGGAGTGAAAATTAGTTTAATTTATGTTAAATTTGACTAAATATATATATATATTTTAAACAAGTCTACACAAATAATGCACTAACTATAGCATACGCGCCATTGCATGATGTTCTGATGAAAGATAATTTCAGATAAAGTCATTTATAGCAGGCGTCAGACGCTCTAGGAGGTGAACCTGAGCTGTCGACTTGAGCTGAGGGACTCTGCTGGAAGTGTGGAAGAAAGCTGAGAACATTCACACACAATCTGCACTCCAGCCATCAGTCTTTAGGTATGTGTGTGTGTGTGTGTGTGTTTCCCAAAGTGTGTACACATTTGCCTTTGGTGATGGTTTCCGATGACTGAATGGACAAGGTTCTAGATAGATGCAGCTATAAAAGAAACATCACACATGACACCACTACAAGGTGTTCACGTCACATGTGAATGTGTAAAATGGAGACAATTTTTCTCATTTAGCTAGACTAGTAGAATAAACGCTGATGCACCATTTTTAAATGCTTTGCAGGAATTTGCAGTTTGAAAAAATGTCTAGTCAATATAGATTTGTTGATAAAGTTTGTATAGTTTTGTTGATAAAGTTTGATTTTCAAGGTAGAGCAATGCAGGAATGTAATGTTTAAAACAAACCAAAAGCCTTGCGAACTCTACTGTGATTGAGCCAATAAACCAACCAACCACGGTCAAAGCTGAATTTACAGACATCAGTGTTCATGGTCCTGGAATTCAGCTTGTGTTTCCGGTGTTTAGATTATCATACAACAAATCGAACCAAAGTCAACACTACAGAGCTCAAAGAAAAACATGGAAAATTTGAGCTTTGCTATAAATAATAAATATTTAAGATTACGAGGACATAATGTTGATGCAAAGAAGCCACTATTTTGCCATCACTTAATAAGGAGACTATTTAATTAACAACATCCAAGGACACGATTTTCCATGTGCTGCCTGTTTCACATACTTCAGTGATCTTATCTGATTTGAAATAGGGCCAATATTTAAGACAGAAGCTCTGATTTGTTTGTCAGAGGCAGGTATAACACCCTGCACAAAAGCCCTGTGATTACATGAACTCATATAAAAATAAATGCATGCTCATCTAATAATCACAGTCTGTCTCTGAGGCTGCTGATTAACAAACTAGCTAAACACAGACAGTGCTAGACAAATATTAAAGTCCATTTTTAGCGTCAATCCAGTAAAGGCCTGTTCACACACAGCGGTACAGATAAACAACATGAAATTTGCAAACAATATTGCACACAATGCATATGGTGGTGTTGTTGTTGTTTTTTACATTTTTAGACTATTAATTAAAGAGCCTCTGAATTAAAATCAATCAATCATATTAGCATTTAATTTAGAGAGTATTTGCAAAAACAAACACAAATAAAATAAACATGAATTTAATTAGTGTCTGTCTACATTTCAATAAATTCGTAATTTTAAAATGCATACAGGTTTTCAATGACCGTGGAAAATGTTTTTAAATCCTGTTGCACATGGTTTCCCTGACAAAAGACTTGTTCAGGTGTAAATATGTTAAGGTTTGACTCTAAGTGAAGAGTTCAGAAGTGACATCTGAAGGAAACCAACAAGAACAAACATGTCAAGGTATGATTCAACATTTTTAAATCAGATATCATCAAGCATCACGCTATCAATCAACTAACTGAAGTGGAAAAGTCAAATTCCTTTCAGAGTTGCCATCGTCTCAAATGACGGAAACTTTCACAAGCCTGTTTTTTTCCAGAGTAAATTCTCATTTATTTTATTATAAAAGATGGCTTAAAATGTCAATGCCAAGGTAAAAATGTAATAAAAATAAATTAAGGATGGGTTAGGATAGTCAAGTATCTAAAGTTGCAATCTGATTCAAAGACAAATGAGAGAGATACAGGAGTGTAAAAAGTGTTCCAATAAATATACCTATCCATAAACCATTAAAGTTATATCACAAAATTACAAATAAGCTGCTGTCATATATGTTTTTTAGACTTATTGTACAATGTTAAGCTCTAACAAAATGTATTAAGTTGGGCCGCTTTCTGATTTTCCAAATAAACCCTGGAAATGATTTAATTATGTTGAAAATGAATCCCACTGCTCATCACTTTTATGAAGATGGAGAGTTCAAGGTTAGGACATCTTGGCATGTGTTTCCATTACTGCAGAAAACTCTGCATCCATTAAGCCAGGGCATGTTTCATATTTCTCTTTTTAAAAGTGATTGTAAAATGAGCAATTCAATACTGAAGGTCACTGCCAGTCATAAGTATGTTTTCAATGCTAGTACACCAATTAGCTAATTTCAACTTGAATTAATGAACAGCATAACACCTAATGTCAGTGTCATATAGCATATCTATTTTCTTGTAACAGGGCTCTAGACTCATTCTTCCCACTGGTCGCACTTGTGCGACTAACTTTCTCAGTTGGTCGCACGAGCACATCATTTGGTCGCAATATTTATTTAATTTTTTTGATACAACATTTGATTAATCAATGCATGCTGATGAACTTTTATCATAGTTTATAGTTATATGGTAACAAAAGTGTTCAACATTCAACCCGTTCTTTTTCATCAGTATTATTTGTGATTTAAATTTTGTGACAGGAATTCCTCTTTTCGTGTGCTTTCACTTTCAAATTCGCGATCTTGGTGTCACGCTTTACAAGAAAAGATAATTGTCTGTTTTGCTTATATCTATACACCTTTCACTTTTTAAGACTAAAACAAAAGATGGATTCATTGTTATTCTTAATTAAAAAGCACAACAACAATAAAACAGTAGGTTACAATGACAAACTAGACATAACCTTTATTAACAAAAACGAATAAGACGAGGCATCAGACACATCACATGCTGTATTATACCGACTAATACATAACAGAATGTTTAGCAAACACTGAGGAATCAAATAATAATAATATAAAAAAATAAGGAAAGCCTCCATAGTGTAACGTGAGGTAAACAGCAAAGATAACAAGCTTTTCAAAACGAAAACAAAAAGAAAAGTAAAACTAAACTGGCTGTCGCTGACAGGACGCTGTTTTCTCTACAAGAATACCAACATGTTCACCTTCTCTGGTTTAAGAAGCGGTCTTTTACTTTAGTTTGAAAACCAAATCCTCCGTTGCGCTCTGTCCGCTGCGCGCACCTTCGCGGCGAGTGAAAGCACAATGGGCGCGTGCTGCTCCCGCTCTGCATACGCGCCGCTTCTGCTCTGCCTCTGCTCTGCAATCGGAGTAAAATGCAGTTCTCTAGTAATGCCGAGAGTGTGAGAGCGGGTTATATTACACCTCGGCCGACAAAAATATATGAAACAGTTTACGCACTAGCATTCGCTCTACCACATTAGCAGACTTGGGTACCTGCTTTTATATAGCAATAAACAAAAGCTATCATCATACCATCTGTGCTTTGTGAGTCATATAAAATCCTGTGACTGTCATTGGGATAAATCTCACGTGGGGTGTGCAGTCAAACCGGTCGTATATGCAACTTAATGGATGGGTTTTTACACAGTTTGCGTAACCATTTGCCTGTAACCTCACACGTGCGGTGTGAAACGTGCATAAACCAGGCTCTACTGAAGCGCTCGCACTGAAAGCACCTCTCTTCATGTGATCAGTGAAATCTGACTCCTGCTACAATGTGCCACGACTCTGTAGCTCGCACTGCATGAAGCAGACGCTTTGGAGCAGCGCAGACCATGCACTCCCACAAATGCGACCACGTCAAATTTTTACTCGCACACTCTCAAAAAATGGTCGCAGTCTAGAGCCCTGTTGTAACCTTGCTGCAATTACAGCTCAACACATAGAAGTTTATGCAGAGCAGTAGGTGCTACACACAACCACAATACAATACAATGTTAGGTTATTTTCCCCAAATATTACCATTGCTTTAATTATAAGCATTTATCCTGGTTTCACTTAATATTTCATTGCAGTTGAGCTGAAATGTATACATTTATAAAAAGAGACTATTGCAATTCAAGTAAATTGAACAATATTGGTTTAACACAGGGATAAACCCATCAGATATTAAACTATCCCTCTCCTGGTGCATTTATCCACATTTCAAGAAATGAACACAAATACAGGGCCTGAGAGTTAAGAGTCCAAAATACACCTGTCTGCACATCCCGTCTCCTGTTTTACAGAGATGCATCTTTCCAGGAGCACAAAAAGGTATTAAACAAGTTTCCCAGCCAAACACTGGACAAATTATTATCGATTAGGAAGCGAAACCAGAAATCACCTCAGCAGGGAACCCACCGGCATCAGAGCACAATGTCTATTTGATCACACTGACAGAGTCAATAAAGAGTGTTTAATCAGGGCTCCAGCAGGGAAGCTCAGCTCAAACAAAGAGCGGATTAACTGTCCCACCACCTGCCTGTATAAGGACTGGAAATACAATTAACCAAAGACACCTCAACTGCAGTGTTGTGACAGATAGTTCAAATACAAATGTGTACAGAGATACAGATACCAATACGGTTTAACTATGCTATCTGTGCTGGGATAACTCTGCACCATGCATGCTTAAATGAAAGCTTTTCAGTATTAAACACACCTCTCTTCTATGGATATTAGGCTTTTTATTAACGATACACTGATATTAGATTTGTGGCCAAAACAGATTAGCTGATACTTATTTTTTATGTTATGTTAGACGTCCTAAAATTTTGCCAAATAGATTAAAAATAAAACATTAAAAAGTACCGTTTTAAATGCGACATGATTAGGCTACAAGATTTGCTACATTTAATGTAGCAATTTTTATTACAAAAAAAATATATATATATATATATTATTGTTTATGTTTTAATTTATTTTTTAATTAATAAAGAAAGTGAATGTCGAAGACATTCTGCATTTAAAATTAGGATAAATTAGCATACGAAATTAGATTTTTTTTTTTAACAAAAAAAAAAATCTTTTTTTTTTAAAGTGGTTGTGCACAGTTGTCATCATGATCTTGGCTGCAGTAATTCATAAAATGAGGAGACATTATTTGATTTGCATATTTCATATCAAGTGCTAAATCACTTACATCAGCAGGCACAAGTCATTTTTGGTGAGTTGATGGTTCAAGATGCTTTTGAAAGATGCTCAGGGCTCTCTCCTTTGTCGCTCTGTATTGGCCAGTCAATGGACTGAAGCTTTGCATGCCCCGACATGCCTAACGCCTCTACCATCTCTTAGCCTTGGAAAGGTTAGATCTCAGCCTGTATTAACTTGCACGCTTGCGTTCATTATCTTGGGGAGCTAACAGGCAATGATGAAAGGAATCCGCCAACGCACTTCAGGAATCCATGACCTAATGATCCAGAACTTGAAGCTCAAATGACAGTTCCTCTTAATAACTGACTAGAAGAACCGCATTTGGAGTATCTAAGGTTAAGGGGTTTGTTCGGACATGTTTTCTGAAAGAGGTTAAGCTGTGTTTTTGGCAGAAGTATGATACTGCCTTACAGTGACAGATAACTTAATAAATCAATAAATTGTGCTGCTGTTAAACCACTGATCAGTCATGCTCACACTGGGATAGTTTAACAAGTGCATGCATAAGGGCTTGCAAAATATTGTATCTTTCAGTTAGGGTGTACTCACACTAGGTGTTTTGAACCGTGCCCGAGCATGTTTGACCCCCAAAGCCTAGTTAGTTTGACTAGTGTGAGCGCTCCGTGCCGTGCTCAGGCGCGGTTCGTTTAGCCGTCCCTGGCCCGGTTGGAAGAGGTGGGCCAGGGCATGGTTCGGTTGGGCTCGGGTGCGAGACGCATGTAGTGTGAGCGCTAACCGCGCCGGAGCACGGAACAGATACTATTTTGTGTGCGCTACTGTCATCATTACGATCGCAAAAATATACTATTATACTACACTTTTCAATTAATTTAATTCAATCAAGTATATTTACATTTATAATGGGTCTGGTTCTCACCTTATCGATGAACTGGAAATTGTAGTCTGCAATTTAAAGCTGCAAATTCTTTTATTAACGTCAGCTGCCTACGTAATAATTCTCTGATACTTACAAGTGAAAATCAAGGCACGGGATGAATTACAAATTTATTAGGCAGAATATTAGCGAAAGTGGGTTTTTTCGTTATCTCGCACATGACATAAGCGTGCTCCGACCCGGAAAGTTTAGTGCAAGTGTGAGTGCAGGCCAGCGGGGGAGTGGGGAGGGGGGATAATCACGCTCGGTTCAAGGCAACCGTGCCTAGTGTGAGTACACCCTTAGGCTACCAAAATGCATCACCACCCTGCCCAATGGACTATCTTAAATATTGATATAAAATGTTGTCCTTGTTTCACATTGTTCACTCACTTGTAGGGTTGAAATGGATCATAGTTTATCATTGGCACATTTTGCCTATTCAAACATTCAAGCACATGAAGAGGTGAAAGATAATTCAATTAGGTACTCACTGTTTTCTGCGCACCTTATTTTACTCATAACTTTGTTCTATTTTATTTATCTATGCTTGAAATTTGTTCATTTGTTCTTATTTTATTACTGATGGTTCACGTGTCTTTAAAAATGTTTGACCTTCATTAGTTATGCTCCTATTTTTTGCTGTGTTATCTAAGTACTTAAAGTGTTCTTTAAATAATAAAGAGCCACTTTTTTGCTCATCCAAAAAATGACCTGATCTGTGACTCAAAATACGTAATACAATCCGAACCACGAGTTGTGTCATCTGTTGCACCCCTACTCTACTGATAAGCAATTTGAAGGAAAAATACAAATCACAAAAGTTTTTGATCATGCTGATTTGTCAACAGTGAAATTTAGCTGATGTCTCTTTTATTCAGGCTAGTTAAATTCATTTCGGGCTACCAAAATCTGAAGAATGCCTGCCCAAAGGGCTACCAGGGATTTTGAAATTTTGCAAGCCATGTGTATGTTAGAAACACTATCACTCTATTTTCATGCCATTTTTCACACCAACACGAATGTTCAGGACAAAAATTTGGCCTGTTTTTTGCATGTGGCGGATGGTATGATAATAAGTGTCACTTAAGTGCAAATCTCATTGTTTGGCTTGCATTCTTTTTACAGTGTGATGAAAAAAACAACACTTACACATTTTAACCACAGTGAGATCTTGCATAAAATTACAGAGCTCTTATTGGTTCTTCACTGGATGTCAGTCTGTGACCCAAAATTTGCCAGAACTTTTTTGAGGCTCAACAATTATGATTTTTTTTTCTCCGTTTGCCTATTGAGGTCAGATTTCCTCTTGCCTTAGTTTGCCAACAATTGTACTGGCTCCAACACAAAACAAAATATTATTTTATCAATATAAGTTACATTTATATTATTATTAGTGCTGTCAATCGATTAAAAAAAATAACTAATTAATTGCACATTTTTCTGAAATTAATCGTGATTAATCCCACCTAACATTAAAGTTTTTAAATATACTTTTATATTGCAATAGTTTCACATTCAATCTTCAAATTAATATACAAACAACAAAGAAAGTATATTTTTAACATTTGTTTAATGTTATCTTTTTCACTATACCAATTAATACTGATTTCCCTATAAAAAAAATTCCCTCTAATATATAACCATTGACTATAGCCATTCAACTTTACATTATAATTAAGAGCTATCAATTTTAACATTTATTAGACTTTAAAAATAACTTCTAATTTAAGTGAACTTAAAACAATCTGCACTTAGACCCATTATAATAAATGTTATATTACCTGTGCCCCTCAGCAGAAATATAAAGAAATTGAATAAAGTTATCAAACCCTAAATTCTAAACTAAATACAGATGAATACTTGAAGCTATAAAAGTTATTGATTTCCTCCTTTTTTCTTTGATTAACAGACATCACAGAAGCTGAGTTATGTTGTTTTGGCTTCTATTTATTTAAGAGCTGTTGCTGCTGAACGTGACGCGGATCTGACACGCGTCGTATTTCCTCTCAACTCTCTTTACCTTTTCTGACCCACTTCAGTCTGTACTAATGAGCTAAAGAGTTGAATCGGGTGTGTTAGATGAGGGAGACAGTGCTGGGCTGCTCCAGGACAGTTTTGAAAACCATTGGGGTGGCCAACCCTAGCCCCGCCCCTGCATTAACGGCATTAAATAATTTTAACGCGTTAAACTGAAAAAATTAATCGCTTGCGTTAACGCGCTAATTTTGACAGCACTAATAGTTATACATTACGTTAAGGGTAAATAAATGTAAGGTTTTCTATATTTTATTTCAGTTCATGTTTATATTAGGCAATGTTATTAAATCCATTTTTATGGTTTTAGTTTTAGTAACGATAATAACTCTTACTTTTAGTATGGGGGCAAAGACAGTTTCCTCAACTGAGCATTGTGGCAAACAACCTACTTAACACATAATAAAATCACTGTAATCCTGAAACAGTTTTTCGAAACACTTAAATATTAATGAGGAAATATAATGTTCTTGGATAAATGCCATAGGCATTTATTTGCTTTGAACTTTGGAGTCAGAATTACTGAGCAGAGTTACTATCCAGAGTTACAAGCACACTTACCCACAGCAGGTGCATCATACTCATCTCCCAGCAGGATCTCAGGGGCAGAATAAGCCAGCGAGCCACAGCTGGTGGTCAGCTTCTTTCCCGGCTGAAACTTATTACTGAAGCCAAAGTCGGTGAGCTTGACCAGGCCCTGTTTCTCAAAGAACACCACATTCTCCGGCTTCAGGTCACGGTGAACCACATGCAACCGGTGACAGTACGAGATGGCGTGCACGATCTGGGCAAAATATTTCTTGGCCAGCTCCTCGGTCAGTCCCTCCTCGTGCTTCATGATGTAATCGAACATGTCACCACCATCGCCGAGCTCCAAGATCAGGTAGAGCTTGGTCTGCGTGTCGATGACCTCATAGAGCCGAACGATGTTGGGGTGCTGGACCAGTTTCATACAGCGGACCTCCTGGAACAGGTGACCGGTTGCGACCATGTCAAGCTTGGTCTTGTCAATTACCTTGACTGCCACTTTTTCGCCGGTGAAGACATGACGCGCTAGTTTGACCACAGCGAAATGGCCACGGCCGAGCGTCTTGTCCAGGTCATATAGTCCAGCGATCTTTCCGTCGTACCCACGCTTGATTCCCGCCATGATTGCTGATCCTCCGGTGGGATGGAGGGGGGAGTGGCCCCTGGCGGAGGGGTGGGGCTTAAACCGGAGGAAAAATCCAGCTCACTTCAGCACATTGGCTGGTAACGGCAATCCCATGATGGCAGGTTCCTGATAATCAGAGATACACAAGTACAAAATTTAGTCATAAGTACACAAACAGTCATAAATTGATAACAACCACAATTACCATTTTATAACATTTGTAATCATGCATGTTGACGTCACATTGAAGATCTTAAAGCTCTGTGTGGCCCGATGGCTTGACCAGTGCCATTACATAACCAATTTTAGCCCATGGGCTACCAAAACTGCTGAAGATTCTACCACTCTTTCTCCATCTGTAAATATTGTGGTGAATACATTTTTTTTTTTTTTAAAGCTGCTCAAGACGCTTCACCAGAGAAGACATAAAGACATTTTATATATACAGTAGTCAACATTTGAAGTGGATCAAAAAAGTTCAAAGTTGTCCTAAGACAAGAGTGCATTTTGGTTTTAGGACAACTCTGATGAAAGGTTTTGATCCACTTCAAATGTTGACTACTATATAATACAAAAATAAGAGTCAAAGGCTTTTCTGAAATATGTTATGCATGTAAAATCTACTAGTCATGCTTGTTAAACTGTATAAAGGTCAAACAGTTTGAGCAATCAGAATAAAGCATTGCAGAGATTAGTAGCAATGTAGTAACCAATGTTTTTATTATAAGAGTCCATTTTAACTCTTTATTCTGGCCGCAATAATAAATTATTCACGTTTATATAGCCCAATAGCAGATTTCACTGAAAATCCGAGGACTCCCATCATGCAAAGCCACAGAGTGGTTCCACTGCCACAAGCCTTCAACATGGACCATCATAGATTTGTATTGATCTCCTCTCGTTAGTGAAAAAATAAAAGCTACAAGTCTGGCAAGTAAGCTGGTGCTCCAGAAGAGAGGCTGCCTCCTTAAAAGGGCTGATTCAATTTTAGTGGCATTAACCTCTGGCCAGTGCTGGAGATGACTGCCATTAGAGCTGCCATGACTTTCACATGTGCGTACCATTCTATTTATTCTCCATATCTCCAAAAATCATGTCACACATCAGAAAGAGATACAGCAGCACCGCATTTTAAATTTTCTTTAGAAAATCTGAGTGGTGCTTGCATTCAAAATTGATGCCAGGGTTTTTGATTGCTTTTTAGCATGTTGGTAATACATCACGAGATTTGCTCCTAATCACAGAAGCGGCTTTACTGACGAGATGCGCATGATAATCGCATGCGATTTACCGTGCAACCCTATGTCAGACTTACAATTGCTTTGACTGACGTTCTTAACCAATATTCACAGTTTTCTATTTAATCAGTCATGCTTTCTTTAATGCATTGGTTGTATCAATAAATTATTAACTATTAACTATTCCGGTATTAATTCCGGTAATAAAATCTGGTTACCACCAGAATAGCACCAAACACCACAACAGGAAACAGTGTTCCTAGGCAAATTAAGTTAACATTTTAATGTGTTGTTTGTAGGGCTGGGCGATATGGCCAAACAAATCATGATAATTTTTTTTTTTTCATCAGTCGATATCGATAATTATCACGATAAATGTCAAATCTTTATTTCTTTCAAGTTTAAAGCCAGAATTTAGCTCCAAAGTGATTAATTTATTAGATTAATTTAATGCAGAAACTAAGAAATTAATTTTCCTTAACAAAATAAATATCTAACTAGAAAAATTAATTTCTTAGTTTCTGCATGTTCTAATGAGTGATAATCAAATCAAAAAACAGGTTTGGGTTGCCTGATAATATTCATAATATTATAACTTTTTTGTCTCTTAGAAATGCATATTTGATAGTAGCTTGAGTTAGGATGCAAAGGTAAATTTTTGTTCATTTTTAAAATCAGTAACATCTGTAAAAATTGTGCAACCTCCGTTTTATATGGATAAATTTATTCTGACCAAGTTTTTTTAGTTTTTTTATTAAGCATTGGTCTCCCATAGTAGCATACATTAAAACCACACATATAACACCTCAATACCATGGTAAAAATATAACTATATGGTTTTTAGGTAGCCTATTTGTATCAAAAACAGTCTATAAACATGCTATAGCTTAATCACAAATACACTATAATTATACACCATTACTCCTGTAATAAAATTCAGTGTGAATATCCCACATTTCTGCCACAATACCATGGTGCAGTGAGTGTTACTACAGTAAATCCATGGTAAATGATGGCGATGTGCAGACTGAAAAGCCTTCTGACTGTCTCGTTGCGCAGTGTTTCTCTTGTTTGGCTTTAAACTAGTTTAAATCACAGAGTCATTTGTGTTCATCGCTGAATGCAAGCGCTTCACACTGGATCTCACAGCGCTGTTTAGTGCTCGCGTGACCGTCTCATCAGCGAGCATCTGCTCTAGTGAGCTCGCACCGCGCGGCAGTTTGAACTTTGATCCGAGCGGATAAACGATCAGTGGTGCGATTCAAATGAGTCGCGCTGTTTCGTTCTGATTTTGGTGCATAAACATTATATCGAACATTTATCGAACACTTCATATCGTTTTTATCGAGGAAAATTATATTGCGATAATTATCATTATCGAATTATCGCCCAGCCCTAGTTGTTTGCATACATTATTCAATTTTTTTTGCGTAACAGCTATTCATGCTTAAGTGAGAGGTGTTACTAAAAAGCTTGACTTGTAGCATTTAATGAAATTGTAATGCTAATAGTGTGTTGTGAAAGCTAACAAGAAATCTTTTTGGGCGTAATGCAATTTTTGCAACTAAATATATTAAGCAATTCTCTTTAGGAATTAAATTTATAGTTCTCCCAAAAATGAAAATTCTATCATTTACTCAACAACGTGATTGAATTATGACAGAATTTTCATTTTTGGGTAAACTATACAATTAATTCTTAAAGTTATGAGTTCATTCAGATCCCTAACCCAGTATGAGTAGCAGCAGCAGGCTTGCCTTAGCAAAAACCATTAATTAGCCTGCAAGGTCCATTAATTTTCCATAGTGCTTTCATAGTACACGTATAATAGCTTGGTTCATTAACAATGAACACTACAGGCCACTACACAAGCTTTTGTTCAGCTAAAAGAAATGTCCTTCTCTTTTCATAAAACAGAGCTTGTTGTGGTTTAAGAGGAGCAATTGTTCAAGGATTTGTATCACTGTTTGGCCCCCTGCACTTGTGATTATGTTGTATTCATAAACAGCTGATTATTACTGATAATACAAGCAAAGCCCACACTGAAGTGGCGAGAATTTCTAAGGATAATATTAGTATGCATTTATAAAATCTGGATGTCTTCCAAACAAGGGGGCCCAAACCCTGTTGTACATAAGCAAAGTAGGAGATTAACACAAACAGCATTTCAGATTTCAGCTTGCATATTGAGCAGCCTACAGTAAAGCCTAAATAAATCATATCCCACAGTAATGACTAATACTGACCGGCCACCAATTACCACGCAGTCGTAATGGATTTAAATGACCCCAGCTGCACAGTCAACCCCTACCTTAAATGTTTCATGCCAAAACACTGAAATCAGAATACATTTAGTCCTTTCACAATTACACAGCTCCAACTTTTTGGAAAATTCTTGACAAAGGATATCAGCCAACAATCTGCTAGTGAATGACTGTTCACTGCCAGGAATGTACTGTAACTGTTGTGTAATATTGCAGTCTCTCTCATTACACAGGTGAGATCAGCAGAGTTAACTCTGTAAAGCCTGACACGTGAAATGTATTATTTATTCATATTAATGGAAAAGTTCATTGAACTGTACAAAAAAAAGTTTTGTACATCAGGCTTTTATTATGACCCATATTAGAATATGTACTTCATACTCAAGCTCACCTCAATTTTATTCAGAGGCAAAATATGCAATTTTGTGCAGATGCTGTTATTTATACTGCCAAAAAGTACAATTCTGTTAGCTAGTTGTAATTTACATAAGTGAGATCTTGGTAACACTTTATTTTAAGGTGTCCTTGTTACACATGTAACATGTATTTACTATTACAATAACAATAAATTATGCATAATTACATGCAAGTAACCCTAAGCCAAACCCTAATCCTAACCTTATACACTGTAAAAAAAAAAATGTTGGGCTACCTTAAAATTTTAAGTCAACCAGCTAAAGCAGATTTTTGAGTTTTCTCAACTTATTTTTCAGGAAATTTCTCAACTTTTTGTTGTATAAACTTAAAACAAGAAGTTGAGAAAACAAAAATCTGCTGAAGCTGGTTGCCTTAAAATTTTAAGTTTGCCCAACTTTTTTTTTTTTACAGTGTAGTAAGTACATGTAGTTAATTAATATTACTTAAATGTATAATAATTACACTGTAACAAGAACACCTTAAAATAAAGTATAACCAAGATCTTTATTACAGTACAACACAACATCTTAGTCAGCTGATATTTTAATGTTTATGACCAAAGCTCTGTAGTTTTAATTGTGAGGAGCAATGATTATTGAGATATATACACAGAAATAAACCTTTTTAAGACATGTGACATTTACAAGACTTGTACCACAACCTGAATTACACTAGCATCACATTCCAACCACAAATTACAAGACAGTAGCCAGCAAGCCAGCAGTCGCAGGCCTAGTTTTACCTTTCAGGTTGTGTAACATGATTACTGTACACTAAGCTGAAGGAACGTGTTCCACACCTTACACATACCAGTGCGACATGAGATATATTGATCAGGCTACGAACTGAATCTGATCTTCTGAACTCTCTGCAATTGAGAATGAAAGACCTGATGAAGAATGAAACCTCTAAGTGAAGACTTTAAGGCTCCTAAGAAACCATCAAGCCTTTTGAAATCCAGCAAATTAAAGTCTTTTAATGTTCATAATGCTATTGGACAAAAGGAATCCTGCAAACACAGACAAACAGCAATATGATCACAACCTTTCATACTGAGAACATCAAACCACAGCTACCAAGATGCTCAGGCTCATAAGAAGCAAGCATGCAAAACCACATCCAGCTTCTCGTTGTGATGCAAGCAACCAAGCTCATTCTATAAACCAGAGTACTTCAAGTCCACCATCATGAAATATTATCGTAGTATCAATGCTAACAAAACCACATGTGGAAAGAGAAGAAAAGCATCCATGTCTGGTGATGATCATGGACACATCATGTGAAAGCAGACCTGATATGCCCATGCATGTCAGGCCTGATCTGGCCCATAAGCTCCTTATGAGCTCCATACATCCATAGAGAGGAAGAGGATATAAATAATAGCTAACTGGCTATACGTTCCTAACACAGACCATGATGATCAGATCCATTGGAACAAGGCCAATCCAGCGTCGTGTGCCCCAACAGAGCATGCATACAGCTGTCAAATCACATCCAGATTAACGGATGTTGTTTAACGCACGTTTGTTGTGTCTTAACCAGATGCTAACCGGCTAACCATGTTAGCATTCTAACGCACTATCACACAAAGCTTTGACTTACCGCTCGTTCCGGCGAACATTAAAACCACTTAAAACTCCTAAACGTTCCGGCGGCTGTAGATCCGAAGACGGTAGAGGTACGGCCCGGCTGAGTGTGAGTTCAGCCCTGTGTGTGTGTGTGAGTGAGGTTAGTACTGATCAGTGTGTGTAAAGGCTGCTGGTGGAAGTGCGACTCTCAGCGCTTCTCGCTCTCCGCCCTGAAACCAGTGAACTGCACGCAAACATTACATGAGTCACATTGTGACGGGCTGCACTGAAAATAAACATCGAAAGGGGGCGCTATGTGGCCGTGACTTTAGCGCTTGTGTGGACTGACTACGCGTTTTTTAATTTCTTCATCGGAATGATAGTAAAAAAAATAGCTGGGGTCTCAAAAAGTGCGATAACCATAGCGACGTGGAATTAATAAGAATTCTCTAGTTGTAGCCGTTGTTTGATATTTAAAATATGTTTTTGCAGGTTGTTTTTGTAAATATATTATTATTTAATAAAATGTATGAATTGTTTACTATATGTGACCCTGGACCACAAAACCATTAATACGTTTCTTCTTTTTTTGAGATTTATACATCGTCTTGATTGATATATAATTGATGTATGGTTTGTAGGATGGGATAATATTTGGCTGAGATACAACTATTTGAAAATCTGGAATCTGAGTGTGCAATAAATCTAAATATTAAGAAAATCGACTTTAAAGTTGTACAAATGAAGTCCATAGCAATGCATATTACTAATCAAAAATTAAGTTTTGATATATTTACTGTAGGAAATTTACAAAATATCTTCATGGAACATGAACTTTACTTAATACCATAATGATTTTTTGGCATAAAAGAAAAATCGATAATTTTGACCCATACAATGCATGGCTGTTGCTACAAATATACCCGTGCTACTTATGACTGGTTTTGTGGTCCAGGGTCACATATGGTATTTTGCAAACAGCTTTGTCCTTAATCAGACCAATCATAATTCAAAATATAAAAAGGCACCAGGAAACAACAACAACAACAACAAAATCATTGTAATGAGTATACATTTTAATAATTTTGTCAAACATGTAAATGTAAGTAGGCTATTAATACATATATAGCCTAGTTAAAATAAAATCATGTAATTTTGTCACCGTAATGTTGCTCCAATCAGTATCACTTTCTTCATCAGCATCAGTCTCCTTTCGCTTGAAAATAGCTCAAATATCTTACATCAGCACGTGTTCGAAGGATTATTAAAACACGTTATTCAATAGGCGCGTTCGACTTGAAGCAGCGCTGCGCAGAATGATCACCGTATGACATCAAAGTACCGCGAGAGCGATTCGAATGCATGGGATCTGACAGCTTTCTTATCGCTCTCGCGGTACTTTGATGTCATAAGGTGATCATTCTGCGCAGCGCTGCTTCAAGTCGAACACACCTATTGTAAAATGAATTCAATTTCATTAAAAAGCGGTTTAATATCACGTGACACGTATTTGACCAATCAGTGGTAACTGTAACGGTGCGGAAATAGAAATAGTAATGCGTTTAAACTTCTTGTCTTTTCTAGGTTTTAAGTGCATTTCTAATATTAAAACAACCGCATTCTTGTACGTCGCCGGACGGTTTTATGTTGTGGAGGACTATGCATTTTATAATTGTTTTTATTTTATTTTTTAAGAGAACCTATTTTGTGTGGGCCAGAAAATTATTTTTATATTGCTCGTAACTGCACATGGAGGAGTATGAAACCGTGCGCAAATCTCGTCCAAATGCATCCAGGGTTAAATGATTCAACTGAACTTTTCAGCTTTTTATAGTAGCCTACCCTCTGTTATCTTTATATCTCCATATACATGCTGCGCCGTCATCACACACGAAAATACTTTCACATTATGAAACTGTGTTATATATAGACATGATTGAGAAAACATTGTATTTCAGCGGAACACGTCAAGTAGTGAACAGGCCCAACATATGGAATAATTATAGTTATAAATAATTAATGAAGCTATTGTAGAACAAACATGCAATCAGCAATGTGACACATTTGATCGAGTTACAGAGAGCCTACTACTGATTACAGCTGCAGAACAGCCATAGCATGGATCTTGACCCAGGAGACACGGAATTGCAATGGTTCTTATCAAAGATGTAATAAAACTGCAGTTCACTGGAAAGAGATGTGGGTCAATGCCACATGAATACAAGGCATTACCATTAGTTTCTTGAAAAGAAGAAGGTTTATTGTACAATCTGCGAGGAATTTTAAATTCAGAATTTATTTTCACATTCTACTTACAACTATCTACTGCCATCTACTGGTCACTAGTGGTACTCTTTGTATTTAAAGAGCTCTTCATTCGGTTACCACAGAATAAATGCTCATTTAAAGGTATGAGACAGACGCATAGCATATTAATGACACACAAAGGCATTGAGAAATCACGTTAGTGATTAAAATATATAGACTATTTAACTGGTAAGCCGTCGTGATCTTATCTGAACGCATTTTAATATATTGTTGCCCCTCAAATGGGCTCTAGAGGGTGTTGTGTTACCGCTTACAATCGAGGAGACTGTACAAACTCATTCATCGAGCCTTTGAAAGACAAATGAATCAATTTCAAAACGACTCTTAAATCCTGGCTTAAGTAATTTCTCAGTTAAGTCGTTAAAAGAGCATCAGTGGCCTGGTCAGGTCATACAATTGTTATTTTCGTTCATATGACAAAGATGTATATGAATTATAGACTATCGCACAATCCCTGTGGTATTCTGGAATGTAGCCTATATTATTATTTTGATTAGCTGGTTGATAAAACGAATTTCTGTAAATTACAGTCACACCCGAGAGTTTAATAGTATTCATTAAAAATCACTTTATAGCCAATATACTCAAACATGCAATCTTCATCTTTAAAGTTATTTATAGTTATACTGACGCACATTTAAAGTTTAATGTTCAGTTTAAAGTTTAAGTCAATCAGCGCATATATATGCCATAAGACAATCTTTTCTTAAGTTACCCGACTAAGTAAGTGCATAAACAAGAACGTGAATTTGCTATTATTTGTGTTGTTTCAGTGCGTTCTCATGGGTTTCTTTCAATTGTGTTGCGAAGCTCTCGCGATAACATGAATGTAGACGTCAGACTGATTAGTGGCGATAAGATCTCGCGAGGTTTTCTCGTCTGAGCTCGGTCATAGCTGTGGGTGGAGACTTCTCCAGCAGCTGGGTTAATGCTCGCAGAATACGCGCGATATAGTCAAATTTGCGCAACGTAGCGATAAAATCAAGCCGACACGCGATCTGTTAATAACAATGGTGAATGAGCACATCGTGTATTTAGCTTAATAACCTCGGAAATGCTGCGTTTGTGCGATGTAAAGTTGTAAATGATCATTGGCATTGGTTTGCTGGAGCTGCTGTTGAAACAGTGTATCCGCAGTGAATTAACATCACTTCGTCCTGGCTTACCTTTCCCACCGGTATGTAATGCATTTGCTTTTCCATATGGTGTGATATGTATTATTATTAGTCTCTTATCTGAAACTCAATGCAAAAAGTTTTTTTTCTCCCCACCAGCAGTGGTCATGAATATAGATGATTCTTGACTTAGATGATGACTGATCATCTACACTATTTAAAGTCTAGATACAGTATCTCAAATCACTGCTCACGTCATGATTTAACAACTCTAATATATTAATATAAACCTAAAACATTCCTCAAGACTAGCGTTATTAAATTGCTACCTGTTGTGTTGAACTGGAGAATTAGATAGGTAGTGTGTGTGTGTGTGTGTGTGTGTGTGTGTGTGTGTGTGTGTGTTTATACAAAGTTAGGCTACATAGAGAGATAGATCATATTACATTGATTTGATCATTTGAGTGCTTGTATTGCAACTATGAATGGTTTGCACTCAAGTGAGTCAGATCTGCTTGAATCATCAGGCCAAAATGAATTATATCAAGTCATCATTGCTGGAACACTAAAAAGAGTGGCTATTTTAATAATATCATAAATAAAATGAGATGCAAAGGGCCAATCTGAAGGGACAGCACTGGATGCAATGCCACTGCTATTACGGATAAACATTTGACATATATAAACAATGCTAGAGAGAAAGCTAACCTTTTTTATTTATTTATTTTACTTTTTTTTCCAGATGTAAATGCTTTCTGACTGACCGTTACATTGGTCAATCTTTTTTTTTTCTGTTGTTGTTGTTGTCAAGGACAGGGTGCCTGCCAGTCATTCTTAAAACTACATAGATCAGGTCTGAATCCTCTGAGACATCATAACCCAATCTAAAACACTGTTTAACCAGGACATTGTTGTAGAGATATGTCAAGAATTAGGCGTTCCTACATGTCATATGAATATTTTGAGAATTCATTAAAAATGGCAAAACAACATGTTTGATAAGTTTAAAATTCAAGATGAAATCAGATCTTTAAATAAATCTAATATTAATATAGTAACATTATTAGAAAATGTAATATTAATATAGTAACTAATGTAAAATATAGTAACTTTATCTGTCTTCAAAGTTTTTAGTTGACATCACTGACGAGTTCTATAACACAAGGTGAAAGCTATTAGTTAACATTACCATTTATGTCAATGGCAGTTGCTAGGCTGACGCAGGACCCCAGATGAGAACTGGGTTAAGAAGACAAGTAGAAGAATTAGACTGTTTGGGTGATGGCAGCTCAAGAACATGCACAGTCCCAAGCCCTTCGCCAATGACTATCATGTCCCGTACTGTGACATACAAGGCAACAGACAAGAAAAAACAGTAGTCTATTTCACGCTTTTTACTCTTTCGGTAAAGAAAGATGCATTTCACATTAAATCTGATAGCGAATGGCATTTCATATTGAATTCACTGCCTGCATTGTGCCCAGCAGTCACAACATTTAATGGTTGATGTTATCATAAAAAGCATCAGTAAAAGTATTTTGGATCATTCTTCCTTATCGTCTGTTTACGTTGGAACAGAAATCTCATAGCTATCGCCATAGCCTCAATTTCCATAAGCAAACTCATTCATATGTATATTTCTGCTTTTTGATTTGCACCCTGTCCTTTGCCTGCTCCAGTATTTTGTCATTTTGCTGTCCTCAACCCAGCTCTGCAGTGTTACGTAGAGTCCTTCTCCCAGGAGGCAGAGTGACATTGTTTCCTGTAACCCCCACTGAAAAGCTCTTTCAGACCCATTCTTCATCTGTCCCTGAGGAACAGAGGGATGCTGAAGACATTTGCCTGCTTCAGTGCTTACTATATCAATCAGCATGCAGCTTATTAAGGGTAATAACAATAGGTGAACCTATATAATTCTGGAGCCTGCTTCGCTAGCCTATGATGATTTATAGAACATAAGAGCCAAATATAAGAAGACCTACATTGCTATTGTGTGGAATTAGAAGTAGCTGTTTTATTGTGCATTATGTAAGAGTTAGGAATTTCAAAAAAGGCTTTGTTATTTTTTTTTCTTTTTCCATTCCTCTCTATATTAGGTGTCTTTAGAGTTTAGAGTGTAAAAATGTATGTACACAATAAATGCATTAAATCAAATGGTTAAATTAATTAGTTATTAGTTATTATACTTAGAATTAGTTATTATAGTTGAAGACACTTAACACACACTCTATATATATATATATATATATTATTATTTTTTTTTCAAATGAGCATAGATTAAATTAAAACCTGTCATACCGATAACATTAATGATTATTTTCCATTGGACTGACAGTTTCTTATTATCTCTGACATTCTTATGCACTCTGCAGAAGGTTTGTCACCAGCAATACATAAAGAATTGGGAAATAAAGTTTGTTCATCTAACTTGACATGTCACAGGTAAGGATGAGTATTAGTATTCAGAAGTGACAGCAATAATCAATCATGAAGCCACTTTTCTGAGAACAAATTGTTATTGGTTGTACTGCAGTGTCATTTTTGTTGGTACCTGGTGGTTTTCATCAGGATGCAATGTGTGCCAGTACTTTAAAATCAACACTTTAAAAAACTTTAAAAAAAAACCCACTTCAAAATCAACACTAAATACTCAACACTTTGTTTGGAAACGATGAATGGTGTTAACTAAGCGTGCAGAGCAAATCAACTGTATATGCAATAGAACAGCAAGATGCTTGTGGCACAAGATGCTAAAAAAAAGTCTGAAGTGTGTGTACATCAAAAAAAATAAAAATCAGCACAGAAATTAGCACAAAATGACCCAAGGTCTTAGTCTCAAGGTAATTAAATTTTTTAGCTGGAGACGTTATTGAGAAGCAGGAAGGACGGGCAGTCAGGCAGAAGAATCGAAGAGGCATAATGATTGTGTCTCTTTAGCCCGAGAGTTTTCTGTCGTGGGCAGGGAGCCGAGTAGGGAATCTCCTTGTTTATCCTGAAGGGACTCATCGGAGAAGAAAGACTGAGAGCCGTGTCTTTCCAGGAGCCTTATTAAAATGCATTAGAAGCACTAGGCTGCCTTCCCCCATCATTGTGGTGCTTATCATCCACATAGCAAACAGCCCAGCTGTACACAAGGGAGCTGGGCAAGCCCTGTCAGCCAGGCCCATATTCCCATTCTCTTATACAGTCGTAAACACATGCACCCGGCTCCTCCAAAAACCCTCTCTTGCATGATGTGACCCCCTGCTCTCTTTCTTCATTTGCACAGAAAGGACAAGGTTTCAAGGACATGAGGTCTGCTTGCTCTTGCAGAGCAATTTAGATATGGACAGCTCAGATAGACTGAGGCTCCTTAGTGCCATGCGCTCCCAGAGTCGTTATGCCGTTTAGCATATTACTCGCCTCTGTGTCTCTTTAATGCGTTTGCATATCACTTCGCCAAACAAATCAGTTTTAAACACTTTTCCCCCCATGTTAAGAGGTTTGAAAAGTGCGTCAAGGAGTTCTGTTGTAGCAGTGAATGAACCTCCCATAATCTGATCCATATCACAGTGCATTACATGCAAGCAGTTTAACATTTTCCTCCCTCTAGGTTTTACCATCAGTTTCGCTCATAGCATGATAGCAGAGCAGTCAAGCATGTGAAGCACATGAGCTTACATGTAATCTTAAAATCTGATCCACAACCTTATGCTTAATATCAGATGCTGATACAAGAATCAACCACTTGCCTGTTTGGGTATGATATTTATTATTGGAAACCAGAATATCCACTAATGGAGTGTTGAACATCAAATTCCCATATTGCCATATTATTTATAGTAAGTTTTAATTAGTATGTTTATGGAATGGATAAGTAATATTTTATTTATTGAATACTGGATAGTCCATGCTGTATATTGAATACACTATGAAAAACAAATCTGTAGAATAACTGAAAAAGTAGTGTCATACATGTACATTATCCATTAAGTTTATGGACATTTCCTTAAAGGGGTCATATCAGGCTTTTTTAAAGATCATTATTTTGTGTATTTGGTGTAACAGAATATGTTGACATGTTTAATGTTCAAAAAACACATTATTTTTCAAATACTGTACATTATTGTAGTTCCTCTATGCCCCGCCTCTCTCAAACGCTTCGTTTTCTACAAAGCCCCTCCTTCCGACAAGTGCAGTTTGCTCTGATTGGCCAACTGACCCAGTGCATTGTGATTGGCCGAACACCACAAGCACTCGTCGGAAATGTAATGCCCCTTTCCTTAATCGTGAGCTTCAGCTTTCAAAATGAATGTAAAGACCGTTAACAATGTCCTTAGTTTACCATCAGTTCAAGCCCAAGAGGGGAACAGAGTCGCGTGACAGACACAGTGATGAAGCGCCTATGTGTTTGCACACAAGCCGCGATTAAGATAGCTGACATGCTGTGATTTGACCCTCTCTCTCTCTCTCTCTCTCTCTCTCTCTCTCTCTCTCACACACACACACACACACACACACGACGCGCAAAACTCCGCATTTGAATAGTCAATAGCAAATACTTAAACTAATAACAGTCGCTGATTCATAAGCGCCAGATTGTCATAGCAAAGTCAGAATTACCTCCTCTCCTAGGTTCACAAAACTGTCGTCCATAAAATGTGTTGTGATAACATCTGGGTTGTGCTGTTCTGTTGTAAGTAATCTTAATGATTCCTAAATGCATCTACTTTCGGAAGTCCAAATAAAGTGCTTTTGCTTTTGCATAGAAACACACAGCGTCTCCCTGACATGACTGCCTGCATCAACACTACTGCGGTTACTGAAATCACGCCTTCTTTGCATGAATATTTGGGCGGCATTACGCAAATATTTCCACATCGTGACGTAGACATGTGGGGGCGTGTTTGAATGAGCCGTTTTAGGGGGGCGTGGCAGAGTCTTAACTTTGATAAAGAATATCTCTTTGGTTTTGAGACTTTAGTCTTTGCAACTTCAGGGATCTTATCTATGCACAATCAGCTTGTAACACTCAAAAGAGAAAGCAAAACTTGAAATCGCATCATATGACCCCTTTAAACTATAAAACACAACACAAAGCAATGCATAATTCAAAAAATCACAGAACATTCCTTCATATTAGCACAGTACACTGGGGTCAATATTTACAGAATTTACTATTTAAAAAAGTGAAACAGTAGGCAACATACTATTATGCATATAACTATTCTGCATTGTTGCCACATGACCTCATGTTGCATCCAGTTACAATTCTAATAAATAAATATGGTTAATAAATAAATATTGTGTAAAATGTTGTAAGGTTTGTCAGTCTGTTCAAATAATGAGTCAAAATAGTACACTGCTGATTTTATTTTATCTAATTAATTAATCTCATTGGAAATTGGAGGCCAAGCAGTATTTCGTGCAGTATGTGTTTTATGCTGTACATGTGGTAGGTCACCTGGGTATTCCATAAATTCAGAATATGCGCATGCTGCACACAGCATACTGTACTACATACTGCAGATACTGTATGAGTAGCATGTTACTATGTTAATCTGAAAACAGCCTTTATTATGAGAGCACTGCTTATTCTTGCCTCTCAATATCATTTTGTTGGTTTATGTTTAATCAAGCCAATACTGTCTTTGAGTGATTATTGTGCAGAGTCATTGAGCTGAGTGAAGTTATTTGAAATAATCACTGGCAGAATGGTGTAGGCGAAACAGCTTTGAAGCGATGTGGGTGTTAAGTCCCATGAGAGAGACAGACTGAACATTAAAACAGATGTAAATGTTACCTGAAACCAAAATAGACTCAATTTAGAAATGGACTCGCTTGGAACTCATGGCAGTTCTTTATTAAAAACTAATCTTTTTTACCCCCTCCTTGCTGATTTAATTGTTTTGTTTTTTTCAGATAAATGATGTATGAGATGGAGTGCAATATTGATTTAATTATCACATACAGTATAAGCTAAATGTTGGCAGGTCTTGAATTATTTTGGACTTTTACTGTTTTCTTGAGAATATATTATTTAATAATATAGAAGGAATAGCTGATTATTAATAATTAGTATTATGAAAATTATTCATTAGTAGAAGCTAACTGTTTCTGTTTTAGAAGGTTGTGTGAAATTTTGCCAACATATGAGGCAATGCACCCAGGGGAGCCCAAGCAATATGGGGTTTATAACCATTAATTCTTCAGTTTATGCCTAATTTCCAAGCAGACATCAAAGACATTTCAGTCTTAAACAGTTATGTTAGCTGAGATGGTGCCACTGAGGGTTTGCTCAGTAATTTGCAATACGTAGCTGACATTTTGCAGGCATTTGTTAGTTGGCAAAGCCTTTTTATGTTTCCCTCTGGGTTGTCTATGCAGTGAAGGGAATTAAATGCACAACTGGCGACACTGCCCTTTTCTGCTGTTTGTATCCTTGTGGATTGGACGTTAATGCTGCTTAAGTCCCAAAACATGAAATGCCATGGATGAAAACAAACAAGGAAGATTGTCCTTCACATCCTGAAAATTAGCATTTTTCATCCATGAGATGTGACAGCAAGAAGCTCTGCCAACCTCATCTTTAATTTTTAGTACTGATAAAGCATTTAACATAGCTAGAATGTTGTCTCGTTCAATTTGATTCAGTCATTGTGAACAATAGAAAGAGCTGTTGCTATTTTAGATTACTGAAGCACGGTTTTTGTCTTTTTGCAAAAATGTTCTTATCTCCTTCTAAAAACAGTCTGTTTGTTGTCCCAAACCAGTAGGCACAGTTAAAGAATTAGCCTATAGGCTGTTGCATGCATGGTGAACTGAGAACACACACATAGAATTTTAGTGCTAAATGCTGTGAATGTTTGGATGCAGGTGGGCATCTTTAGCCACCGGAGCATGCCAGCAGCTCAAAGGATGAGATTATTTCAAGGGTTTTTCTTTTAAAAAAGCCCAGTACCGAGAGGGAGTACAAGCCTGTAGTGCAGGGAGGTAATGAATTAAATTTAGCTTTAACTAAAAACTAATGATTATAGTAATAAAAATTCCTGCAGTTGAAATGTTGAAATTTTTGCCGGTCAGATTTGGAGCCTTGGAGGAATGAGATAAATAAGCACATTCACAATTCACAATGTAAAACATATAAGGAGGGCTAAGAAAACATAAATAAAACACGTAGAGACTAATGTATAGTCAGTCATCATCACAAAATATGTTCTAACATGAACTTATATCACCCTAAATGAGTTCACAATATTTGGTACCTTTCTTTCTCTCAATACTCTACTCCAGGGGTGTCCAATCCTGCTCCTGGAGGGCCACAGTCCTGTAGAGTTTAGCTCCAACTCCAATTAAACACACCTGAACCAGCTAATCAAGGTCTTATTAGGCATACTAAACTTCCAGGCAGGTGTGTTGAGGCAAGTTGGAGCTAAACTCTGCAGGACAGTGGCCCTCCTGGACCGATTTTGGAGACCCCTGCCCTACTCTTTACCCTCTGTTTTTATTCAACTGTATATTTTATAATTGTATATTTATGATGTATTAAGGGGTTGCAACTCATGAACCTCCTTGTTCAAACTTGGTATTCTGATTCTGATCGTTGCAGGTGGAGCATGAGTGTGTGGTCGGAGTCCTGCTGCAATGCGTGCTATTGGGTGTAGGATGAACCTGCCGGCAGTGCTAAATGGCCTGCTGGTGTCAGTGGTTGCAGCCTTGCTTTGGAAATACGTTCGGCTGATTGAACACACATCACAGTTGGAAGAGGAGCTACAGCTTACACGCCAATCACAGGAGTTCTCACAAGTGCGTATCGACTACCACGGTGCGCTGTTAGCACTCCAAGAGCATGGCACCAGAATGGTCTGCACTGGCAAGATGCACACCGATCGCATCTGCCGCTTTGACTACCTCTGCTACTGCACAGAGGCTGAGGAGTTTGTATTCTTCCACAGTAATGCCTCTGTGATGCTGCCCAACCTTGGCCCTCGGCGTTTCCAGCCCGCCCTGCTGGATCTCTCATCTGTAGAAGACCATAACACTCAATACTTTAACTTTCTCGAGCTCCCGGCAGCGGCTCTGAAGTTCATGCCGAAACCTGTGTTTGTGCCAGATGTCACTCTAATTCTGAACCGTTTTAACCCAGACAACCTCATGCACATTTTCCATGATGATCTTTTACCCATATACTACACCATGCAGCAGTATTCAGACTTGGATGATGAGGCCAGGCTCGTCTTCATGGAGGGTTGGGGTGAAGGTGCTCACTTCGATCTATACCGCTTGCTCAGCAGTAAGCAACCACTTCTCAAGGAGCAGTTGAAGACCTTTGGCAAACTCATGTGTTTCACCAAGTCCTACGTTGGATTGTCAAAGATGACAACATGGTACCAATATGGCTTTGTGCAACCGCAAGGACCCAAAGCCAACATTCTGATTTCAGGTAACGAGATCCGCCAGTTTGCATCATTTTTTAAGGAGAGGCTTAACATAACGCGAGAGGAGGGCAATGACTACATTGTAGTTTTTAAGCGTACCACTAACAGGCTCATCCTCAATGAGGCGGAACTACTTCTGGCCTTAGCCCAGGAGTTTCAGATGAGGACTGTCACTGTGTCTTTGGAGGAGCAGTCGTTTGATAGTATTATCCAAATTATTAGTGGGGCCACTATGTTGGTCAGCATGCATGGAGCCCAGATGATCACCTCCATGTTCTTGCCCCGTGGTGCCGCTGTGGTTGAACTCTTCCCATATGCTATAAACCCAGAGCAGTACATGCCCTACAAAACCTTGGCCACCTTACCTGGCATGGACCTTCAGTATGTCGCATGGAGAAATACCATGGAAGAGAACACTGTTACATATCCTGATCGCCCCTGGGATCAGGGTGGCATCGTCCACCTTGAGAAGGAGGAACAAGAGCGTATCCTCTCCAGCAAAGAGGTGCCAAGGCATCTTTGTTGTCGTAATCCAGAGTGGCTTTTCCGCATTTACCAGGACACTACTGTGGACATTGCCTCTTTTCTGGAAGTACTCAGAGTAACTCTAAAAAAGCCTAATCTGAAAAAGGCCAAGGTGGCTAGCACTGTACATCCTGGTCGAGTCAGAGAGCCCAAGTGCCAGACGTCAGTACAGGCCACCAATGAAGCAAAGCTCTCGGTGTCATGGCAGATCCCTTGGAACCTGAAGTACCTGAAGGTTAAAGAGGTGAAATATGAGGTGTGGATCCAGGAGCAGGGAGAGAACACATATATGCCTTACATTCTGCCCCATCAAAATTATACCTTCTCGGAAAACATCAAACCCTTTACCACATATTTAGTATGGGTACGCTGTATCTTCAACAAAAACCTCTTGGGCCCATTTGCAGATGTTCTTATATGTAAAACTTGATTCTTTAATCAGGTTAGAAGTAACACTGTCACTGTCAGCTGGCAAATAATTAATTTGAAGAGTAATTCTCAGGAGCTATCCTGAAAATTAAAAGGTGTGACATGGCTGAATTGTTTTTGGACTCGGTTGTCACTCTTGTGACTTGATTGTTCTTCATGGTCCTTATGGAGTGTCGTGAACTGACAGAGAACGAACGGCCTGACTGCAATGAAGGTTAGAAGAGAATGCAGTTTACAGAACTGCCCATTCTTTTAGTTCCTACCATCATCCAAGCAAAGTTCTCAATGACTTTATTTATCAGAAATGTAATGTATATTTTAAATTTATATTTATAAGTCCAAGACACTGGTTTTATCTGACACCTGCTTTGGTTAACTAAAATACTGCACAAATTTCTGTGGCTTAAGCAACATGATATGAATTTTATGTGACTTTGTGAGTGTGCCCTTATCTTGCCCAAGGTTTTGCATTGTGTTTTTAATTTACTTTAGTTATGAAGAAGCATTTTATTTGGGTGTAGAAATTAGTATGAAGTACCTGCAAGAAAGTAGAAGAAAATTTGAAAGTGAACTTTAAGATGAACATTATACTATTTTAAAAATAGGCTGCTTTTTTGTGTATTGACTGTAGTTTTGTTGCTGCAGTGTTGATGTTCTACTTTTTTAACCAGCCTCAAAACCACTGATTAGTATCTACCTGTTTAATGGGAAATGTTTGAATTTGTTTACCAGTGAGATCTATCAAATCTCATCACAGACAGAAGACTTAGATATTCAAGTCAGTAGTACTTTTGATGACTGGGGTGGAATAGTTTAAGATAGTGTCCTGAAATCTGAGTCTCTTTTTTTGTTGGTGGCATGTCAGTAATTACTTCTATGTTAAGTAAGTTGGAACCACTGTGTTAAGCAAGCTAGTGTGTTTGGTGATAACAGCATAGTGGGCTAGTAGCACAAAGAAAATAGGTTCAAACATGGGAAAGGCCAGTTCATGAACTTTAGGGTTTTTGAGTAACTGGCTAAAAAATATCCAGTAGAGGAGTAACAGTATGAACCTTTTATGACTGCATAAGCCTTACAGAATGCAATATTAAAGATTTGAAGATAACTATTTATGTGTAAACCTTTTTTTAAAAAAATAAAAAATTGTTTAGATGTGCTTCCTATCCTGCCATTCAACAAATTATCTTAAAACAGTATCTATATCTGCTTTAGATAGGGACAGTGCCAGTTTTTTTTTTTTTTTTAAGATGCTTTTGTGCATATCTTTTATATGTCTCATCTGCATTTCTGCAAAGACGAGCTGTGTTGTGCTGGATTATGGTTTATTAAGAAGATGGAAACATGTACTTTATCTTAGCCAATTATTTATTGAAGATGAATCTGGAATGCTATACATACTGTAGCCCAGATTTGTTAAAAGTTGCACTGTGTGTTTAAATTGTCTTTCACTTCTATGATCAATGACTGGAACATGAGAAATTCAACAACCAACCACAAGCTTTGTTTCTGTATTGCTCTGAATGGCCTGTCAAGTCATCTGTATTGTTTTTTTCGCCCTCAGTGAGGTTTTATTCTGTCCTTCGCTTTGCGGACATGCTGCATCACATGGAAGTGGATTTAAATGATGCTAAAAACAGATTAAACCAAGAACATTTCTAATTGAAATTCACAAACGGCGAACCTCAGCCATGCAGTTTATTAGCATAACTGTGTTTCAGTGGTAATTTTATTCAAGTATGAGGATAATAAATTAATTCTGTTTGTAATACAAAATAGCAGAAATGTCCTTTGCACATAATCAGAGAGAAAACCTTGCATGGAAATCTTTCCTCCGCTCTGAGTTGAGAGGCAAATGTTCATGATTGGAAACTTTTCTCATTTCTCATTCTCCCATTTTAATAATTAGATAATAGTTTATACATATATATAGGATTGCAGGCTTGTGTCCTGTAAACCACTCTGTTCCCTGTGCCAGTTCATGAGATTTACCATTATGTGCCACTGGAATGTCATACATCATTTTTGTCACTTTTAATAAATGTACAATTTCTCAGATGTTTTTGTGATGTCTTGTTTTTTATTTAAAATCTCTATCATTCATCAGTATTATTTAATGATGACGAATTAATATTGTATTGTTGTAGTTTGTCAATATCTTGAGTTTTGTAAATATTTTCTAAACCTTGAAGTATTATTAGATAGAAATCCATAACAGATGGACTGGTAAATAACATCTCTCCAGCAGTCATGATTTCTTTTAATTATTATTATTATTATTATTATTTGACCGAATGTGCAGTCTTGGTGTCTTCAGACTTTAAACTTAAAGATTATATTGCTTTAACTGGCTATTTTAGCTCCAAACAACTATATATGCCCAATTTACTGCACTCAATTACAGATAATATGTTTGATAGTAAGCATTTATAATGCTATACTGTTCTATTGGAGGACAGTTGAATAATACTCCTCTTTGTAATAACCCATTTTCTCTTCCACTTGCTATTTTATTGCCATTTAATTTTTGAGATCAGAATCACTGTGACCCTCCAGAGACAGATTTGTTTATGGATGATGTTTCTGCCTACAGACTGGAACATGAGAGAATAGTGAATCTGATAACATTCTGAGTGTCTCCATGTAGCACGGTGTCAGTTCAAGGTGTTATGTCTAGCCGAAGGGGATACTGTTGAACTGCGACGAGCCGATGAAAAGGATGGATTGTGTGTGTGGTGTGTTCTGCAGGTTGAGACCAATTTGAACCAGGTTTCAGGCAGGAAGTACAAATTACATCAGCTTGCTTTGAACTCATTAACCCAAACACAAAATGACATGATGTTTTTATCCTTCTATTCTTAAAGGAATCGTTAGAAATGTAGCTTCTTTAGTGGTGCATATAGTTTTCAAGGAGGTTAAACGAACTAGGATTTGGAATGGATTGGGATTGTCTGGATGTGGCCATTACAAAAGGTCATGTGCTTTGGATGCATGCTTCATTAAACTAATTAAATAGACTCATATGATTATATAATAATACAACATTATATGTATAATTAAGGGAAGAATTAAGGTGATGATTGTACCTGATGCTGACACTACAGTGGCTGTTTTGAACAGTTTCCTTGATCTGGCTGTCCATTTTATTTCTATTTACATTAAAAATGCACTCAAAAGTGCATGTGACTATAGAATTTATACTATAAAATGAGAAGGTCTCTTCATGTGAAGCTAATGAGAGACCTTATTTTACTCATAAATCAAAATCCACCATTCTAAAAACCTGTAGGAGCTCCTTAGGCAACCCATGAATGAAGATGCTAATTGTTTTTCAGGTTTTAGGGCTACAAACTGAACTGCTGTATTTGAGAAGGTCAAAATAAATGAGAAGTGTTGTTATAAATAATACAGTACCGCAATAACAGGGATTCCTATTCAGACTGGATTAGATTTCTCATAGGACCTCTGAGTTAGCCAAAAAACAGCATGTAATTTGCTACATCATTTTACCGAGGTTATATGAGTCATAACCATATACAGTCATTTTATTTTTAGATGGTATTGAAATTGTAAAGTGTGTCTTTGAAGCAAAAAAATTACTTAAACTACACAGGGAAAACGAGCCCTGTCCGAATAATGTTCAAGACCAGAAATTGGCATTCATTAGTGAAAATTTCCTTGATTGGTAGTGTTCTTCCAAAGGAAGATGATACAACGGAAATGTGGCTAGTTCATTTGACTTTATTTCAAAAATTACCCATTTGAGTAAAGATTTGGAGAAGGTGAAGTTTACAGCATTTGAGTTTTCAGTTATTTACCCTTTAATGTAATTTCCTGAGCTTGTTTTATATCACAAACAAGCATGTGATATTAACTTACCTGTTCATGAGAGCTTCTTTATGAATTCTGTTCCCCCATTTTGAAAATTCTGTCATCAAAAACGATTTGTTCACTAATTGTATCGCCACAGTACTTCTGTCGTGAATTTTTTATCAATGTGCCAGAGGGAGTTAGAGCAGATGTAAATATTTTCAGTAAATAATGATTTATAAAGCAGGAATTGTGTGCGCTCAGAACAAACAAAACAAAGGTTCTCAGGTGCGTAGAACAAAAAGAAGAAAGTTATTAGTCCAATAGGTAGCTGAATTTGTCCGCACACTGCAAAAAAAGACCAAAAAAGGTCTACCAAAAATCCAATTATTTATTAGATGAGCATGGGCTGAAACGTCTGCTCTCTGGTCTGTTTTTAATACACTGCACTTTTGTCACTTTTGAATAATAAATAATTGGATTTTTGGTAGACCTTTTTTGTCTTTTTTTGCAGTGTGCGGACAAATTCACCTATTAGACAGTAAATAATGATTTAAATTTCTGCCTGTTCCTCACCAAAAGCCATTACATGACAGACGTTTTGGAATAGAGCTACAGTGTTATGAATATTTTTTATGGTAGTTTTATAGGCTTTTGCATCCTTTTTTAAGCTTGAAATTGCAAGAGGCCAACAATGGACCCTTTTCACAGGCTGTGATGGTGTTTCCACAGTTATTAACATTGTAAAGCTAGTGAAGTTTTTTATGTCCATTTTGTTTTAATTGATGTAAATATATAACATATATAAATCATATATAATCCATTCAAAAGGAAGTTTACACAACTATGAGGATTTCCACTTCTGAAAACCATGGGAAATGTGTAGATTTTTTTTTTTTAAAGAATCATCATTTTGATTTCCATAAAGAAAGTAATACGGATTCGGAACAGAATTATCAGAACTGATAATTTAGTGATAATTATCAGAATTTAACACAGTTACCTTAGGCAAAATAATATAATATACTGTAATATACTGCATAATATACGTATATATATATATATATATGTATGTATATATATATATATATATATATATATATATATATATATATACTGTATATATACTGTTTATTTATTGGAAAGAAAAAAAGTGTCAATATCTGCAAATCAATGAAAATATTAAAATGACATCATAAATGACATCATTATTTAGCATATGTGTGCTTGCGGTATGCTGACAATAACACATATACACCACAATAACAGTAACACTAACAATTTCTCAGTTCCATCAATTAGTAATTACACTTGAATGTAATGAATGTGACAGATTTCCTCTCATATTCTCTACATTATCTCAGTCTGAGGTCCAGGTTTAAAGTGAGCCTTTGCTTAAATTCTCATTAAAGCTGCCGAACGAAAGAGAGAGGGCAGCCAGATGACACTCTCTCCGGTTACTGTCACATCTTTACACCTGAGACAACAGTCTCGAGAGGGATCTGTCAATCACATCGTCACAATGAGCCTGAGAGGGTGCCTGGAGCTGACTGCTCATTGTCATGGCAACACTCTAAGGTGAGGACCTTAAGGACTCATTTGCGTCAGAGAGACTCAGCAGAGGGCAGAGCTCTTGCACAACACACGATAGTTTCTGAACAGGCAAGTAATAGGAACATCTTTGTTAAGTTAGAATTTAAGAACGCATCCTCTAGTGACATGGATGTATTATTATGCAAAATTAGTAGTGTCAATGTTATGACCTTCTATTGATTTATTCAAAAACACATGAAAAATAATGCAATTCATACCATTCATACCTCTATTATGGGCATGTTTGTAATTTCTGTGATTTTGAAAAGTTTTACAACTGATGATACAACTGTCCCAATGTCATAATGAAGGGAAAATAATTAAATTCTTGAGAAAAAAAGTCTGGTCTACTACTAATAATAACATGTAAAAAAAAAAAAAAAAAATCCATTAAAACAAGTAATGTGATAGGACCAACATGCAAAAATAATTAACTAGCTTACTAACTACCTGACTAAATGACTAACGAAATAAATACATGAATAAATAAATAAAACTGAAGAATGAACAAAAGAAAGCAAGTCATATTTGGGTTTGAAATGGCATTAAGGTGAATAAATTATGAATTTTCATGTTTGGGTGTGCTAATAATGAGCTTTAGATAACTTGACAGTCAGGACACGTTGTGTAGATATCAGTATGTAATTCTGATGAAAAACCATTGAAAAACATATATAGTCGTCTCAAACCAATTAAACCCCAATGTTTTTTCCAAGGATATGGTTATATCCTGCTTTTTTCATGAAATAAGGTTTCTACGCTGTCTTCTGGAACATTTTTAGGGTAGCGTGACCCTGATCATGACAGTCTTTCTGCTGCTGTCTGTGGAAGACGTCTCTCCAGACGAGGGTTAATAGGATAACCGTGTCTTAAATAAATCACCAGCAACAGGGAAAGAAGAGACAGCAGAGATAACGGCCTTCTCACTGAACACTCAGGGTTCTGAAACCAACTCTTGATCACATACTGTTAGTCTGTTATATAAAATGTCTACACAGTATGTATATTCATACATTATCAAATCAGACTCATATACTGTACATTACCGTTCAAAAGTTTGGGGTTGGTAGGATTTTTAATGTTTTGAAAGAAATCATTTATGCTCAGTAAAGCTGCATTTATATGATAAAAACAGTACCAACAGTGACATTGTGAAATATTATTACAATTTAAAATAACCTTTTTATATATTTTAAAGGGATAAAAAATGAAAATTCTGTCATTAATTACTCACCCTCAAGTTCCAAACCCATAAGACCTTCGTTCATCTTCAGAACACAAATTAAGATATTTTTGATGAATTCTGAGAGCTCTCTGACATTCCAGAGACAGCAAGGATTCTAACACGATCAAGGTCCAGAAACATAGCAAGGACATCGTTAAAATAATCCATATGACATCAGTGGTTCAACCGTAACTTTACGAAGCTACGAGAATACTTTTTGTGCGCAAAGGAAACAAAAAGAATGACTTTAGTCAACAATTTGTCTCCTCCGCTTCACCCTGGTGCCATTTTGGAGAGTATCACATACGCAAACAAGGTATGTATGCGGATACGTTGTTTACTGTAAACAACGAATTGTTGAATAAAGATGTTATTTTTGTTTTCTTTGCGCACAAAAAGTATTCTCGTAGCTTTGTAAAATTACGGTTGAACCACTGATGTCACATGGATAATTTTAACGATGTCCTTACTACGTTTCTGGACCTTGAAGGTGTTAGGATCCTTGCTGTCTATGGGAGGGTCAGAGAGCTCTCAGAATTCATCAAAAAATATCTTAATTTGTGTTCCGAAGATGAACGAAGGTCTGACAGGTTTGAAACAACATGAGGGGGAGTAATTAATGACAGAATTTTCATTTTTGGGTGAACTATCCCTTTAATATATTTTTAAATGTATTTTATTCCTGTGATGGCAAAACTGAATTTTCGGCATTATTACTCCAGTCTTAAGTGTCACATGATCCTTCAGAAATCATTCTAATATGCTGATTGGTGCTCAAGGAACAGTTCTTATTATTGTCAATGCTGAAAACAGCTGTGTTGCTTTATGTTACTGTGAAAACCATGAATATAAATTATATTGTGAACTGCATTATTTACAAACATACATTATATAAAATGTGGTATCTACACACAAATACACTGTCTTGAATAATAGGAAAATGACTGCTTTGCCAGTGCAGTGGTTGATTTTGAAGTTGGCAAATGAAAGAGAGTTAGTTAATTCTTTCCAGAGAGCAATGAGTCTAAGACTTAATGAGCTGTACTGCTTGTGAAAATAACATTTTGTTCCCCAGTACTTTCCAAAGGAATACACACTCTCAAAGCTGATGTAGTCGAAACCATAGATTATTTATTTGAAGTTTTCCAAGTTCCAATGGCAGGGACAAGAAACAGAAAGGCAAGTATTCCACATGCACTGCTAAGAGTCTTCTTACTTTTGTAAGGCTCTGTAGACATTTGCACATTTACAATTAACACAATGTAAGTGGTCATTATAGATTTTCAGAGATTTTCTAGTTCCAACTAACTAGAATTTTACATTCTTTAAAAAAGTGAGATGTGCATTCCCTTGCAAATCTTTTTTTGCAATGCTAGGGTTGTTGTTGGTGGATATCAGGGCATTGCTATGCAGTTACTAGAGTAGGTGGTTAAGCTGAGTCAAAAGGCTGTCCTCTAGTTTCTGTAATGTTCTGGTAACTATATGACTTGTGTCCCTCTTCAGTCCGAGTCTCTGATATTATTTTTGCCTGTTTGATCTTCCATCAAGCAAAAAAATTAAAAAATAAAATTGAGGTATAATTTATGTCTTTAGCACTTAAAGAATGGGATTTGTGTGCCAAAATGGAATACTTCACAGTTCACCCAAAAATGAAAATTCTGTAATAATTTACCCTCCTTCATGTCATTTTCTTTCTTATGTAGGGAAAAAAAGGAATAGAAAGAAAAAGAAAAAAGAATGTTGGTAGCCAAACAGTGTCAGTGACTATTGATTTATGAACAAACAGACAAAACAAAACAAAACCAACAGACATTTCATGATTTTTTATGCTCCAGAGAAGAAAGTAAAACAGGTTTGGAATGACATGAGGGTGAGTAAAAGATGATAGATTTTTAAAAAAAAATATTTTACAGTGAACTATCCCGTTAATGGTTCCTTAGTTTCCTTAGTATGACTAATAGTGATTAGCTTTAGTAACCACCACACACACACAAAAAATACAAGTGATGGTTATTGAGGACTGGAGAGTTAATAAACTTTGACAATAAAGGAGTAGAAAGGCACCATGTCCTGGGTAATACTGTCACATGGTTTTTGAGGTAATAAAATATAACTTTTATCACTGAGATAAAATATATCACATATATCACACAGAAATATGTGAAGACACACAGCTATAGTTTTACTGTGAGGCATGGATGATGCTTTTATCTATGCTCAAGGGGAAGAATGCATTATGTGCTCACTTGTCAACAGAAACATTTATAAAACAGAGGTTAGAAATCATCTGGAGAACTGCACACATTCTCTTTCTCTTTTGTGATTCTGTCCAATTCTCTCTCTTTCTCTTTATTTCTAATTACACTTAGTTTAATCACTCCCATGGTTATGATTAATTAAAATGATGTTTCTATTAAAATGGAATGTGGATGCAGGCCAGAGGTAACACGTGGCAGAGACTTTTGCTTCTCTCAGTTTTCTGAGAAACCATCTTACATGGTCCAGCAATAATGGCTCGATCCACTCATCTCTTGCCTAATGATGAGAGAGCTTGTAGTTTTATATTTCAGCTTTTTTATCCTGACCTTGTAAGACAACTGCGATCAAGTTACACTTATTTTTAAATTGCAAAACCATGGACTTGAAAGGAGCTGAAATGTTTATGGTCTGGAAAATCCAGCCAATTAATAAAAAAAGAACAGCAATTATATTATGAAATATTTAACAGACAGGCTTTAATTATTATGGTAGGGATTTATTATTTGAAGTAACACAGCACTGTGCAGTCATTCTGATGAAGCAAATGTTCTTAATTGTTCATTTATTTGTTAATTGCAGATATGTGAATTTCTGAGGATTTTAGAGTGATGTTTTGTTAGTACATAGCTAAAAGCCAGTGATGTTCTCCCTTATGAGTCTACAAGGCCTACTTACGTTTTACCCATATTTCCTTACAATGTACTAGATTAATCCAACAATAAATCGCGATTAATTGCATCCAAAATAAAAGTTTTTGTGTACATAATGTATGTGTGTATTGTGTATATTTATTATGTATATATAAAGACAAACACATACAGTATATATTTAGAAAATATTTATATGTATATACATGTATATATTTATATTCATATAATTTATATTACATAAAAATATTTAATATATAAACAAGTTTTTTTCTTAAATATATTCATGCATGTGTGTGTATTTATATATACATAATAAATATACATAGTACACACACATATATTATGAACACAAAAACTTTTATTTTGAATGCGATTAATCATGATTAATCATTGTCCAGCACTACAACATACTAAAATGTACTGCAGTTTTTAAATATTATACAGTTCATCAAGGATATAAAGTATCTGTGCATTCAGCATTTATGCAAAACAAGTCTTATGTTCAAGGGGGTTATAAATCTGTTTGGAGAACTCCCTTCCTAAGTTCTTCCTAAATTTAAAAAGAAGCAGTCAAAGTACTTTGAAGTGAAATTGGAAGCAGAACACAGGCAGGAGTCTCTGGTCCACATTAGGCAAATGTAAATGAGACCTGTGGGAATTTAAACTGGATGAAAGGGAGATTTAATGTTTCGCATTATTTTTCTCCCCCAGCATGCTCCTAATCTCCAAATGTGTGATCAGAATGAGGCTTATAGGAAGTGACAAGATCAACTCATGAACAGATGGGCTCGATATAGCCACTCTAAACTCTTCTTCTCTTTATTCATTTGATTTCAGGAAATGATATCTGCATTTTGAATTTGTGTTCGAACAAAGACAAACTCAAAAGTGCAAACTCGCAAAATGTGATTTGAGCATTGATTTATGAAAAATAAATAAGCTGTCAGATACTTGTAATTCTTCATTTGATTGAGGTTTTCGACTGGTCTTGAAATAAATTTCTCATAAATCTTAGATGAGCACATTTATTCAGGAGGAAACTCCAAATTCAGCAAGTAATATGTAGAACAATCAATGTTCCAAAGCTGCAGTCATACATTTCCAAAAATAATGACTTTTTAATTATGCATAACCTAGTGGGAGTGGGTGATGAAAACTCAGTCAAAACACCGAAATTCAATTTATTTAACAAAAAGGCCATGTACACACTACAAAGTTTTGGGAGTATAATGACCGCATATAGGCCTAAATATGGTTGAATTGTCTAAATCAGCAGTTGTCAACCAGAGGGTCTCAGCAAACTTCCAAAGACCTCAAGATTACTTAAAAAGCTAAAATGCTAAAAAAAAAAAAAAAAAAGCATGAAAATTAGCCATGGCAACTTTTTTTTCTTATTTGAACCCCCTCCATTTTTTTTTTTTATTATAATTTTTTCAGTAAAAAAAAGAAAAAAGAAGAAGCAGCAGGGTTCCCACTATCTAGATACACCTGGATATATAAGGTAGCCTGATTTACTGGAAAAGTCATGTAAATTATTAATATTAATAATTGCATGCATGGGTTTTTTATATGAATATATTCTAGTTATGCAAAGCTCTGAGAAAAAAATATCAGGTAAAAATTTGATTGTAAATCAGATAGATGATTTAATAGGAATTGAGTAGAAATCAGGTATCAAAACATATTTAAAGAAAAAAAACTAAAATCTAAAAACTGACAATAGGGGCCTTGGAGCCAAAAAGGTTTAGAACCACAATTCTAAATTATTGTTTCTCAGAAGAAGAGAGTGACAACCATATTTAACTGCAGTGTGTGTACTGTACGTGGCCTATAAGATACAGTCGAAAGTCTAGAATCATGTATGACAACTCTACATAAGACACCACAAATACAGACTCAGCAATTTCATGCATAACTGTGCGTTTGGGCACCAAGTGTCCTGTAGTAGCCCAGCAGGAGTTACATGGAGAGGGCTCAGTTTCACTCCACACCACAGTTTTATAGTCCTCAGCATCTATTCTAGTATAGCAGCCTTCATTAAAGATTTAGCTTGTACACCACAATTCTCTTGTTTTGTCATTTCAAGGACACTGTACAAGAAAAATGGTTTAGAAGCTTCATTAGCTTAGCTTCATATCTAATTCACAGCTGCAGTTACCCTTCCTGAATGCACCACAGAAAGACTTGACATACAAAGCTTAAGTTCTTCCATGTAAATGCTGGTTTTGTCCAATGCAGTTGTGACCACAAAACAAATAAGTGACAGATTTTGTTGCTTATTTAGTGTCTAACTGTGTGACAATTCACCCATATGAAATATCATTAGACCAAGATCTCACTCCTGTATATTAAATATGAAATATTTTCTAATTGGCTGTAACTGTGTGCTGTCGACAGCACATTAACATTCAGCATAGAAAGACAAATTACTTGTTGTTGAAATCTTATTGTATCGCGTCTGGTAAGGACATAGCGTAAGTCTCTTCACAGTGATGGGCCTCTGCATGAGTCCTGCTTTGCAAATGACCATCTGGAATGTCTTCTCTCAGACACTCTGAGCATCACGTAATCACAGTTCAAGGATTGTCAACCCTGATTAGGGAAATCGACTCAAAAATCCATGCAAATACACTGCCTCCTCTCATTTTAGCTGTCGTGCATATTGTGCATGACTTTCTAAACAGCACAACAAAACAAACTTTCATACACCGACATAAATGAGTCTGGACGATTCAAATGAAAGCAAAGGATTTCCATATATATATTTTTTTTCAATATAAGGGAATCTCTTCATTGGAGAGCTATAGATCTCTTTTAAGGTGCAGTTTCTTTTCTTGTATATGCTTGAGGAGGGCCTTGGCTCTTTGTTCTACATGCCGGATGATAGATTTGAGTCCAGGCGCCTCTCCTCTGCTCACCCAGAATCCCCGATCTACAGACAGGGAGTGAAGGAGCATCTTGTCCAGACATCCTGATTGCAGCACTGAAACGGCCCGCTCTGGAAACCTGCCAATCAACAAATACACTGTTACACTAACTGTTTTGTACATATCAATCAATCTTCTAAATTAGTTGGCAGTTTTACCCAAATGGACTTGGGTCAACAAGTGTTTTATTCAAATGCACAATGTTAAGAAGTCATGGTTCATATTTACAACAGTTGACAGTCCACATTTTTAACCATTAGGCCAGTATAAGATAGTATAGATTATATAAGTCTAGATACATTATCACAAATATTAATACTTACTCATCAATACCTTCAACCAGTCTGAAGTTGAGGTTGTCTTGTGGTTGATGCGGTCTTCCTGCATTGTCAATAAAAACCAGTCTGGATGGTTCTGTCTTCCGAACCTATAAATAGAAGTTATAATATACAGTTTATTTTGAGTAGATCCATGCTTATTCATATTATGTAACGTGGCTCTAAAGTATTTGGAAACTTTTGGACATTCTGTAATAAATTAGCTCACTCCCCCTCATGTCATTTTAAACATTTGAAATTTATTTAGAAATTTATTCAGACACCTTCATCATTTCTCACATTATCACAGTTTATTTGCTATAGTTTAGAAAATGGTAATAAAATATGACAAGAAATCAGAGTTAAACTGTGTCAGAACAAATTCATCTTGATAATGTCAGATAACTTTAATAGAAAGGTATGTTATGGATTACACTCAACCAAAAATTCAGACAACTGTTAGTCTGACAATATTTACACAACTATCAATACTTTGTTGACTTGTATCTGGTGTCTGAATAATTTTTGGTCTGATTGTGGATTAATTCTTGTTAAAACTACAAAGTAATCAGTCAGTAAGTGATTTTCTTTCTTTCATTTTCTTGGATTAACATTAAGGACATTGACAGTAGCTAGTAAATTAGGGGCGGTCACTTTAAGAGACAATGCATCCATTATAATGATACACATTCGATTTCTTTCTCCACTGTTTACTTTCACTTAAGACATAACCGACAGTTTTTTCGAGGATACTCTCCAAGACGGGTATTTTGACATAATTTTGTATGTATTTGTCAGTACAAGAGCAAGAAGAGGCAAATTCGGTGTTTAAGTGCTTTGAGACGAGTTTCTCTGCGTGCGCCCTGTGCGCACAGAACACCGCGCGCGGGTGCTGAATTGGGCTCTTTCACATCTTTTTCTGTTTGCATGTTTAAACTGTGATTTGTATTTGTTCGTTCAGGTGCAGGAGGACACAAAGGAGAACTCGGTTCAGTTTTGCAGTCTGTGAGACGCGGCTCTCTGCGTGCGCACCGAACACAGCGCGCGAGTACTCAGTTGAGTTTTTCCATGTCTTGTGTTTGAATGCTTTAAACTCTTTTGAAGGTTTAAATTGGCAAGGCTTAAAAACACGTGCAAATGATAAGCTTTCGTGACGATGCACAGCAGTGGCCCGTCCTAAGCGTCTTTTTAGGCTGGCCTCAGCCCGTCGGTTGAGATTTTTCCAAACCCCTCATTTGCGTGACGCTAATCTGCGGTGATTGGTCGATTTCATTTAAAGCAGTGTTTGTGAGCTTTTACCGCTCCAAAAGCAGCTCCTAGTGGCAAAGAATGAATTTGCATTTTCATTCAGACCAAAGCTAAAATCAAGTTTCCCCAGGTCTGTGTGCGCAACAAGTGGGCGGGCAATATGCTAATGTTTCATGTTGACCTCAACATGAAATGGCTTGGGATTCGTTTAAAGAGTCGACTCTTTCTTTTGAGAGACAAAACTTTATACATGGTGCACTTTCAGATTTAAAACTTAGCAGGATGTTTTAATTTACTTAGCTGTGTTACACACTGCATGAAAGCTAATTTTCAAAAATCCATAATAGGGGCACTTTAAAATATATTAATTTGTGCTTTGAAAATGAATAAAAGCCTAATGGATTTGAAACAAAATGAGGGATGACTGAATTTTAATTTCTGAGTAAACTAACCCTTTAAATTAAACTTCAAAAATTTTAGAATTGCATTTCATCAGATACAAAATGGCACAATGCTAGACCTCTATTCAGATTTTGTTGATTTATATTTCCAATTACATAATTGTGCCAAAAGTATATTCAGTGTGTACAAAAATCAAAAGTCATGACTAGTAAGACTGAAACATCTTGCCTGCCATTGAAAAACCGGACTGGCATAAAATAACTTTTGTTTCCCAGTTCACATGCATGTTTAATATCAGGGTTAGGGTTAAACGAATTATACTGGTTGCGGTGTGCTCTGTAGGTTTTTTTTAAGTGACAGGGAGAGATTTCTAAAACTGTGGAATGATTTTGTGGGCAAGCGATATTAAAACAGATGACTTTTGCAGACTGGCTCCAAAAACCTAAACCACAACCACATTGGGGCTCCATTTCTCCAGCTCTCTGAACACTATCAGATAATGGCAACAGAACCAATCTAAAGGCTCCCGTGGAAACTGATTGCCTTGACTCATTTTAGCTGCCTCACTTAATTAAGTTGGGTTTCTAACTCACAGTTTGAGTGTGAGCTCACTTCACGTAGATCTTGAGAGCTGTTGGAAAGTTATTACTTTTGATATTGGAAAGCAGAATGATGGGGAAAAAAATGTTCTACACTCTCCTGGTAGAAAACAAATACTTGCCTGCTATGTGTGACCTTGTCATGAGGTCAGTCAATACAACTTGATGAAAAAAGGCAACTGCTTCAAGTTTCCCTGAAGCCATAGTGTCATCATCTATGCATGTTTACTCTCTTCAAAGTCAAATGTAGTACCGATCTTGCTAAAGCTCAAGCACTATATATATATATATATATATATATATATACACATGCACACATACAGGTGCATCTCAATAAATTAGAATGTCGTGGAAAAGTTCATTTCATTAATTCAACTCAAATTGTGAAACTTGTGTATTAAATAAATCCAGTGCACACAGACTGAAGTTGTTTAAGTCTTTGGTTCTTCCAAAGTTCTTTCCAAATCCTGCTGGAAAATGAAATTAGCATCTTTAAAAAGCTGGTCAGCAGAAGGAAGCATGAAGTGCTCCAAAGTTTCTTGGTAAACGGGTGCAGTGACGTTGGTTTTCAAAAAACACAATGGACCAACACCAGCAGATGACATTGCACCCCAAATCATCACAGACTGTGGAAACTTAACACTGGACTTCATGCAACTTGGGCTATGAGCTTCTCCACCCTTCCTCCGGACTCTAGGACCTTGGTTTCCAAATGAAATACAAAACTTGCTCTCATCTGAAAAGAGGACTTTGGACCACTGGGCAACAGTCCAGTTCTTCTTCTCCTTAGCCCAGGTAAGACGCCTCTGACGTTGTCTGTGGTTCAGGAGTGGCTTAACAAGAGAAATACGAAAACTGTAGCCAAATTCCTTGACACGTCTGTGTGTGGAGGCTCTTGATGCCTTGACCCCAGCCTCAGTCCATTCCTTGTGAAGTTCACCCAAATTCTTGAATCGATTTTGCTTGACAATCCTCATAAGGCTGCGGTTCTCTCGGTTGGTTGTGCATCTTTTTCTTCCACACTTTTTCCTTCCACTCAACTTTCTGTTAACATGCTTGGATACAGCACCCCGTGAACAGCCAGCTTCTTTGGCAATGAATGTTTGTGGCTTACCCTCGTTGTGAAGGGTGTCAATGATTGTCTTCTGGACAACTGTCAGATCAGCAGTTTCCCCCATGATAGCCTAGTGAACCAAACTGAGAGACCATTTTGAAGGCTCAGGAAACCTTTGCAGGTGTTTTGAGTTGATTAGCTGATTGGCATGTCACCATATTCTAATTTGTTGAGATAGTGAATTGGTGGGTTTTTGTTAAATGTGAGCCTAAATCATCACAATTAAAAGAACCAAAGACTTAAACTACTTCAGTCTGTGTGCATTGAATTTATTTAATACACGAGTTTCACAATTTGAGTTGAATTTCTGAAATAAATGAACTTTTCCATGACATTCTAATTTATTGAGATGCACCTGTCTACTATATATATATATATATATATATATATATATATATATATAATGTGTGTGTGAGTGTGTGAGATGGACTCTGAGGGTTGGACTAATTAGAATGTGGATGTTGGATGTCCGGTATTGATGTTATTATTGGATAATCTGAAAAATCACCAATATTTCCTTTACCAGGATGTGCACCAGATTTAAGTCCTTTGGGTTTCCACATTTGACATGAAGCAAGTTTTCTACACAGAGTTCTGATGGGTCTGGTCTGAAACCACAGCAAGACCGGTCTAGTCTGTCATTCACCTGGAGAAAACAACAAATTAATCACTGTTTAAAAAAATGAAAAACTGAATTCATGTATGTCAGACATTCACAAATAGGCTTTGAAACCACATCTTTTAAAACCACTTAAATTATAAACCTGAGTAAAGTAATGTTTTACATTACTTTGAAAGGGGGTTAGTTTGAACAGCTTGTCTTTTGTTCATGTTTCATGATTTCAGTTCAGGTCTAGTCATATTTTTTTATACGTATATATATAGCAGGTCCTCTACTTTGGTTTCCTGTTTCACATCATGTGACCTCCTATTTCTGATTGTTCCTCATGCCATGTTTTCATTGGTTCATTGTCTTGCTGTCACATTATTAATTCTGTTCTCTCATTGGTTCATGTTCCGTTTTGTCATTGGTTGTTCACATCATGTGATTACCCCATAGTCTTGTTTTTAAGCCCTCATGTTTGTTTCTTTGTCCTGTATTGAAGTATATTTAGCTGCTTCATGTCATTGTTAATTATCTAGTCAAGCCCGTAGTTCATGCTGATGTCTAGAATTAAGTTTATGTTTTTGAATCTTCACCATTGTAAATAAACTGCAATTGGGTTCTCTATGGCATTGTTCTCATATGT